>LPNX011057430.1:206858-374683 GCA_001517045.1 Pseudotsuga menziesii
GAGCTTAAACTTCTCATTTCATTTTAATCACAATTAATTTTATGAAGTGATGATATTTTGAAGTATACAATAAAAAATAATTGTTATTTACAAGTCAAATTTCAACATTGGGTAGAATAGATAAACTAGAATGGTGTATATATTTTAGAGAACTCAATAGATCATCTCTTTAAATATCGATAACAAGGTGTGGGAATAAAAGTTTCCTATAGTATTAGATTCAAAGTGTCATCAAATTTAGAGTCTAATAATTTATAGGATTCAAAACTCTGAAAATGGGGAGGCGTGATCTCATATGGTTCCAAGAATCAAGCTTAAAGATTGACTATGAATGGTGGTCAAGTTTGAGTTTATCGATAGAGAATGAAATGAAAGAAATCATACCTAAACCCACAATGGGTTTAGGTATTTTTTGACACATGGATAATTGTTCTCTTTGATGTATCCCCTTCCCACTCTACTTAGACGATATCTAATTCTTTTAATTTAGTGAAGACTTTCGTTAGAAATATAAAAGAAATGTTTAGAAGTTCATGGAAACAATGAATCGATCGAAGATTTGTTTTCTTTCTTTCAAAGACATGTAATATATATATGAACATTCCTAAGGTATTTTGGGCCATGTGTTTGGATTTTATCAATGGTAAGTACTAACCCCACTTTTCATAACAAAAAAACTAAACTAAGGAAAA
Source organism: Pseudotsuga menziesii (assembly GCA_001517045.1). Lineage (NCBI taxonomy): Eukaryota > Viridiplantae > Streptophyta > Pinopsida > Pinales > Pinaceae > Pseudotsuga > Pseudotsuga menziesii. Next base: position 207,551 of record LPNX011057430.1, read on the forward strand.
TTCCAATCTATAGGTTACCAATGTAGAGGAAAATATCCCAAGGGGAAGATATGAAACCTATCCACTCTTATGACATAATCAATTGATACTTTACATCCTTTAAAGAAACCAACCATCCTCTTCTTTTCTTCTTTGGTAAGATCCACCATAATGTTTTATCACAAAACCTTAATCTCCATTCTCTAAGTGATAAACCCTAAAACTATGCTTCTAAGATGATCCAAGATAATTGAAGAATACCAACAAACCTTAGCCTCTTGAAAGATAGAGGGAGATAAGTACAAGTGAGGTTCTTAAGGGAGAGATAAATACAAGGTCGAGTACAATTGAGGACCCATAGACTAATGCCTTAGATTTAGCGCGTGAAAATAATATAACAACATTAACAATCCTTAAATCCAACAATAAAGGTAAAAAATAGTATATAAAAACCATTAATGAAATAAATCAATTTTTCCAAACAATTTAAAACTTCCAACAATCCATAATATATTGGATATTACATTAAAAAAGAGAAGCATCATTATCAACCTTGAATCCATGAGTAAAAAAGACATAAATTCAATCATTAATAAATCATTATTATTCTAAAATTTAAAAAAAATCAATAATTAATAACATTTAAATAAAATGAAAAATTAATACCAATCTTCAAATCCATGCGCCATGAACCAATACTTATATAAAAATAAAATAACTATATTATGTAGAAATACACTCAAATTGTGACATATATTATCATTACAACTATTAGCTCACACAATCCATGTCAACTTAAAATTAACATTGTTAATTTATATAAAAATAAATAAAATTTGACCTCTCATTAAAACTATTAGCTCACACAATCCATGTCAACTTAAAATTAACAGTGTTAATTTATATAAAAAAAAAAAAAATTGACCTCTTAGTTCACACAATCCATGTGAAACTTAAAATTAACACTATTAATTTATTTAAAAATAAATAAAATACTATTTAAATGATGACCTATATTATCATTACAACTATTAGTTCACACAATCCAAGTCAACTTAAAAGTAACCTTATTAATTTATATAAAAATAAATAAAATTTGACCTATGTTATCATTACAACTATTGGTTCACACAATCCATGTGAAACTTAAAATTAACACTATTAATATATTTAAAAATAAATAAAATACTTAAAAATGTAAATAAAGTAATCAAAGCAATTTGTTTTTCAAAAATTGACTCAAAATATCACACATTTACAAACTTCATAAAAGTAAATACCATATCTTTTACATTTAAACCGAGCAAAACTAGATTCCATTTCCTCGTAAGGCATGAAAAATTCCTTTATCTTAGCCCTATCATTTCGTCTTTTACATTACATCATTTTATATATTTAAATGTAACACCAAAAGAGCTAAAGGATTATTCTAAAAATAAAGTAGATTCCATGCATTATAATTTTAGATACCATGTAGTGTAATAAGAGGAGGACCAAATACAATGTACTTCAAAGGTGACCAAATGCAATGTATATGTTACATCTTTTGCCTTCCCTACGTAAATCTCCTAATTAGGAATTTCCTTTTTACATTTAAAAATCTTCTAATACTTTCGAAATAGGGTGTCATGTTTAATATAAACATTACAATATTTTATATAATAATAATCTGTGACATGTTTATGATTAGGTAATCATATACGTTATAAATTATAAAACTATATTTTATAAATAATTTTTTTTTTAAAGTGATTTCATTATTTAATATCAAGTTCCAACCTCATAGAGTTACCCGTTTCTGTTTGGAAAAAAAAAAGAGACCCTTTATTTTTGGGATGTCGTTCATTCAGAGAGACCGGAAAACTTACAAGCATCTATTCTTAGCATATTCTATTTCCATTCTATTCATATTCTATTTATACAGAAAATAAAAATGCAAAGTTTACGTCCAAGTTTACTGACATAAGAATTAGGTTTTTTTCATTATCTTAATGTTTATAACTTATTTATATAATTTTATTAGTTTTCTTATAAATATGATATAAAATTTGATGTATTTAGGGGCATCGAGCATTAGGTTTCATTTGCATCATACATTGTTGTCCTCTTGTAATGGTGTTGTGTGGTGATGCAAATTTAATTTTGAGTCACATGTGATGTTACACTCTAATATAAAATTTATTTATATTTTTATCTCACTTTTATAATATTTTTTCATCACTAATAACAAACGAATGAGTTATTAAATAATGTAGTGTGTATCATTTTTTTCAAAGAAATAATTATATTAAATATCATTTAGGATAAAGAAAAATACATTTATGAATTCAGAGTAATTGATATACATTTGCTATTAAATTAATCCAATAACAATTGATATATCATTACCATAGGAAATGAGAATGTTATGTACATATATAAAATATTGTGTTTTTGTAAATTAGTATACGAAGGAGATATTGATATTAACTAGAAGACTGCAGAAATCAAATCATGAATCCTTTCTAGTGTTAAGCTTAGTGTTAGGCTTGATATTAACTAGAAGACTGCAGAAATCAAACCATGAATCCTTACTAGTGTTAAGCTTAGTGTTAGGCTTATTAGATCTTGATACATTTCCATTGTCACAACCATCATCCAAATCACACCACCATCTTCTTATTCTTCATCTTCTTTGATAGAGATTTAAGACACTTGGAACTAACAATATTGAAGGAATTTTCAAACTTAAAGATAAATATTAACAAAAGGACTAACACTAAAGAAAAATTACTTATAATTAACCTCAAATTACCATATGCTGCAATTTCCTCACAATATTTACTTACATTTTCCTTCAATCATATTTAATTTCTTTGTCTATTCACTCATGATCATTATCCTCCAACTTTATTGTCATAAGAGAGAACAATAATTGACATTACCATAACTTACAATTTCAAAAATTCATTTAATTTAAAAAAAATTAAGAACTCCATTTGACAAGATAGAAATTACCACAAATTGTAGTAGATAACCAACTCCATTGACGATTTGAGGGATATCCATCTACACTTATTCAACAATTCTTATGAATATCATAAAATATGTGTTAGGTAATTATTGTTCACCTTCGTTTTTTTGTCGTTAATGTTTACAATTGCTTCTTTTCACCATTTTTTCCATATATTCTCGTATGCAATCATTATCATGACCTCCTTATTGATTCACCTAAACTCATATATATAACAAGGTAGGTACATTGTTAGAACATAAGTTGATCCATATTGCAAAATAATTATAAGATAAATGCAGTAATTGTTGGTTGTGGATCTTGATCTTCCTGATTTAAAGATGTTATTGTTCATCTGTGTTTGTACTCGAGTTTTATTGTGCACTCGTCCTAGTAGGGTGTACGGGGGGGAATTGTTCCCTTGTGACGGTCTTGGGGGTTCAGGGGCGAAGCCCCTAAAAAATTTTTTTTGGGATGTTTGTTGGCCAATAGATTATGGGCCCATGTTATTGGGTGACTCGTGGCATTTTCCCGTGGTAATTCACCTATAAAAGGAAAGCATTGTAATTGGATGCATATTGCATTGTAGCATTGTAAAAAAGTCTCTTTCATTGTGTGAGAGATACTGTGAGAGATTGAGGAGGAAGTGCAATGGGTTTGTTGTAGGTTATATCCATTCATTTTTGTTGGACAATATAATAATAAAAGGACTCACAATTTCTGTGTGGACGTAGTCCATCTTGGGTGAACCACGTTATATTTCTGTCTCTCTTGTAATGTGTTAATGTGTTTTATATTTGCATCTTGTTTATGTCATTGCTCTGTTATCCTATTTTTCTAACAATTGGTATCATATCCAAAAGGTATATTTGGATGGTAAACTTGTTGGAAAGAAGGGTTGCTGGTTTGAGTGTGAGTAATGGTGGAAGAAGGCAATTTTAGGTTCAAGAAATTTAATAGCCAAAACTACTAGTTATGGAATATGCAAATGGAGGAATGTATGTACCAAAATGATATGTTCCTACCGTTGGGAAGAAAAGAAAAATAGCCAGTTCCTATGAAGGATGAAGAATGAAAAGTTCTTGATAGAAAGGAACTAGGAACAATATAGTTTCTCTTGGCTTCGTTGGTTGCTTTCAATATTTCAAAAGACAAGATAACATAGGGTGTGATGAGCACATTGGATAAGATCCATGAAAAAAATCAGCTTCCAACAAGGTATTTCTAATGAAGCATTTTTTTAAATGTAGTGTCAGAAGGTGGATATGTTGCTGACCATTTAAATGAATTTAATAAGGTTACTAATCAGGTAAGTTCTATAGGAGTGTAGTTTGATGATGAGGTTAGGGATTTTCTAATCTTGTACTCATTGCCAGAAAGATGGAATGGCTTGGTCATGGATGTAAATAACTCTATCTCTGGTTCAAACACTCTTAAATTTGATGATGTTATTATTGTTATTCTTAGTGATGAAATGCGAAGAAAAAGAACAAGTGAGACAAAAGGTAATGCGTTGAACATGGAGAGTAGGGGAAGACAAAGGGAAAGAGGAAAGATATCTGGTAATTGCTGCAAGTCAAGAAATTGAATATCCAAGTCCATACTGGGAAAGATAGAGTGTTGGAACTATGGTAAGAGAGAACATCTAAAGAAATACCGCAGAGCTCCAAAGAATAAAGGAGACAGGCAACAAGGGACTACTCAGGAAGCTAATGTAGCAGGTGATGTGTTACAAGATTCTTTTATTCTTGTATTAGACAATACTAGTGATTACTAGGTAGTATATTTAGGGGCTTCACGTCATGCTTCACCCCTAGAAAATTCTTTCATGATTATGTTATAGGTGATTTTGGAAATGTTTTATCGGGGGATTATGAACCATGTAAAATTGTTGAAATGTGTAAGGTACGATTAAGTTAGATTATGGAAATGAATGGCTGTTGAAATATGTAAGGAATATTTCCTTCTATGAGAAGAAATCTGTTCTCAACAGGGAAGTTGGGATATATTGGATGTTTTTCTATGTTTGGAAGCATGTGGTGGAATATCATTAAAGGCGCACTGATAATAGAAAAAGGAGATAGGATATGTATGTTGTATTTATGTACTCATAATATTAATTATTCTATATATCTATCTTCCACAGAAACATGCACAACGTTGTGGCATCATAAGGTTGGCCACATGAGTGAGAAGGGGATGCAGATTCTCCACTTAAGGAAATGGCTTCCAAATCTGAAGTGGGTGAGTTTGGAATTCTTTGAGAGCCATGTTTATGAAAAATAAAAGAGAGTCACATTTCTCAGAGTTGGGAAACAAAAAATGAATGAAAAATTTAGAGCTTTTGCATACAAATGTATGGGCACCGACTCGTGTATAATTTCTTGGTGGATTTCATTAATATACTACTTTTATTGATGAGGCAACTAGAAAAATTGGGTTTATTGCATTAGACAAAAATATGATGTGATTTCTACTTTTAACAATTCGAAAGATTTGGTTGAGAATGAGATAGGGAAAAGATTGAAGTGTCTCAGATTTGATAATGGAGGTGAATATTACAACAAGGAATTTGATAGTTAATGTTCATACCATGAGATTCGTAGAGAGAAGATAGTCCAGATAACACCACAATAAAATGGCATGTTAGAAAGGATGAATAGGATGATCATGGAGCATGCAAGGTGTATGAGATTGCATGTAGGGTTACCCTTACATTTTTGGGTTGATGTTGTAAATACTGTTGTTTACTTAATACAAAAAGGGCCTTCAAGTGCTTTGGATGGAGAATTCCAAAGGAGGAATGGACATGTAAATAGGTAAGCTACTCATTTCTGAGAACTTTTGATTGCTAAGCATGTGTCCATATTCATAAAGAAAATAAAACAAAGATTGAGGCAAAATACAAGAAATGCACCTTTATTGGATACAAGGTTGATGATTTTGTTTATCACTTATGGGATTATGAATATAAAAAAATCATTAGGAGTAGAGATATAGTATTTAATGAAAATTTTATGTACAAAGATCAGTTGCAGGGAAAGAAAGAGGAAAAGGAAAAAAAATAGAGAGTGCTTGATGAAATCAAAGAAAATGACGCTCCAAAGGTACCAAAAAATCAAGAACAGCGGCAGCTACCTCAAAATCCTGCAAATGTAAGAATATCTACTAGGTTAAGTAGACCCCACAAAGAATTCTCTCATTCACTCTATTATGTATTGATGACTGATTCTAGTGAACCAAAATGTTATGAAGAATCAATGCAGGTGGAAACTAAAAATAAGTAGGAGTAAGGCTTGAATGAGGAGATGTGTTAGCAAGGGGATAGGATGCGCAAGGTGCGCTTCTGCCACCGATAAGGAAGACATCGATAGGAGAAAGATTCAACTGCGTGGAAGAATATAACGACAAGTGTGGTCATTCTGGTTGAATTAGTTAGAATTTTTGTTCAATATTAGTTAGGAAGTCGACTATGTGGACCATTTTGTAACAACTCAATCCTATAAGTAGATTTAGGAGTAGAGTCATTACATAGTCGAATGAAGATCATCATCGGAGAGATATTTTTGAGACTTGGATCTGCTTTCATGCACTCAGTCATGTTGTAAGTGGGATGATCTATGAATGTAGTTTTTTTCTAGTCTGAGGCTATTCGACCCGAGAATGCTTGTCTTTTGCAAGGTGTTTTTGGAAATAATGTAAGGATGATGTTGATGATGAAATTCATGTTCTTATCTGTTAAACCTGCAAACTTGATGATGGTGTGATCTATGAATTTACATTTTGGAATCTGAATGATGTGAATTCTTGCAGGATTCATTGGGTCAATACATGTTGATGTTTTTGTTAAATAAATTATGAGTTATATGAATATGAATTATGTTACTGTGATGTCTAAGTATATTGTGGATGATGATAAGTATATCTCATGAATGATGCACATAAACACTGGATCTTTGAGTTAAGCCACGATATAGTAAGAGAGTATGCCAAAGTCCTCTTCCTTCTGCGCAAACGTAATTCATGTAGCCCTCCCTCATACATCTCAAGTGAGACTGCATCCTCTTTGCAAGCTTTGTTGGATAGGGTAAAACCTATCGAGGTAGATGTTTAGGGATCTTGTGTCGATGGGTGTTGACAAATATGTGGAGTGAACCCCTGTTGAAAAAAGTCTATCAACAAATGGTTCCATTTCCAGGATCACAGTCCAGGGATGAAGAGGACATGTTGTGGCATCCAACCAAACCGGAGATCCAAAACCGGTTCAATCAAAAGGCTCGATAGTTCCTGGAAGAACAAAATCAGAACTCTAGATTGATGGATGAAGAGTGGTTGGAGAGATATATTCACTTTGATATTCATGAAATATTCTTCGTTGAGTTTCCAATAATACTGTATGAGTGGTTGACATAGATTACTTTCCAGAAGAGGAACCTCCAAGGAGGCGAACCTAATATGTGGAACCCTAAACTAATCCAAAAGTTGTGAAGGGAAAACAAAAAAGCTTCAAGAGCTGTCAAGGTGTGAATAGACAACATTTTGGAAGGATATATTATTGAGTTTATTATTGACACAGTTAAGTCCTATGACGATGCAAAAAGGGAATTCTTTAAAGCATCGAGGGGGGGGGGGGGGGGTNAAATATTTGGTGTGCAGAGGTTGCTGGTATTTCAAAGAAAATGGTTGGATGGAATTTATGATGAGACTATGAGGGAAGCCGAGGAAGAGTGTGGGCTCCTACGAAGTGGGGTGAGGTTTCGACAAGAGAAGAGACAAAGGAGCGAGGAGAGTCCTGGTACAATCGAAACAAGTAACTGCGAGAAGGGACCATAAGGGACTAAGCAACCCTACAGTGATGAAGGAAACAACCAGGCTACACCTGAGCCTAAGGAAGGACCAACCCAAAGAAATAATGTACCTACACCTCCGTGCATTTTGCAAAATTTAGAAGAAAGAAACACAAGGTCATTGTAAGATTATCCTGTGTGTTAGTGCAATAGTAATAATAGCGGATCAACAAATACCGTAAGAAGACAAAAAATTCTAGGTGACAACATGAAGCTACCCTTGTTCGAAGGTAATGGGACTGAAGATATCGAGCAATATTTGCTCCTATGCAAAGCAGTATGGACAATAAAATAAGTATAAGATGGAGATATCGGGAAAGGACAACTAGATACAAGCTTTCGAGGCCGAGCATTGGATTGGTACATTAAATTTGTGCAAGTATCGACAGGGCATCCTCATTATACCCTAGCACAGATTAGGACTATACTGATCAAGGAATTTAAAAATGAAAAATCCAAATCGTAGTCTATTACAGAGTTCGGGGAAATAAATTAATATATGAATGAATATGTATGCGATTTTGGTTAGCGGTTCAAAACTATGATGGCTAAGGTCATCTTTGGAATGAGCAATGCACAACATAAGGAATGGTTTATCACAAATTTGGTACCAAACATCCATATACCATTAATGCAATAAAATATTGTGTCCCAGAAGAAAGCTCTGGAAATTACGATTAAGTTAGAAGCTTCACTAGCTGGAAAAACAGGGGTTGGCACGAGCCAGATCTAGTCACAATTAGCAGACCTTACTATTCAGTTGTAGGATATTAAGAACGGAAAATAAGTCCACGAATAAGTATGGTGTAGTCGATTTTAGACATAAGGACATCATAAGGATTGATGCCTAGACTTTCACAAATATTTAAAGGCTAGAGATCTGAATCCCCTAAGGCAAGGAGGACTACCATGGTGTCTGATTTGTCAGACTAGAGGACATCGGTCTAACGAATGTGTCTACCTTTAGAAGGTTGTGTTGAAGATAATAAATATTTTTTTCAAATTTTGTCGAATAGTTGGCCATGAAGAAAAATACTACATAGCATATGATTTTCTCTAGGAAAGAACCATGGATACATATTTTATGAAAGGAGAAGAACACCGACCATCAGAAAGACTGCAACTGCAACTAGAGTTCACTAAGAAACACCCACAGTATGACCATATGTAGTATAACCAAAAAAATACACAATATACTCAGGAACAGTATACTCAATCGTAGCATGCTCAGCTGCAACCTAATTACCAGCAATGGTTCAAACAACCACAATATCAGCCACAAGGAGGATTTCATGGAGGTCGCAATGGAGGATTTGGTTGCAGAGGAGCTATGGGACGAGGTCACGAACCTGTAACGTGCTATAATTACGGAGTGTTGGGACATTACCAGAGAGACTTCCTATATCTACAGTGTCAATGTAATTACTGCAGTGCTGCGGATCATACCGTCGAATAATTCCTCTAGTTGATTGCAAAATGGAGAGCCAAGAACCACCTGCAACCACAACCAAACCAGAATGCGAACCCGAAGCATAATCAAAATGAGGGACCAACTATAGGAAAAATATTGAAGAAACCCAGAACTCAGCCAACAAATGTTGGAGTGGTAACTAGAGGAGGAAAAAAATAGGAGCCTATGGAGAACTAATAAATATATGACCAATGAATCGAAATAATGTAGAATTCAATGTAATCATTGAAAAGGAAAACTTCTTCACTTGAGAAACATACTGAACAAGAACATTGGTAAGTTACCTATGTATGAAATGCCACCAATTTTTTATTCGACAGCTATGCCGGGATCATCAAGGAAGGTTAGTACTTTGCAAAATTTTCTAGAAAGCTGTGTGTCTCTAGCAAAAGATCCAGATGCATTAGGAGAAATAACGACCATTTTGTACCAATAATAGAAAGGGAGATAAGACCACTCAATGAATTCTTTGCATAACAAGAATATGGGAATGGAAATGAGGATGAATGTCCAAATCGATGATTATGATGTGGATTCAATAATCTTATATATAGGATCAATCGTAAACATCCTGACGAAGCAAACATTGGAAATGATGGGGAAACCGCAGTTTGTGTCATCTCCCATACAATTGCCACTAGAAAATTAGGCCAGGGTGTCGCCAATAGGTAGAGTACGCCACCTTCATGTTGAAGTGCAGGTACTAAAGACATACACAGACTTCTATGTCATTAAGATAGTCGACAAAAGCAACTCATACCCCGTGATGTTGGGGATTGGTTGGGAAAATGACAATTTCATAGTTAGCAACTTTAAGAAAAGAGTAATAACGTTTGAGAATCACAATATGTGGATCATTTCCCCATTAGATCCCAGTGAAGGCAAAAGATACGTCGAACCAGTGAAAAGGGAAATTGTGGGAGGATGAGATGATTCCTATAATATTTTAGAAGACTACATCAACCCCATTGCGGACGTATATCTAGGTTGGAGAATTAATAGCTCCACATCATCGGACTCTGAAGGTGCACTAGAGAACTAACATAACTGGTTACATGAAGTATCGGTCATAAAATGTGGGAAAGTCACTCAATCATTGCACTAGGTAGCAACATAAGTCATCAAAATATCGACATATGAAGGGATACTTAACTTATCTCAATTTATTGACGAATTCGAGGACAAAGTATCAGAGCCTCGTTGATTGTTGGAATTGGAAGAAGCACCGAAGGATACTCTGACAAGATGGTGGGATACACACAAGACCTCGATAGGAGACAAAAAGATATATCTTTGATTAATGGAAGTTTGGTTTGGGGAAGCAAAGAACTAAAAGGAAAGAATTATGATGGAAGGAACGATCCCAATGATAATCTTGTTGCACGCCAAACTGCATGGGTATTGAAGCCAAAGGAAGAATGGGTCCATGCCTTTGTCCATATATTAGACGAAGTACCATAGAGATGGTACATTTCAACAGAACTATTAAGGGAAACTACAACATGGGAATAACTAACAACCAACTCTAGTCATACTCTTAGCTTTGGGAATGATAATCCGTTTATACATAGTGCACTTGAGGACATCCGCAATAGAGTGTTGAAAATAGATCTGGTTGAGTTACCAATGGAATCACAGAAGATACTAGTATCACAGTTAATGTCATAATGTTACAATGTGATAGGAGAGCTTGCCGATGAGGATGATCCAAGAGCTGTCAACATCTCAAAATTAGAGGGAAGTCAAGATATCGCAGCACCAGAAATACCATCCAACAAATTCAAACAATCACTCGAGATAAGAAAGTTCAATATTGGGATGATAGAGGACCCAAAATTCACTTATATTGGGGATCATTGAGATGACACAACAATGGTGAAAATCACTAACCTACTACATGAATTCCAAGATTTATTTTCGATGAAATTTTCTGAGATGAAAGAGATTTTAGGTGACTTGGGAAAAATGAAAATTCATCTAAAACCATATGTGAAACCAGTAAAGCAACATTAGTGCCGATTGAACCCAAGATACAAGGAACACAACAAAGAAGAACTAGAACGGACGATGGATGCTAACATTATCAAAAAAATTTGAAAACTCAGAATGGATCAGTGTGATGGTTGTACAAGAAAAAAAGATAGGGGAAATATGGATCTATGTCAACCAAAGGAATCCAAATGATGCAAGTCTTCATGATCCATTCGCAACACTGTTCACTGACGAAGTATTGGAAGGAGTTGAAGGACAAGAGATTTATTCATTCACAAATGTATTTTTAGGATACCACCGGATAAACATTGTGAAGGAGGATAGGAACAAGACAACTTTCATAACAAAATCAGGATGTTTTCAGTACATAGTAAAGTCATTTGGTCTCAATAATGCACCTAGGATTTTTTCAAGGATAGTTGTCATTGCATTTAAGGACTTCATTCATAAATTCCTGGCAATCTACATGGACGACTGGACCATCTATAGGTTGGTAGAATACTACATTATGAACCTTCAATTGATGTTATGAAGATGTCGACAACATCATATCTCACTAAATTTGAAGAAGTATGTATTGTGTGCTCCATTTGGGATTATATTGGACATATTGTATGAAAGGAAGGTATGCTGGTCGATCCTGCCAATATTGCGGTAATTGTTGACCTACTAGCACCAATGATGGTAAAAAAACTAAGGGTGACATTGGGTCATAGAGGATATTACCGAACGCTCATAAGGGGATAGACAACAATCACAACAATAGTGGAGAAATTATTGAAGAAGGATGCGAGGTTCGAATGGAATGAAAAATGCCATAGAAGTCTTGATACTCTGAAGCAGAAAATGGTCGCAACATTGATATTAGTTTTTTTGGATTGGATGAAGGAGTTCCACGTCCATGTCGATGCTTTTCTACTCGCACTAGGAGTGATTTTACATCAACCATGGGAAGGAGAGATCGATCACCCAATCACATTCGCAAGTCAGAAGTTGTCTACTGTGGAAAGAAACTACACAACAACAAAAAGGGAAGGATTGGGGATGGTGTATGCATTAAAAAACTTTGGACACTACCTATTGGGAGAACATTTCAAAATGTTTATGGATCACTCAACATTGAAGTACTTGGTTAACAAGCCTTTGCTGGGGGGGATATTTGTTGATGGTTATTACTATTCCAAGAGTTTGATTTTGAGATCATTGTGAAGGTAGGATGGTTTAATATAGGACCTAATCATTTGTCAAGAAAAGAGACAGGATAATATCCAAGAAGCATTGAGGATGGCTTACCTGATGCACAATTGTTTAGAATCATAATGGTGGATTACCATTATGAGAAAATTGTCCAATTTTTTATCACAAGAAAAGAACTGGAGGAATTCACCACAAGTCAAATGAAACAACTAGTCATCAGAGCTGTGGATTTATAGCTAATTGCATAACAACTCTACAAAATGGGACCGAATGAAATTCTACGTCGATAGGTTCAGCCGCATGAGTATGTGAGAGTATTATCAAAGGAACACGATATAATTGCAGGAGGAGATTATCGAGGCCGTGTAACTGCTAGAAAGATACTCCAAGCTAGTTTATGGTGGCCAACAATGGACAATGATGCCATAGACTATGATAAATATACAACATCTATCAAAGGATGGGGAAGCTATCACGATGGAATGAGATGCTGCTAGTACCTCAGATAACCCTACAACCATTTGATAAATGAGCTATGGATTTCATAGGACCTATCAATCCTTCAGGGAAACATACGAGTGCACAATATATCATCACTATGATAGAATAATTGACACACTTTGTAGAGGCAACACTGATGACGGAATGTACAACTGCGACAATAGCCAGGTTCCTATTCAACAACGTGGTTACACAATTTGGTTGTCCCAAAATACTAATTAGCAACCAAGGGAGTCACTTTGTCAATCATATGATTAGCATGATGATTGAGGAATTTCAGATACAACATAAGAAGAGTACTCCATATCACCCACAAGAGAATGGATCAGTTGAAGCATTCAACAAGGTATTGGAAAATGCACTAATGAAGGTATGGAATGAAAATAGCAATGATTGGGATATAAAATTCCCTGTGATATTATCGGCCTACAGAAAAACATGTAAAAGATTGATGAGAAAAACACCATTCAAGATAGTTTATGGAAAATAAGCGGTAATGCCGATGGAGTACATTGTTCCTAGCATACGCATAGCAGCATCAACAAGCATAAGTGAGGAAGGAGCAGTTGAAGAAAGGTTGGCGCAGTTGTTTCAAATCGAAGAGGATCGGTTCATTGTCAGTTTCCACTAGTAAGTAGAGAAGGATCGAAAAAAGGCATGTCATGACCTCCATAGAAAAGAAAATTAGTTCTAGCATTGAGATATGGTTCTCCTATATGACAACAAGTTCGCAAAGAACCCAGGTAAGCTACAGTTGCATTGGTTAGGACACTATGTTATTCATTGCATCACTGACATAGGTGTAGTACAACTGCAATAGTTAGATGCAGTATTATTACCAAAAATAGTAAATGAAAGCTAGCTAAATCCCTATCGGGATAACCAAATGCAACACCAATGTTGACAACTGCACAAATGAAAAAAAAAATGGGAAAAGGAAAAGAAAATAGTAGTAAAGTGTGCCAACAGGAAAGGAAAAGGAAATCCCAACAAAGTTTGAATCTTGGTGATAGCAGCCGAAGTGCGACATGGTCAAATTAGAAAATAAATGTAGCAATTAAATGCGACGGGTGACAAAACAAGTGGGAAAGACATGCATTTATGGATAAATCGGATCGTTAGATTCACAGAATCGACACCGAATTTGCTCAACATTCAAGGGATTTGGAAATGATGGTCAAAATCATTCATACAGGAGCAGCGAAGGCTATAAGAATCGACCATGAGGTATGGATTGAACCATTTTGAGAATTGTAAAGACAAATTAGAGAAAATGAAAGTATAGGAGATCAATAAAGAGTAAAGGAGAAGTAGAACAATATCCATGGAACAAAGGATTTTGAGCACCAGTACATAGGGATCATCCTTGCAAGGCCTACCAATCATGGAAGAGCATTTAGAAATTTAGACCGTATCAACATGACCACCTAGGAAGAAGAGGAGTGCAAATCGCCCAATCTCTCTAGAGCGATGGATAAAATCAACTCGCAGTTCAATAAGGGAAGCAGAGGCATAAGCTGGCCCATTTTCAACGGGAGGGGAGGACTAAAAAATGTGGAAAGGGCAGGTAGTAGATGACATCATGGGGTATGTACCACCATGAAGTCCAGGAGCACTGATGGTACGCATCAGTGAGAATCAAATCTATAGCATCAATATGCTAACAATGTCGAAGGGAGTACATATAACAATGAACATTGTTTTGTGGTTGCAGAAGCTACAATACAACAATAATAACATTCTTGCATATCTAGAATGCACAACAGAGATGTACGAACATAGAGCACATGGAAACAAGGGTCCCATGACAAGAGAACCAACGTAATGGGAATTGGGGTTGCAACGCTTGGTGCTATTTGCCATCATCCACATGTCAAATTTTGAGCACTCAACGGAGGTTAACACTTGTGTGAAGCAATTGCTATCCCGTTTCCATGGTGGATATCTATGGTTGGATGCAAAATTCTCCATCATGACCGATTTGATATCACAAATTATCGTCTTGCCCAAGGTAGGGGTTGATCTGTCCTAATACTTTACAGGGAAGGACAATGACAAAAGGATGGTGGCGGGGATAAATAAGAAGTATGATGTGATATGTGACATGAGAGCATATGTCATTACCACCCTTAATGAATAGGGAGTTCAAATCGCAGCAAAGCTGTTGGCGATGAAGACTGTGTGGAAGAACATGCCAAACCAGTGCATGTCATGCGCGGAGAAATGCACGATGGGAGTTTAGATGAACTGGGATTTATTCTTTCTCAACCAATTAATGGAAAACGTTGTATTGGCACAATAGGGGAGAATACTATTTACCTACTCCTGTATGTTGATACTCATTGCACTTGTGGGTTGGATGGAACCAAAGTAGTATCAAGGAATCGATATTCAAGTAGTCAACATTTATAAAGGAGCGTAGTACAATAATCTATGGGTTCTCAATCACAAGGAGTGACAAACTGAAAACAACATCTAGTTCTACTTGTACTTGGATGCACTGTGGGATGTGACAAGAAAAATCCTGCGACTAACAAACAAGGTTACAAATAAGTATAGGAGGCTTTCGCGATTAGAATTTGTACTACATGCTATCCACATTCAGGCACGACATGACATAGAAAATTAATGGTTGACAATGCAATATAAGTTGACCGAAAAAGAGTTGGACGCCGTCATCAACGAATAGCCATTAGAGTGGAAATTTCTAGTCAGCATTGACGAACTGTCAAACATAGAAGCTTGGATGCCACTAGATATTCCAATCAAGCAATAGAATCCAAAGGAATCTGATGAGGACTCATAGGAGGAATCATCAGCAACTCTGCCAGATTCGTAGCTGGAGAAGGAATAGGAAGAGGCATGGTTGAAGTTGTGGTTTGAACCAAGTGAAGGGAGTAGTACCACGAATATCTCAAATGAAAAAGTAAGCAAGATATTGGATGCAATTACTATGACGACCAACAAAAGACAAGGACAAGTAACACAACATTTTGTAGTTTATTTCCACAAAGTAAAGGGGTTGTTGCAATCACTGTCAAATGCAGTATTGGAGGCAAGGGTACCACAAATGGATGCACTACAAAGAGGATCTGATGTAAGTATTGGCAATAAAGTGAGGATGATAATGGAGCGCCACTTCACTGAAGATAAAGTTATCTAATGGCCTTTTCTTTTTGAATAGTTAATATTTGATTAAAAGAAATATCTCATTAGGGTTGGTTCTGGTTAGAAGGTACACACCTCCTTTCAGAGAAGGGAGTATGCATTCATGAAGATTAGCCTTTGCAATTATAAAAACCACACATGGGGATTTATGCTAAACTATATACATAATGTAAATACAAAATTAATTTCCTTGTCAAAAAATGGGTTAGGACTTTTAATTTAAAGGAACTAGAGTTAATGAATTACAATAAAATCATTTATACTTAACAACACTAATAGATAGTTTAACGGAAAATGGAAAAGTAAAATGTTAATTTTTAAGAGTTAACCTTGTCATAAATTCCTTTTTAAGGATTTAGTTGAGATTAATGGGTTAACATAGAATTTATATAATTAAGAACTGTAATCCTATTTTAAATTTGGGAGTTTGTTTTAAGTTATTAATTAATTATAAAATTAAATTTAGTATTTAGGAGGTTGAGCCTAATTTTTTTTGTAATATCAAGATCCAATGAATATGAAACCAAATTTAATATGTTGAAGGTAGAAGTTAAATTGGTCATAATTTTTTTTCTAAGGATCTAGTTGAGATTAATGGGTTAACATAGAATTGATATTATTAAGAACTCCAACTCTATCTTAAAATTTAAAGTTGGCTCTATTATTGAATACAGAGTCATTATTTAATTATAAAATTGAATGTAGTATTTATGAGGTTGCTCCTAACTTTTTGTAAGATCAAGGTCTAGTGAATACGAAACCAAATTTAATATACCAAAGGTAGAAGTTAATACTAAGGACTTCTCACTTTGTTTAATGAGAGTGATTTCAAAACTTATGTTTAAGGTTGTACTACTAGAGAGATAAAATTTCACCTTGGTGGATTCATTGCCTAGCTCGAGGATGGCCTCTTGGAAGAAAGATTATATGCTGGATGGAAATCCAAAAAGCTGGGTAGAACATTGCATTATGTCTTTAATGGTCATGTTTACCAATCAAAATAGATATTTTTTAAATATCATTTTATTTTGGAAAGTGTTCAACTCAATAATGATATATTGTTATTATGTTGAATTAATAAATTACTTTGTATAATTTCCTAAGAATATTTCTTGTTCATTTATAAATGTATATTTAATTGAGTAACTAATAATATATTTTAGTAGGACATGAAAAAACCCTCTAAGTATAATTAATTAAGTCTTTACAACATATAAGTAATTTGAATGTTTATGATGAAACTTACTATCTATTAAACTAAACCTTAAGATACTATTTGTGTAACTTAGAGAGGAAGTTATAAGAAATTATCAAGTATTGAATGGTTAAATATTATAGTGCTAGAGGTATTCCCAATAATATTCTTATGAGTTTCATAAAGTTGGTATATGTTGTTTTTAAATTCAAAAGGATTAGACAAATATGAACTAGATAATACTCTATATGTGGAAAGTGAACTTATTCGACCACAAAAGTTAATATATATTTCACATAAGAATGCGAATGTAACTAAAGGAATTATTGCACGCTATGTGTAGATTATATTAATGAGGTAAAGATATAAATGGATATGTTAATGTATTGGAAATAATTATTATACTTTGGTATCCTTTTTTATATGTGTTACATTTGTTGATGAAAATTACCTCGAAATAATTATTTTGCACATTTAAACCTTTGTTAGTTTTAAAGGAGGAAAACATTATTTGGGTTTAATAGTACTTCATATACTTGTATAGTTGAGCATAAATAATAGTCATCTTTGTATGATGTATTTAATGATGTTATAATAGTAATCCAACCCCTTAGTACCTTAGTCGAAGTCCCTAGTAAATTTTGTTACACTTGTGCACTAATACAGTATGGTTTGGACTTAGATAACTTAATTGGACATAAAAAATAGTTAAATTGGGCCTTTCACACCTACATGAGAGTGCCATCTTAGTCAAATATCCATATGTGTACCCTCATCATTGTTGGTGCGCTCCCATTTATTGAATGTGGACATTGTGGTTGAATAGGAGCGCTAGAGGTGGATTTTGTCTAATTTTGGACTATTTTGGAGCATTTAATGCCACCCAAAGCCTCTCACTCACCTTATTCTTCACACCCAGACATCCAAAGGAGTCATGATTTCTCCAAGTCACTCCAGACACATCCACACAACTATTTGTATCCATTTGGGCCGAGTTAGAGCGATTTTGGACCACTTAGGGGGGATTGAGGCCAATTTGTCCAATTTCACATGTATTGTCATTTTGGGCTTCCCAAGCCTCATGAAACACTTTGGATGTAATATAAAACTATTAACAATATATTCACATGTTATAGAGTTAAATAATATCCAGTTTCAATTCACATTGCATGTGTAAAATTGTTCTCTTTTAATGGTTTTTTGTTGGTTTTGCATACAATTAAATTTGTGAGTTTCTCTAAGGATCGTATATCTTGATGTAGATCAAAATTATCACATGGTATCAGAGCTGAGTGGATTTTAGTGATTTGGAGATCAATCTTGAGTGTTTGAGATGTATTTTTTTAGAGAAATTCCAAATAATATTGAGTGTTTTTGCAGGACATTCGACAATTTTATCACCATTAGCATAGACAGAAATGGAAGCAACCCACATCTTGCTTACCCCTTTCAACTTATTCGATTGGAAGGAAGAAATGGTTATTCAATTGAGATCCAAGGGTCTCTACAGAGTTACCATGGGCATAGAGATGGAGCCAAACTCTGTTGTAGACAAAGCCAAGTACTTCAATAGACTTGATGAAGCCTATGGATTTCTATGCATGAGTATCTTAAGAGAGCTCTTGTTTCATATAGAAAGTTTAACAACCCCAAATGAATTCTGGGTAAATCTAGAATCACTCTTTGGGAAAGCAAATGAACTGAGAGGACACCGGCTTGAGAACGAGCTCATAAGCCCGAGCCCAACACATTTTGAGACTATCAAAAAGTTCTTCACTAAGTTCAAGTCTCTAGTGCTTCAACTAAATAAATGTGGGATTGAGAAGAAAGAGGATCAGTTGATACTATCCATCCTTTCGAATTTTGGGCTAGAATTCTCATTGTTTGTAAGCACATTTCATTTTGGAAAATTGACACTTCGAAACTGGAAAATTACAACACTAGCTAGCTTCATGGAATCCCTCACTCAGGAGTAAGAAACGATTTTTCAAATGGGCACCATAAAATATAAGGATCAAGATTTGGCCATGTGTGTTTCGAATGCCTCCAAGGGAAAGTCCAAGGAAAATAATTCACAGTAGCCAGAGAAGAGGAAATAAGGAAAAACCAAATCCACTGATGGGGGAACGAATCCTCCCAAGGAGAGGGATAAGAAGGGTAAAGAGAATACCAAATGCACATATTTCTACAAGGGATGGCATATAGATAGCTGATGCATGAATAAAACCATTGACTAGATGGCATAGCTGCTGGAGAAAAATAGCATTCCTGTCCCAGATGGCGCAAGGAAGAAAGATGGCACCTCCAGTTTAGACAACAAGGAAATGTCATGCCTTGGTAGAAGGTACTTCTAATTCCTAAACCTTCATCATTGATTCAAGGGCTTCTAGAAACATGGTTTCCACCAGAGTGCTCTTCTCCTCCATGCATTCGAATGGAAGATGACTTTGAAATCTAGACCAAGGGAATTGGTAGGATTGATTTGGAGCATGGTTACTTCAGTGATGTGCTATATGTACCAGAATTGGAACCAAATTTTTTGTCAGTCTATTAGATGCCCCATACAGGAGAATAAAAGAGAGTCACATTCACTCCTGACTTGGTAGAGATTGCAGAAATCTCATCAAACCAAGTTGTGGCAGTTGGGTATGCAGACCACCAAGAGAGGATGTACAAGTTTTCAAATTTCATCCCTAGTTCCAATGACCAAGCGCTCCTCTCACATGACAATGATACTTCCAATTTATGGCATGAGATCTTTGGCACATGAACTACAAATAACTCCAAGCACTATACAAAGATGAGATGGTGGAAGGACTTCATCAAATCAAATCATCAAATGGAGCTTGCATTGGGTGTGTAGTTGGGAAGCATCCACGACACAACTATGAGAAGGGAAAGAAAAGGAGATCCTCACAACCTCTTGGATTGGTAGATTCAGACTTGATTGGTCTTCTAACCACTCCCTCCTATCGCGGATAAAGGTATGTACTCACATTCATTGATAACTACTTGAAATTTTGCTGGGTGTACTTCCTTAAATTGAAATTTGAAGTTTTTGAGCAATTGAAGATTTGGAAGGCCCTAGTAGAGAATCAGAGTGGGAACAAGATAAAAATAATTAGGACTGATAATGGAAAGGAGTATTTCAACAAAAATATGCAGCACCTTTGTGAGGAATGTGGCATTCAAATGCAACATTCGACTCCCTACACACCACAACAAAATGGTGTGGTAGAGAGGAAAAATAGATCTCTCAAGGAGATGGCCACATGCATGATTGAGGAAAGGGATATAAGTCCCAAGATATGGTACAAGGCTATTAATTGTGCTGCACATATACAAAACAGAGCTTTCCACAAATCAGTCAATGGAAAATCTCCCTACGAGGCATGTTTTGGCCATAAACCAAATGTCTCAAATTTCAAGATTTTTGGATCAAGGGCATGGGATCGAATTCCTTCTAAAAAGAGAAAGGCCTTACAGCCACAAAGCAAGGAATGCATCATGGTTGGTTATGGTGAAGATAAAAAAGGTTAGAAACTATTTGACACATCCACACTCAATACTTTTATTGAGAGTTTGCAATTCGAAGAGGAACCAATACCAGATTCTGAGCTTGCACTGGAGGAATGCTATTTTTCCCAATACCTTGATGATGTAAGTGATGATTAATCCTCTGTATTTTATGATATTTTTTATAATGATATGTCTGTAGATGAAATTTATGTATATGAGTAACCATCAAGGCTCAAGTGGGCTGAAAAAATCATACAAGATGCAGGGGAATTGGCAGGCAACCCCCAAGAGCCTAGGAAGACTAGATATCAAGCTAACAATGATTCCTTTGTAGGTGAAGGTGATATTTATGAGAACTATTATATGCTGAGTGGATCTGATCCACAGTAATATCAACAAGCTCGTAATGACCCAATATGTAAATTAGCAATGGAAGAAGAATTCCATTCTCTCCAAGAGAATGAAACATGGGAATTGGTTCCCCTTCCTCCCACGAGGAAGCTTGTTGAATGCAAGTGGATATTTAGAACCAAAACTAATGTTGATGGTTCAGATGTGAAATAAAAATCCAAATTAGTTTCTAAGGGCTGCTCTCAACTCCATGGTGTGGACTACACCGAGACCTTTGCACCGGTTGCAAAGATGGACTCCATAAGACTAGTTCTAGCAATTGAAGCTAGTAACGGTTGGCAAGTGCACCATATGGATGTCAAGAGTGCATTATTACATGGTGATATACATGAGGATATATACATGCAGTAAACTCAATATTTCCAAGAGGATCCTTCACTTGTTTGAAGTTTGAATAAATCACTATATGGACTCAAGCAAGCCTCCGAGGCTTGATATGCAAAAATGGATGCTTTCTTGCTCTGAATTGGTTTCATTAGATGAAAATATGATCCAAATGTATATTTGCAGGAAAATGATGGTATTTTGAAGGTCATTTTTTTATATGTAGATGAAATATTTATTACAGGGATCTTCAACACTTAAATTGGTTCAATTAAGGCATCTCTACATAGTGAATTTACTATGACAGATCTAAGATTGCTTAGGCAATTTTTTGGGTTTGAAAATTGAGCAATATGAAAGAGGCCTATTGATTCAACCAAAGTATGCTTCAGATATACTAAATAATTTTAACATGGATGATTGTAATGAAGCCAAGTTTCCTTTCCTTCCTTCCATTAAACTAGGTGAATATGACAATTCTCCTTTGGTAGATTGTACATTGTACAGGAAGCTAGTTGGTAGTTTGTTGTACCTTACACAAACAAGGACTGATTTGTATTATGCTGCAAGTGTTGTAGCAAGACATATGGCCAGGAACAAGGAATGGAGTGCACTATGCAGCTAGTTCTTCACTTCAACTAGATGGATTTCCTGATTTGGATTGGGATGGAGATCCCACAGACAGAAAATCAACTTTACATTTTGTTTTCATTCTTAATGAAGGTCCTATTTTCTGGTGTAGCAAGAAACAACATACCATTTCTCTTTATTTAGCAGAGGCCGAGTATAGGGCAACAGTCAATGCAGACACACAACGCTTTTGGTTGCAGAGAATTCTTTGGGAATTCGGTGTTGCTATTGATTCTCCTACCAACATTTGGGTGGAAAATCAAAGTTCCATAAACATATCCACTAATCTAGTTCAGAGGCAGAGAAAAAATCATATTGAGATCCACATGCACTACATCTAGGGCTTAGCTCATGACAAAGTGATTTCCTTGCAGTACTACCCATCCACCGAGGAAACTACAAACATTTTCACCAAGTCTTTCACTGAGAAGACTTTCACTCACTTGAGATATTTGCTTGGAGTGAGTTATGAATGGTGATTGATGATATTTTTTGCAGTTTTCAGCCCCGTGTCCATTATTTAGGAAATATTTTGTCCATTGTGGTTTTCCTTCTTTTCCTCACTTCATATAGACAAATACAATTTCTGATTATGTATTGAGGTGACTTTAGCCTTTGTTGCCAAGGCCTCCCACTTTATTTTATGAGCTGTACTAATTTTTTTGGTTAAGGGATTGTATTAGAATAGTAACAAAACCCCTTAGTACCTTATTCTAAGTCCCTAGCCAATTTTATTGCATTTGTGCATTAATACACTATGGTTTGGACTTAGGTAGCTTAATTGGGCATGAAAACTAGTTAAATTGGGGATTTCACACCTAAATGAGCACTCCATATTAGTAAAAACTCCACATGTGTACACTAATAATTTCTAGTGTGCTCCCATTCATTGAATGTGGACATTCTGGTTGACTAGGAGCACTAGAGGTGGATTATGTCCAATTTTGGACTGTTTTGGAGCATTTAATGCCACATAGAGCCTCTCACTCACCTTATTTTTCACACCCATGCATTAAAAGGAGTCATGATTTCTCCAAGTCACTTCAACCATGTCCACGCAACTATTCGTGGCCATTTGGGCTAAGTTGGAGTGAGTTTGGCCAACCTAGGGGGGATTGAGGCCAATTTGGCCAATTTCACATGTACAGTCATTCTGGGCTTCCAAAGCCTCAAGAACCAATTAATATGTAATATAAATGTGTTACTAACATATTCACATGTTATAAAGTCAAATAATATGCATTTTCAATTCACATTACATGTGTAAAATTATTCTCTTTTAATGGGTTTTTGCTAGTTTTGCATAAAATTAAATTTGTGAGTTTCTCTAAGGCCCCTAGATATTTTTGTAGATCAAAATGATCACAAATGAATTATATTTTAATATTTTAATTTTTAAATTAACTATATTATTAATATTATCCGTATGGTCATATTTATTGGGATTTTTTAAGTCCAAATAGAGTAGAATTATATAATATTTTATATGTAAGATTACAATTGATTGAATGTAGTTTAATTATAGTTTCATCTCATCATTAATATTAACATCATTATTTTTTAAATAGCATAGATCCATATTAAACAAATATATATCAAGCATCGAGAGACATCCAATTTCTGAAGATGAATTTCTTGAGCTGTTTTTTTTAACTTAAAATTTTTAGACATCTACAAAGGAAATTTGATCTCTTTTCATGCTTGATGTATTAAGTTTTAAGACAAATCTATTGTTTTTATTTTTTCATTTTACTAATAAAAAATGAATTTTCTTAATGACTTTTTATTTGGCTTTAAATTTTTTCAATGACTTTTTATTTGGTTTATTTTTTTTATTTTATGAGCTGATATGGACTATTTTTTAATTATATTTTATTTTATGAGGGTCATTGCACAAAGTTGAGGGACCTTTTAGATGCAATGGTATATTGGAGCCAATCATTCAAGATCCATAAAACATAAATCATCCCAAGCAATGCTGACCCTACCAAGCCTAGTCCCAAGCCTTCCAACATGCTTGCCAATTAGGATAGTTAAGTACAACTCACAAGAGTTATAGTGTACAAAAATATGCATGCAATATAGTGTATAAAAACACACTCATGTTATGTAAAACAATATTTATTCTTAAAACAAGACGGGCCTATCATTTTCTCCACAGCCACGCCCAACAATGTGTTCAGGCCGAGAAAAACGAGCAAGGGTGAACACATTTTGGGTGATAAAAGGAAAAAAAACTCCACCTTGGGGATAAATACCTTTCTTGTGAGGTATTTACACTAAATCCTCTCATGCTTATTTCCCTTTTTTCAATAATTTCTATTCCCTAATATGAATTGAAACCATTTGTTTTTTTAATTTATATTCCCATAAATAAATTTACATGCCCAATGGAAACCAAAACCCCAATTTTCTCATAACAACCAAATCATTTTGATTATTTTCATATGTATATTCACAAACATCCTTGTGAAGCCAAACCAAAATTCACAAATATGCAAAATTTTCAAGTATATTGCAAGGTTGCATATGAAATTTACATTCCCAATCGAAACCAAAATCCCAATTTACTCATAAAAAAAAAATCAATGTCACTATTTGCATATGCATATTCACAAGCTTCCTTGTGAATCCATACCAAAATTCACAAATATGCAAAGTTTGTCAAGTATATTGCAAGTTTGCATAAGAAATTTACATTCCCAATGGAAACCATAACCCCAATTTAGTCATAAAAAACAAATCATTTTCACTATTTGCATCTGTATATTCACAAGAATCCTTGTGAATCCAAACTAAAATTCACAAATATGCAAAGTTTTTCAAGTATATTCCAAGGTTGCATACAACTAAAAAACATTTCAATTAGAATTCATATCTTTCTAAAATACATAAACAAACATGGTAAATACCTTGCCTCTATCATAAATATCGAAGTTGGTTCTCCAAGAACATTAATAGGAACCTTATAGTTTTGATGAAACTTCATAATCCAAGTGTTAAAATAAGGTATAGAAGCTCCCCATGATTAACAAATATTTCCCCTTTACTGAAGGGTAAATTTTGGTTAAGGTCAAGACAATGGAGTTCAACAATAGGCTCTGCGAACATCAAGATACATAAGGATGTTGATGTGTTTGATTACATTCCAATCACATACTATCATACATGATAGAATCCAATGCAAACCTTGCAACCATAAAATCAACTATACACAAATATGCAAAGTCTCTCATGTGTATATAGAAAGAGTGCATACAGCTAAATAACATCAAGTGGAATCCATACATGGCCCAAATTACATATAAACAAAGATGCTAAATGGAATTTCGAGTCCAAAAAAATTCACACTACAACAAATAATTACATATATATCAAAACCCTTTCCTATATTGGGATTTTATTCATCAAAAAAACCTTCTATCCCCTCTTCTATGCTCTAGCCCTTGCCTCTACCTGCAATCTGAGAGTTGGTCCTGCAAAGGAATTAGTCAACACCTCACAACTTTGATGAAACTTCATAATCAAAGCCTTAAAATAATATATAATAGCTTCCCCATCAACATATGCACATAGGGCATTTTATGTACATGCATATGGAAATTTTAATTTATACAAATTTACGACATAATTTTAAAATGAAAAATGTTAAATTTTTATTCTTTACTGTAAAATTCAAGATCAGTTTTAAAATGTAATTTATAAATAGTTCATGTTGTTATTTTTTGCACATTAGTTTTACACTTTTGTTTGCTTAGAGATGTCATTATACCATGTATTTATTTTTCTAATGATATTTTATTTGTATTTATGATTGCAGTGGATACTATGGACCATAATGTAGAGATTTTGACCTTTATTGGTCATTTGAGAGAGATTGGTTCTGCTTAAAGGGGTGAAGAAAAACTCCACTGCTCCTTGTCAGCATCATTGTTGACCATAGTGGATACCATTGGTAGATAAAATGATGCTTTTTATAGCATACCATCTTATAGGGAGACAGAAGGACACGAATATGTTCATGGTTTGAGCTACAATGAGATTAAGAAGTTCAAAATAACAAAAGAGCATATATATGTACACTATTGAGAGTGCCTAGGATGGATGACATTCTAGAGAGAAGAAGACCATATATTTCCATTGGGTTTTTCATATTTCAACCAATTAGAGACCATTGGATGGATAGATGGTACATGGTTTTTGATATTCCTTGCACAACAACAGGGAAGTACCATTGTACTTCCTTTGAAAACATTATGCAGAGTTTGTGATGGGAAAACAGGTCAACTATTTTGGCATTTTGGGGTGTTAGGGAGCTGGTAGGGGGATTCCCCAAAACTGACCCAATGCTAGGCATAAAGATTCCAATCAATCTATACCTCCACCTCATTCCCAACTACCGAGGCCAGACATCCCTATTGCACTTGATACTATTACACAGACACAAGACACATTTCTTATGCTAGCTGAGATGATTTCTTGGCACACCACAAATATTAACCAAGAAGGGCCCTCTTCCTCTGGTGGGGTACAACTTCCAGCTTCCAGTGGTATAGGACCATCTATTTGTGGGGATAGAATGACATCCCATATGCCCCAGAGTGAGCCATATGTGTGCAAAATTTGTGGTCAATCATGTTATGGTTGTGGACCAACACATGGTACCTTTATCATGACTGGTGGTCATGTAAGGAAATTATAAAAACTCTATTGTTGTTCAATTTAATGTTTCCATATTGTACATATATTAAAAGATTGTAATATATGCAATTTTTAATCTTGCATGAGCTTGATGCTTTTAAGGGGGGTGGTAGTGTACTAGGTGTTGTTGTATCTAAGGTTCAAACAATAAACATTGAGGTAATATTTTAACACATGTCATTTTGTTAATACGTATCATTTTTTTAATACATGTGTTAGTTAATTAATGTGTTAAATGGTCTAATATTTACAATTTATGAAGTTGCAGGAACTGCATTTTGAACATGATGTCGAAGACATTGATCTTAGTGAATTCCCCCCCAGGTGGATTTTTTTATTACATCAGAAATGTAAGTACATCGTTAATTACTAAATATTGTTCAAATTATTTATTTATTACTATACACTCCTTTATAGATTGCTAATATTTATAATTTTTAAACTTGCAGGTACTATCTGGCTCTGCATAGGGGAAAGAAATTGCTATAAGCGATCCATACCATGGGGGAGATATGTCCAAGGAAGAGGTAAGTATATTAAAACATGATAATTTTTCAGTACATATTATTCCATCCATTCATGTCCATGGATAACAAAGGTAACACTTTATGACTGCATACATTGACACAAATCCTTGCACCACCTCTTTGGTTTGGATCTCCATGTATTCCAAACATATATAAGTGTGTTTTCTACACCAGAAGGCCCTCTTCCTTAAAAATAGCGGGTGCCCATGATGATGAACCTACTACTTCCATGGTAATTTACACACTTCCAATGAAAGTTTCCAGTTAGCTTTCAATTCACTTCACAACTAGTTTTTATTAATGTTATTTCCACATGTTTACAACATCACGATGTAGATTCCTCCATTCCAGACCTTAGCAAGGTTTTTTATGCTGCATATACAATGGGGATAATTAAAAAATATCTACTTGATTATTTGTACGTGTACAGTACATTTGTATTGTGTATGGACATGCACGGTACATTTTTATTGTGTATGGACATGCACGATGTCTAACTATTTGATCATTTGGTGAATGTAGCCACACCCTAGACCATTAGTGCACGTGACCGAGGTTGATGTTCAACCTACAACACCTCTTGTTTTTGAAGAAACCCAGTGTCATGCCCTAGAACATTTTTTTTCGGTGAGATGCTCATTATTTACATAATTGGTTAGTACTTTCTCATGCATGTACATGTTGATAATTGTTGAGATAATTGACATATTTTTTTTATTCACGGAGAAGCATTGCATAGAGACTCTTTGCAAGGAGTAGGACACGAAAGGAATCTATACCCAAGATGGATGTAGTCAGTGCTAATTTTATGTACAATTGAATTGTATTTTAAATTTTAAAATTTTGTTAGTGCTGAATAGTACTAGTTCAG
This sequence comes from Pseudotsuga menziesii, assembly GCA_001517045.1. Lineage (NCBI taxonomy): Eukaryota > Viridiplantae > Streptophyta > Pinopsida > Pinales > Pinaceae > Pseudotsuga > Pseudotsuga menziesii. Next base: position 235,876 of record LPNX011057430.1, read on the forward strand.
TTGCCTGATCAAGAAATACTATCCTTGATTTGCAGTCGCTAGAGATGCACAGTGGTCGTGGACATATGAAACAACCATCAGAGTCAGGAAAAAACAAGAGAAAGTTAGAGTTTTGATGTGTTAGTCTAGAACAAATATGTACGTTTGTGTACAATAGGAATTTATATTTTAGGGGCATGCTCTAGGACATATGTAATTTTATTTGCATGTACATCAATGATGATTTTGATACATGTACGTTGAAAGAACATCTAAGGGCCTTCTATTTTTGTATTGTAACTTTCATAATACTAAATTTATTTCATATCAAGGCTCTTGAGATATTCATAGTTTAGTCTTATGTATGATCATACATGTGTGGCCAAGAATGTTTCTATGTGTAATGCTCACAATTTTAGATAGATTACGATTGCATGGAGATATCGGTTATAAATTTGAGAACAATGCACAATCACAATATTATGTAATGACAACAATGTACATATATATATATTTACCACAATCCAATTTCATATACAATGTTAAATTATATTCACAAAAATGCAACATAGCTAACACATAAGCACCCAACACACCTAATAAACTTACCCAACTAAATGGAATGAAAAGCAACTTACCCATATAACAACCTAACAAAAATTAAAGGATGCATGAAGTTGAAACACCTAAGTGATGCACCTCTGTGGTCTACATAAATGAAATTGGTGTTTGGCATGATGTCTTTCATCTAGGGAATATATGGGATACACATCAAAGCTAAAAGTATCCAAGTATAAGGCTGATTAAAAATAATGGGTATGAATATTTATTGTTGTATCTCCTGCACATTATTTTATTATTTTTCCATTATACATGGTATTTGATGAATCACCTCAAGGAACAACATTAATGCAGTGACCAATGGAGTGTTAAAGTTGAAAGAGATGAAAATTAGGTGTGATTTTATTATATATTAAATTGATTGGAGAAGTACTATTATGAATCTTCTTTTATATTTATGTTTATGTATTGAAGTGTATTTATTTACCTATGTCAAATATGAACTAAGGCTAAACTTTACTAGTATACCCAAAAAATAATTACAAATGACTTGAATACTTTAAAGGACCATTCTGGAGTTGTTAATTAGTTGCAGTATTACTCATTTTTATTGTTATACCTTTTTCTAAAATGAAAGTGACGAACTTGAGTCCACAAGTTTGTATTTAGTTGACTTGGACTTGAACACAGAGTTGTTGTATCCACGTATTTTATGGAAAAAGAGTATGAGAAACACCCTGGTGCTCTAGCTCGCCCCTTTGCATTAAGAATACCTTTGTATGATGAACATGACTAATAATGAATTTGATAAAAATATTTTGTGCTTTATTGGCCCGATTATTTCCATAACGTTATTTTATAAATTTCTCTAAATTATATTTATTGTATGGTCTAGAGTAAAAATTTATAAGAGGAATAATAGGAACAAAATGTACTAATAAGGTTTCCTTATTTTGTGTGCATACAATGTGTAACTCTTAGCCAAACATAGATATCCAAGCCACGATCATGACTATATGGCACATTGAAGCTCACCTCCTACGGGCTTTCAGGGACACATGTTGAATACCTACATAGGGCATAGAATTCCAACTGTGCATAAAAAATGGGTCCCGGGGGGTCATGCAAGTGTGTGTAGACATTTTCCATGTTAGAATTCTAGCAACAAGTTTACAGTCAAGGAATTTTCAAAATTTACCCCTATCTAAAAAAAATTCACATTCTCTTATTGACCAAAACCCAAGTTTCCAAAATTGACCTAATACATGATCCATTATCCATGCATCCAAAGGAGAGAGACACATCTAGAACTATACCCATGTCCTAAATCCAACAGATTCGATGGTTTGTTGATCTGAGTCACGATCATTATTCTATGGCATGTTGAATCCCACCTCCTATAGGCTTTCATGGACACATGTTGAATCCATACCCATAGCATAGAATCCCAACCGTGCATCAAAATAGGGTTTCAGGGGGTCATGCAATTGTTCTTAGATAATTTCTATGTGGGAACACTATCCACAAGTTCTCAATCAAGAAATTTGCAAAGTTGACCCCTATGTGCAAAAATTTCACAATCCCTTATTGAGCAAAAGCCTAGTTTTTAAAATGGACCTAAAATAGGATTCCTTGTCCATGGAGTTAGAGGAGAGGGCCACCCCTATCACTATCTTGATATCATAAATCCAATGGAGTCAGCGTTTCATTGATCTAAGCCACGGTCATCACTCTATGGCACATTGAATCGCACCTCCTATAGGATTTCAGGGACACCTGTTGAATCCCTATCCGAGGCATAGAATTCCAATTGTGCATCAAAATTAGGTTCCAAGGGACCATGCAAGATTTTTTAGATAGTTTTCATGTGGGAACTCAAGCCAACATTTCTCGGTTGAGGAATTTGCAAAGTTGACCCCTATGTGTAAAATTTCACATTCCCTTATTGAGCAAAACCCTAGTTTTGAAAATTGACCTAAAAATGAATCCCTTATCCATGGAACCAGAGGAGAGGGATACCCCTAGAACCATCCTATTGTACTGAATCCAATAGATTCAATGATTTTTATATCCAAGCCAAGATCATCATTCTATGGCGTGTTGAATCCCACTTCCTATAGGCTTTGAACGACACATGTTGAATCCCTACTCGGGGCATAGACTTCCAACCATGCATCAAAAATGGGTTCTAGTGGGTCATGAAAGTGTGTTTAGGTAGGTTCCATGTGGTAATTATAGCCACATGTTCATGGTTGAGTAATTTGCAAAGTTGACCCCTATGTGCAAAAATTTCACATTCTCTTACTAAGCAAAACCCTAGTTTCCAAAATTGACCTAAAACATGATCCCTTGTCCATGGAGCCAAAGGAGAGGGCTACCGACACCACTATCCATTTGTCTTGAATCCAATAGAGTCGACTGTTTGTCGATCCAAGCCATGATAATAATTATATGGCACATTGAATCCCACCTCCTATAAGCTTTCAGGGACACATGTTGAATCCCTACCTGGGGCATAGAATTCCAACCATGCATAAAAACTGGGTTGTAGTGGGTCATGGAAGCTAATTTAGGGAATTTCTAAGGGGGAAATATAGCCACAAGTTCATGCTTGAGGAATTTGGAAATTTAAACCTTATGTGCTAAAATTTCACATTCCCTTACTAAGAAAAACCCTAGATTTCAAAATTGACCTAAAATGTGACTCATTTTCCATGGAGCTAGATCAGAGGGACACCCATAACACTATCCCAATTTCCTGAATCCAATGGAGTCGATGGTTCGTCGATTAGAGCCATTGTCATCATTCTATGGAACGTTGAAGCTTACCTCCTATAGGATTTCAGAGGCACCTGTTAATTCCCTGCCCGGGGCATAGAAGTCCAACCCTGCATATAAAAACTGGGTTCTACTGGGTCATGCAAGCATATTTAGGGAGATTCCATGTAGGAACTCTAGCCATAAGTTCACAGTCGAGGAATTTCCAAAGTTGACCCCTATGTGCTAAAATTTCACATTCCCTTACTAAGAAACGACCACTCCTAGAACTATCCCGATGTACTAAGTCCAATGGAGTCGACGGTTTTTAGATCCGAGCCACTATCATCATTCTATGGCATGTTGAATCCCATCTCTGACATGATTTTAGAGACACTTGTTGAATCCCTACCTGTGGCATAGAATTCCAACCATGCATCAAAATAGGGTTCCGGTGGGTCATGCAAGCATGTTTAGGGAGTTTCCATTTTGGAACTCTAGCCACAAGTGTAGTGCCCATATTTGACTAGACATATCGACATGTTGCATTTTATTTTTTTAGTAAATGTTGGACTCAGTTCGACTGAGTAAACCATATTTATGAAATGACAGATGTTGCTACTATGTCTAAGATGTTACTATGCTTAGGTTGATACATTGATTGTCAGGTTATAATTATGTTGTGAGGTTACTATGTTATAGTTATCATGATATTCCTTTGTTCATAAAGACAGTGTATGTTTAATTGTCATCATTGATAAATGTAATATATATATGATGTGGTACATGGATATTGACCCATGATGGGATCAATTTAATGAGTTATACAATGAAAGGAAATGTTGTTGATAATATGCACCAACTGATGATTTGATGGATATATTATTATGAATGTATCTTTTCAAAGTACTAATCTACAGCACACATAGGCTATGTAATAAATGGATACTTTATATGAAGTGTGGTATAGTACCTATGTCTCCAGAAGAGCCTTGATTACCAAAATTGATGATACGATGACACAGACCAATAATCTCGATAGCAACAAAGTATGTTTCGATAGGGTATATAGACCCAAGATGTTGAGAGGGATGGATGTGTTCCACACTATGTTTTTATGATACCCGAGGTCGTGGGAGGGCCGTGCTGAGACACGCTCCCCATGTTCTTGTGATGACGACGGTCGGGTACCCGATGTCGTGGGAGGGTCGTGCTAAGACACGCTCCCCATGTTGTTGTGATGACGACGGTCGGATGCCTGCTAGGAGAGGCTAGGCACGCTGTTCAGCCGACACTATCACTCTCAGGTTATTATGTGGTCAGGTCGGTGAAGCTGACATCCACTTCTATACTGGCAGAGGAATGATAGGGAGGGTGCGGACGTAGGTTAGGATGGGAGGATGTTATAGCTAGTACTATGTTGGGTCAAGGGGGGATCTACGACACCAAGATTAGTAGTAGTAGGTGCCTCTTCCTTGAAAATAATTGATTGAGTAATGAATCTGAAAATATAATGATGTTATAACTTAATTCATTAATAATTAATGATTGATGATGATGAAAATATTACATGTTTGTATGTTAATTCAATTAGGTATTTGCAATTGTTATGTCTTGTATCCATGAATGTCCTATCTATGTGAATCATTATTATTTTGTTATTATTATTATTATTATTATTATTATTATTATTATTATTATTATTATATAGGATATATGATGTTTTCTTATAGTACGTGTATCATCTATGCATGCACTCGCCACGCATGCACACTTTACACACGTATACCAATATCAGCATACCAATACTTAAAACGATCACTAATGGTATAGGTTTTCATAGGTAAATATGTTAATGAAATAATGAATGTTAAGTTAACATATTCATTAATCATAGGTGAACACTGTAATACATAAGTGATCAAGTGTCGTAAATTAGAATAATCCTCAGAAAGTTGTCGTGCGTAGACTTAAACATTGTTCATTTACATTAACAAAATTTTCAGGGTTGTATAAACCCCTAAGGGTGTTTTGATTATGAATCTAGCGATAACATGCTCATGACTATGATACTTCTCATTAAAAACAAACAACTGCAAAATGTCTTTAATTATAATTATTATTAATGGTATTATTATTATTATTATTATTATTATTATTATAGTGCCTCTTGTGGTAAACATAACCGATAGTTTAATTAGACAATTATTTCTATTATTATTATGATAATTATTATTAAGATCTTATGTTAACCATAGTCAATTATTTAATTAAACAATTAATATTATTGTTATTATTATTATTACACTCTTGTGGTAAACGTAGTCAATCATTCAATTAAACCTAAGTGGAAATAACTAGAATAAAACAATGATTAATTAAATAGACCAAATCATTCCGTGTAGGTTAAACATGTATATTGAACTCTGAAATATGACCATCAAGATATGACATGGTTTATTTTATAATACTACTTATTAATATGATTACAAACATCAGATTTTGATCAAGTAAGACAACTAAGATACTCACCTATACACAAGATAATTACTAAATTATTATTTTATTCAACATAATTGATTTGAGTAGGACTAGCTATTAAACCGCCATCCCGTGAGGGACCAATGGTGAACATTCCAAGAATTAATAAATGCTTGACAACCAATTCATTCAATTCAATTTAAATAACCCTAATTATTCTGATGCTCAAGATAAGGACAATTGAATAAATAAATGTATATTCATGATTATAAGAAGGGACGAGCATCGAAAACTTGGGGAGAAAGGAAGTGTTTTGGGGGAAAAGAGGCGGTGGAGGAAGGTGGAATAAAGGAGGAAGAAGATGAGTATTTAGGAGGTAGCAAAGAGAGATGAGGGGGGGGATTTTATTTTGGAAATTACTCTGCAGAAGTGGAGAATGAGGAGAAACTTGAGGAGGGGGATAACTAAAGGACGAAAATATCTGAACGGAGAAGTTTCTCTCGGTATTATTGGTCTGTGGGCTCGGGGGCTAGGAAACCCATGGGTTTCCTAGGGCCAACACATGATGAGAGCTGGTCGACAGGGTGGCACATCATTTTGTTAATAAAGGCTTGGATGGAAAGCTGGAATAAGAAGGAGCCTACAAGGTCTACAACAAACTATTGGATCTACTACAACCGCTGATTCTAGGTATTTAAATTCTAGGTATTTAGATAATAAATTCATGCATGGTATTATTGTCTAATTTACAAAAAAATCATGAAGTTTATCAACATGTACAGCTCACATTTCTACTTTAATATGTTTACAGTTCATACTTGTACATTCATATGTTTATAAAACTAATAGAACAAACCTGGATATAAATCTGTAATATGATTAAATGTCTTGATTTTTATTAAAAACTAACTTAGAATGAACTTAGGATAGAGAACATCATAGAGAGATGGACACAGTGCTCTACCGGTTAGGCAAAGCACTACAGAATGGTATCATATCCCTAGGTTCTAAAACTGGAACGTAAAGGGGCCCTCTAGGATAAAAATAAACATTATATGGAAGATAAATCAAAACTAAAATTTTACACACTATAAAATAAATAAATTGATGTATCAAATGGACTTTATTTTTTTATTAGTTTCAGACCTAGTTGTATTGGGTTGGGAAATTTTAAGGCGCCAGCGATTTTTCCAGGGCAATTTGTATAGGATTGTAATGAGTCTTTTTAGGCTGCTCAGGTTTTCTCCTCGGCCTCTTTTAATATAAATTCAGTAACCCTTGCAGTATTCTTCATTTATGTTCGAATTTGCATTTCAAAAACTAAAGCTATTAGGCAAATCAAATCTCCAAGAAAAAAAATTTAAACGAAATTTTATATAGAAAAGGATAAATACTTACCAGGAGAAAACAAAGAAAAAAAAAGATAATTGATACTAAGCAGGAGTGAATTCAAGCCCTGAAATGCCTCGTGAAAACTCTTATCAGTTGCCTCCCACCCTTATATTCTATAGTGTCAAAAACATATTCATTGATTCTATTTGGTGTTTATAACAATATAGTTTTAAAATAGGTTACTAGCTAAGCTATACACCTATGCAGATGTGTAGGGTATTCTTTAGAGACAACATACATTACAAGACCTGTATTGGATGCAAATTAACAGGGAGATGCTTTCACCAACTTGGGGCTGATTAAATTTGTAGAATTAGTGATTTTTAAAGTGCAAATATTATTTCTCAATAACAAATTTGTAAGGATAAAGCATATTTATTGTTAATAATAGCATTTCCCATATGGGGTTTAAGAGCTAGGCACCCATGTTCTCACCATCGTGCAGAAGGATTTGACTCTGCACCGGCCACTTGAATCATCATAGTCTAGCTGCTTACAATTTTGTTTATAGCAGTATGTTAGAATAGAGGCAAGCTTATGTAATTTTTTGGAGTTCAAACCCAGCCCGATTTCAAGTCTGTTTGTGCAATAGTTTAATGCCCAACCCGGTTTGTTCAAGTGCTGCAATGAGTTGTATTTCCACAAAATTTCAAGACTTTGAAACACAAGATGAACTTCAAGTTTCATAAGCAGAATATTAAAAGGAAACACTCCATGAAAAATTTAGGACACGAAATTTTTTGGCAATAAGACCAGGCAAAACCCCGTAAAGGGAAAACCCGTGAGAGAGAGAGAGAGAGAGAGAGAGTATTTATTTGTTTGCAAGTAAAAAAAATATTACAGCATTCAAACATGGAGAAACCACTTATCTCAAACATATGAAGACTATTAACAAGCCTGGAAATTCTGGGACAGAATCTTGCTCATTCTCAGCAAAAAACTCCATCATAAGGAACCATGCCAATCTTAGGCTGAATGGATAGACTTAATACACAGACATTTTCCTCAATTTCTATGCATAATAAACAGGCTTCTTCTCAGGTATGTGTGCTCGAAGTAAGCTAAATTATAGACCATTTCTCGATTGGGTATACTGAATTTTCCTCCACCTCCAAATCAACTGCATCGAGAATCGAGCACTCAAACTCACCCGCTTGTAAAATAGATTGTCCACTGCCTATTAATTGTGGAGGATGCAGGAAATTACCCAACGAGGTGCCCTTCATAGGACTGAGTTAGAATTCTTGGGATAATGAATCGTTTGGACAGAAATACGCTGAAAGAAATTGATAACAAAGGACAAGTAATTCAGAAACTCATCCTTTAATTCCTAGAATGCCCCTTTGTAAGAGAATGTTAGCAAGAATCTGCACAGGTAAACCTCTACAGCGATCTAGAACTTAGTGAACGAAATTGAACCATTGATACCTGACCAGTCTACACCCGGTGGAACATTTATGCCAATGAACTTTGGCTTCTGATCTTCGACAACCAATTTGCAAATCATCTGATGCCCATCCCTGTACAAAAATAAAAAATGAGAGAAGAGGTCTGCGTCAACACCGATAGCAAGTTAAATAAACTATAAAAATATTTTTACGGTAGAGTTCTCTATAACTTCGGTAGGGTTATTCATGCAAACCTGTGCTACATGTAGGTACACATACGCAGAATGCGTGGGAGGAGGTACGTAAAGGTATACAGGTGGCATAGAACTCAACATGTGTCAGCCAGCAACGAACTCTAAATAATTTTATATATTACTTATTTATTTAAAAGAAAAAAAACAAAACTTCCATCGACAGATTAATAATTTTAAATAAAGCTACTATTTTGTATTAAAAGTAGAGAGCATAGGTTACAACGACATTGAAATTTTACACTATTTCTCTATAAAAAAAAAATCACGTTTCAGTCTGCAGTGAACTCCCTATATGGAAATATCATGAATAGGTTCAAGTTTACCAATGGGAAAAAAAAAATCCTGAGAAGGATAGTCTTTATATATCCATGCTTTCTGGTAGCAATAGCTCTTTCCCTTATGGTCAAGCTACTCTGTTCTCTCCTTAGCAGTCGACCCACTTCCGTTCCTTCTCGTCCACTATTTATTTCGAGTCCATCCGCATTCCATTAGGTTACGTTTCACAAGCAGACATACAATTGGCAGAAGCCAACAAAGGAAGCCGTTAGGCTGGACCAAGGCATGCCAGAAATAGAACCCATAGCAATTAGTGATTGTCTGGGCACTATGTTCGCTCCCCATCTACCTGCTAAACAGAAGAAATAAAACTAGAGGATCGACCAAAGTGGATTGGATTGTATCTGTCATCCAACTATCTATTCTCTGAGTTGAAAATGGAGAACCTAGCGGGCTGCCAGCGATTTACAATAGATATTTTCCTGCCTGCTATTCCAACTTTATCTGATAGCCTGCTGCACATGCGTATTCTTCCGTTGCGCAGTAGATTCATCATATATTGATAGGAAGAACTTTTGCATTTGGAAAAATCAGGTAAGATGCTTCCATTAAAAGTTTAATGCGATTAAAGCTTTCTTTTGCAAGGGTTGTGAGTCAATTAATTAAGAAGTAGAGACAAACTCGATGTATGTAGGACTTTTTTTGCGTTTCATTATATTTCGGAATAATGCTACAATTAATCCTTCTTTCACTGACCCCTTTCTCTTCTTTAAACGCTCAACAAATTATGCGTTGATGTGAAGAAACGATTTTTGATCTTTAAAAAGTTGTACTTTACAATATATTTAATTTTTAATTATATTCTAAATTTTTTTGTAATAATATTGTTTATTTTATTTTCAAAAGAACAAAATTTATAAATTACCCCTCTCTATGAGCACTCGAGTTGCTCTAAACTACTGCAGGTTTATAATTGCCCCCGCAATACGTAGTAGAATCAATTGGAAGAAAAATAAGCAGTGATTAATTTGTATTTCAATATCAATCAAGAACAAGCTGTGTGCTCCTTTATAGAAAACTTAGAAATGAAGACAACCCATCAGGTATCAATCCAGACGACGGAAGTATTACTTTTCTTGAAAACCAAGATCTCATGGGGAAAATGGCATCCATCTCCACATCAGAAAAAAAAAGGGTATGATGAAACTAGTTAGGCAGAGGACATAAATCTTTTAGAGTTGAAAGGTCCGCAAGAGACTTGGACACATCTCTGATTTCTCGACCTGCAGGAAGCAATTAGGATTGACATACTTTGGTACGTCTTAACTCAATGGGACCAACAGATTCAAGAATGAGATAATGTGGGAAGATCTATTAAGTTCTATTTCGTTCAAAGTTATTTAACATTGATATAAGTGGAAAATATTGGTTGTTTGATGTCTGTCTTCCAACTATAACATAAAAATATATTTGACAGGCACCAAATTGCCGAGGACATAAAATGACAGGCACTAGAAATTTGAAATTCTAGGCCTGCTTCTCTGGCTTCTGCTCCGTACTCTTCATCTTTTGTATGCCATCCTTGTAGCCATCGCTCCATTTGTAGTTTGATATTGCTTTAGGAGAATGACCCACAGAGGGAAATGTTGACGGTGTATTTAATATAATTATGCATACGTAAACAATGATAGGCATATCCCTTGAGGATAATGACCCATAGTTTAAAAACGTGGCTGCCTTTTACTCAAATTAGCATGCCGAAACAACTTTGGGCATCTTCCTTTGAAGAACACTTCCATCCCAAAGAAATAAAATATTGTTAATTGAGTTAATATTTGTGTGCTTTCCATAATGACAAATTAGAGAACAGAATTTTGCAACAGAACCTGATGAATGGACTCATCATCATAATGAAGTCTCATCAACTTAATGATGTACCTTCTCTCCACTAATGCAAAAGTGATTATTAAAATCCATGTAACAGAAAGTGATAATAATCAATCCCCTCGAGGGAACTTCAAGTAATAGGATTATGATACCTCACATCAGAAACATCCTTCAAAACCATACATAAGTTGAAAAATATGTCTCTTATATATATATATATATATAATTTTATAAATTTAATATAGAGAAATTTCCAATGCATAAATATATAATAATAATAATAAAAGTATGAGAGATGTATACATATATATATTATTTGAAGAAAGAGGTGTTTACATTTATTAATCCGAAAAATTACTTCTAAGCGAAATACCTTCAATCACAAAACTATTTCTAAGTTAAAATTTAATTGAAAAAGGGAAAATTTAAGGCTTGATACATCCAAAGTGTAAATAACAATATCATATGTCAATTTGATTTGTATGAGTTTTCTATTCTTTAAAACATAGTATTCAATAGCTTATTAACTACTTCGAATTGAGCTTGGAAGAAGGATAATAAGGTGTCCCTATATTCATGCTTAAATCTCGAATGATTTATCAATTTTTTTTTTCATTTAGCAATTTTGGAAATGTGAGCTATGTCAATGATAATCTAATTCATGATACTAAATCTTTATCTGATTTGATGAAAAGTGAAGTGATATGCAGGAGTTATTGTTAAAAGTTGGCATACAGTAGTCTATTGTGACAATATTATAATTATTTTCATTAGTGGAAGTTAGACACCATTTCATATAGTCAATCCTCCAGTTAGAAAAGGGTCCAGAAAACATTATCAAGTCAAATAAAGCTAGGGGTGCATGGGACTTTGATGTATATAACTAACAATATCACCCTTTGATGTATATATATATACATATATTTGTGGGTGTTAAATTTCAAAATATTTGTTTTGTAGTGTTAATGTTTTCTTAAAAATTTGTTACGTGTAAATTTATTTATGAGAAGTCAACTAGGTTATAAAGGGATCACCTCCTAGGTACAAAATCACACTACCTAAGTTAATTTATGATGAAATTATTTATGGAAAATTATGCGCGTTGTTACAAAATTATTGAGCAAGGGGATAGAGAGAGTACGCATAACTAATTCCGCATTATAATTAAATACACGGTATTCTAACGAGGAGGTTGATTAATTATGATTTAACAGGAACATCCCCTGATTAGTTTTGTGTGTCCTAGTGTGCATACGAAATATTAGGTTATGTAAAAGTTCCATTCATCTTGTAAGGATTCCCTATGTTAGGAGTGGTGATCACGTGGTTGTATGAAGTACCTATCTAGAGATAGTATGTCAACATTCATAGGGATGCCTAAGTGATTGCATTATTATAAAGATTATTCATATTGTAAACTTGATATACATGAATTAATGAAAAAAAAATTAAAGGTACTAAAGATACATCTTGATGAGCATTAGAGGGAGTGGTGCAATAGAATGGTAGTTGTGTAATTAGTAAGTGATAGGTGTGAAGTGATGATGATATCAACTGGTAAATTTATGTGATAAGTAAACTAGGTTGAAGACAATATGTTTTAATGACACATAAATACCATAAGAGTGTTAGTGATAAACAACTAGTACAAAAGGGAGGAGTGTTTCAAACCTGCTAATAGGAATTAGTATAGAAAGAGGTGAACGAGGTGAACGTATAAATGACATTTAGACATTATCATAGAAAAATGATACGACAAGCTAAGAAACTATCAATTAAATTACATAGGATAGAAAGTGTGTCCCATTATTAAAATTTCAAAGAAATAAGTAGCAATTGTAAGTATTCTATGTATAATGTACCATTCACGGGGTAAGAGAGTGCTCTTTAAAGAGAATTGATTGGTGAATGGGATTTGATTAATAAACATAGTGTTATTCAAGTTAGTATAGACGTACCAATGTCCAGATGGATCCTAATTAACAATTTTGATGAGAACATAAGTAATGTAAATTGGAGAGAGATTCAATAAAGCTAGAAATTCATAAACGAGTCAACAACAACAACAACAAAAGGGAACTAACGTCTCCTTATGAATCACAATAGAAACAAGACTATAGAACTTTTTAAAAATTTTGTATAAATTGTTGTGGATAATTGTCTAGTAAGGCATGATGAACCTTGATTCATGTTACAAATAGGGATCCTCGAGGAAGGTCATAAGTAGTTACTAGGATATCTTTTTTCAGATAAAGTTTAAGAGCATATATTTCATGATAAAAGAAGTAAAATAGTAAAATGACATCGACAAGTGGATCAAGTAAAGATCCAAGTGTGACTACCTTAACTAATGAATTCTAGTAGTAAGACACCTATATTATGCATAATAATATATTCTTATAATCATGCATAACAATAACTTCGGGACGAAGTTTTCTGAAGGGTGAGTTTATGTAGTGCCCATATTTGACTAGACACATCGACATGTTGCATTTTATTTTTTTAGTAAATGTTGGACTCATTTCGACTGAGTAAACCATATTTATGACATGATAGATGTTGCTACTATGTCTAAGATGTTACTATGCTTAGGTTGATACATTGATTGTGAGGTTATGATTAAGTTGTGAGGTTACTATGTTCTAGTTATCATGATATTACTTTGTTCATAAAGACAGTGTATGTTTAATTGTCATCATTGATAAATGTAATATATATATGATGTGGTAAATGGATATTGACCCATGATGGGATCAATTTAATGAGTTATACAATGAAAGGAAATGTTGTTGATAATATGCATCAACTAATGATTTAATGGAGATATTATTATGAATGTATGTTTTCAAAGTACTAATCTGTAGGACACACAAGCTATGTAATAAATGGATACTTTATATGAAGTGTGGTATAGTACCTATGTCTGCAGAAGAGCCTTGATTACAAAAATTGATGATACGATGACACATACCAATAATCTCGATAGCAGCAAAGTATGTTTTGATAGGGTATATAGACCCAGGATGTTGAGAGGGATGGATGTGTTCCACCCTATGTTTTTATGATACCCGAGGTCTTGGGAGGGACGTGCTGAGACACGCTCCCCATGTTGTTGTGATGACGACGGTCGGATTCCTGCTAGGAGAGGCTAGGTCCGTTGTTCAGCCGACGCTATCGCTCTTGGGTTCTTATGTGGTCAGGTCGGTGAAGCCGACATCCACTTCCATACTAGCAGAGGAAGGATAGGGAGGGTACAGATGTAGGTTAGGATGGGAGGATGTTATAGCTAGTACTGTGTTGGGTCAGGGGGGGATCTACGACACCAAGATTAGTAGTAGTAGGTGCCTCTTCCTTGAAAATAATTGATTGAGTAATGAATCTGAAAATATAATGATGTTATAACTTAATTCATTAATAATTAACGATTGATGATGATGAAAATATTACATGTTTGTATGTTAATTTGGTTAGGTATTTGCGATTGTTATGTCTTGTATCCATGAATGTCCTATCTATGTGAATCATTATTATTTTGTTATTATTATTATTATTATTATAGGATATATGATGTTTTCTTATAGTACGTGTATGATCTATGCATGCACTGGCCATGCATGCACACTTTGCACACATATACCAATATCAGCATACAAATACTTAAAACAATCACTAATGGTATAGGTTTTGATAGGTAAATATCTTAATGAAATAATGAATGTTAAGTTAACATATTCATTAATGATAGGTGAACACTGTAATACGTAAGTGATCAAGTGTCGTAAATTAGAATAATCCTTAGAAAGTTGTCGTGCATAGACTTAAACATTGTTCATTTACATTAACAAAATTTTCAGGGTTGTTTAAACCCCTAAGGGTGTTTTGATTATGAATCTAGAGATAACATGCTCATGACTATGATACTTGTCATTAAAAACAAACAAATATAAAATGTCTTTAATTATAATTATTATTAATGGTATTAATATTGTCATTATTATTATTATTATTATTATTATTATTATTATTATAGTGCCTCTTGTGGTAAACATAACCGATAGTTTAATTAGACAATTATTTCTATTATTATTATGATAATTATTATTAAGATCTTGTGTTAACCATAGTCAATTATTTAATTAAACAATTAATATTATTATTATTGTTATTATTACACTCTTGTGGTAAACATAGTCAATCGTTCAATTAAACCCAAGTGGAAATAACTAGAATAAAACAATGATTAATTAAATAGACCAAATCATTCCGTGTAGGTTAAACATGTATATTGAACTGTGAAATATGACCATCAAGATATGACATGGTTTATTTTATAATACTACTGATTAATATGATTAAAAACATCGGATTCTGATCAAGTAAGACAACTAAGATACTCACCTGTACACAAGATAATTACTAAATTATTATTTTATTCAATATAATTGATTTGAGGTGAACTAGCTATTAAACCGCTATCCCGTGAGGGACCAATGGTGAAAATTCCAAGAATTAATAAATGCTTGACAACCAATTTATTCGATTCAATTTAAATAACCCTAATTATTGGGATGCTCAAAATAAGCAAAATTGAATAAATAAATGTATATTCATGATTATAAGAAGGGACGTGCATCGAAAACTTGGGGAGAAAAGAAGTGTTTTGGGGGAAAAGAGGCGGTGGAGGAAGGTGGAAGAAAGGAGGAAGAAGATGAGTATTTAGGAGGTAGGAGAGAGAGATGAGGGGGGGGGGGGGGGGGGGGGATTTTATTTTGGAAATTACTCTGCAGAAGTGGAGAATGAGGAGAAACTTGAGCAGGGGGATAACTCAAGGATGAGAATATCTGAACGGAGAAGCTGCTCTCAGTATTATTCGTCTATGGGCTCGGGGGCTAGGAAAACCATTGGTTTCCTAGGGCCAGCACATGATGAGAGCTGGTCAGCAGGGTGGCACATCATTTTGTTAATAAAGGCTTGGATGGAAAGCTGGAAGAAGAAGGATCCTACAAGGTCTACAGCAAACTATTGGATCTACTACAACCGTTGATTCCAGGTATTTAAATTCCAGGTATTTAGATACTAAGTTCATGCATGGTATTATTGTCTAATTTACAAAAAACTCATGAAGTTTATCAACATGTACAACTCATATTTCTACTTTAATATGTTTACAGTTCATACTTGTACATTCATATGTTTATAAAACTAATAGAACAGACCTAGATATAAATCTGTAATATGATTAAATGTCTTGATTTTTATTAAAAACTAACTCAGAATGAGCTTAGGATAGAGAACATCACAGAGAGATGGACACAGTGCTCTACCGGTTAGGCAGAGCACTACAACAAGTTCATGGTCAAGGAATTTGAAGGTTGAACCCTATGTGCTAAAATTTTACATTCCCTTATTGATTAAAACCCTAGTTCCCAAAATTGACCTAAAACATGATACCTTTTCCATGGAGCCAGTTGGAAGGTAATAATGTCTTTGTATTATGTCAGAAGTTGTCTACATTGTTATGTAAAAGAGTAATACATTTAACCCATAGTTATATGGTGTTGTATTTACTTGTGTAGAGTATTTGTCCATTGTATTGTATTAAGAGATGTTATTTTGGAGAATTATATTATCCCGCATGCAAGATGTGAGAGTAATTCCTCCTCATCTCATAGTATATAATAGGGTCAAGTGAGTCTCTACATAATCATGTATTCTTTGTATAGTAGTGGTACTATTGTGACACTGTTGTACATCATCTATATTCTTTGGGATATTTGTGCTTTACTCTCTTGTAAGATTGAAGAATAAATTCTTGAGATAATAGAAGACTACCTTCCCGTGGATGTAACCCATTATGGTGAACCAAGTACATCGGTGTTCTCTTGTCATTTTATTTTCTTGTTCTTATATTTTATGATATGTTGCTGGTTTCTTAGATATGTTAACTAGTTTAGCTTGACTCTACTATTCTAACATGGTATCAGAGTGGGTTGCTATGATCTAGTACATTTCATAACTTTCAATCAATAATGAATATCATTTAGGCATTGTCATTTTGTTGTAGATTTGCTTTCTATCTGGTAGCCATTAGGCTTATCTTTAGATCTGGGCATATTTCTACTTTTTTTTTACCCTAACCATGGGTTAGGGCATGGGGACTTCACTTAGTGAACCTCTCACATAGCACGTGCGATCATGGGATATTAAAGAATACCCTTAATTTACAGAGATGTTGCCCCAAAGTATTTTTGTTGAAACCCCCTCCCAATACTTAAAACCTCCTCCCCACCCCTTTTTATACCTCAATCCTCATAAACCACCCTACCCACCCCCAACTTAAACTCCTCATCCCTCCCAATACCTGCAATATATTGGTTAAATTTTTGATAATTTTAAAACCCACAATATGAACTAATGTGATAGGATATTGATCAAGAAGTGAAGCCCCCGTGCCCTAAACCTAACTTGTTGTGTAATATTTTTGCAAAATTTTTTCAAGGGTTTCTTGATGTCTTTTTCTGTAGATCTACATGATTTCGGGGCTCTTATCAAGGAGATCTTTCTTTCAATATAAAAATGGCAGTTATAAAAAATGTCTTAACTTGGTACTTTTTGACCGGAATTTTTATTATAGCTCTTTTTGGAATTGGAAATGCTATTATGGATCCACCCACATGACTAGAATAGTTAATTGAGTATTTTTGGGCTTCCTTTTGATAATAAAAATGATAGTTATAAAAAATACCGTGACTTGGTTATTTTTTACCGATTTTTTTATTGTAACCTATTTTGGAATTGGAACAACCATTCTGGATCCATTTCCGTGAATAGAACAGAAAACTGGGCATTTTTGGGATTCCTTTCGGTAATAAAAATGACAATTATAAAAAAAGGACCGTAACTTGGTCATTTTTGGAATTTCAACAACCATTCTAGATCCAGCTACGCGACTAGAAAATAATACTGAGCTTTTGTAGGCACATGTTTTTTCACAGGGTTGTAAGTGAAAGTTTCTCCTCTTTTCTTTACTATGTTTCTAACTGTGCTTTTGCATATTTAGATTAGTAAAGTGTAACTGTTTTCAAGTTCTTCATTGTTTTTCTGTCATTTTTCAGTATTAAGGTTTCTTATTTTTTTGACAAAATTTCACTCATTTTGACTTCCGAAGTAGCTTCTGTTCTTGAATTAGTTAGTTCTAGCTATCTTGCCTGGAAGAGAAAGATGATTGATGTTCTCAGGAGTAAGAATCTTTGGAGGCTAGTTAATGGTGAACACAAGACACCTAGTATTGCTGATGATTTGGCTATATGGGAAGCTAAAAGTGATCAAGAAAGGGGGCTCATTGGTCAAACTGTTGCAAATAGTCTTCACGGAAGCATTGAGACAAAATACAACCCGATTCATGTACGACAAATTATTTCCTCTTTATTTGATAAATATGATGATGTTTCTGCATATTATCTTGAAAAGATCTTAAACCTCGAACTTGTTGAATTTGAAACAATTGAGTTATATCTTGCTGAATTGAAAAATTTAAATGAGAAATTAAATAGTTGTGGTAAAGATTACAAGAAAACTGACACTGCTCTTATTATTCTTGTAGAACATAAAATGTCATCTTGTTTTGATATGTTAATCCAAACTAGGAATAGAGCTCTAGAATTGTCTAAAAGTACTACGAAGCAAACTTTTGATGATTTTTTGGCCGAATTAATGTCGTTTTAATTCCTTTGTAGTAATTTCCCAGCCATTTAATTTTCCAATCCGAGGTTTGTAGTATTACAAAGCACCTGCAAAGTATATGCAAGACTGAAGTGAAATTAAGCTAATCTAACCCCTCGTGAAACTAAGACTAATCTAATCTAACCCCCCTTAAACTGAAACAAGCAATTGCTAATCTAATGTTGGAAGATGAAACACACGACTGAAAGTAAATTGTATAAATGAAAGACAACATAAGAAGAGCAGCAAGACAACACATGTGAGCTCACATTAACAATCAAGCAATCTTAATTTACATCACAAGAATAAATGGCAAATCATGAAAGCATCAAAACCAATATTATGAACAAAATCTAAGAATTCCCTTCTCCATATTACAAAGTCAAGACTAACTTCTACAATCTACTATTCTCTAAGATAATCTAATATCTAAAACATTCTAAGATAATATCCCATAACAAATGAAGAGAATAGACTCTCTTTTATACATGAAATTCTTTGAGAACAAGATAACCATCTCATAATGAGAGATCCATTATTCACTCAACCACTCAACTACTTTCCTATTATTACAAGATATGGTCCCTTCAAATCCTCCACATATATTTCACAAATTCTCCACATGTCTCTCAACCAAATCTCTATGATGTTCTCCTTGGAATATTATTTGCATAAATATCTCCTTGAAATGATGGAGGAGATGTACGTGAAGTATTTTCTTTGAATTAATCCTTCACATATTCCTACACATTACAAAGCTCATCCATACTTTGAGATATTAGTGAAAAACATGTTAATTTTCTAATATTTAATCATAAATTCACTTATAATACTAAAAATAAATAAAGTGGAAATAATAAGGTGAAACCCACATATATGTATGGAAATGTTATGATAAAAGGTTAATGGGATGATGAAATGTAAGGAATAGCGAATGATAAAGTGGATCAAAAAGGGACGTTTCTGCATCCCAACAATGATTTTTGTAAAGGATTGATCAATGCGCAAGAAAGATTAATTGTTTCAGGACAAATCACACCTAATAAAGCTCTAACTGCACTTAATAAGCATCATGATTTTTTTTTTAATAATGTTAAAGGTTCTAATCCTTCTAATACTAATTCTGGACATGATTCTCATGCTTCAAATGGAAATAGTAAATGTAATTAAGTATATGATCCTTGTAAACATTGTGGTAAAACTAACCATCTTGAAAATAATTGTTTTAAAGCAAAACGTTTAATGGCTAAAGCTAAAAAGAAAACTTCTCATGAATCTCAAGTAGCTTTATGTGCATCTGTTGTTTTGCCTAATAATTCTTCTTCTAATGTGGAATGGGTAATGGATTCTTATGCATATAAACATATGACTAGTGATGCTTCTTTACTTACTTCTTATGATTGCAAAGGTTATCTTGTTCCTACTTGTCTCTAACGTTCCTATTTGGAAGCATTGATAGTTTTAGAGCATTTATCTCTTGCATATTAACATCATACTAATAATAAATGCACATATGCTTCAAATTAGTTGCTTGATGACTAAATGTTCATATATTTAAGTGAAATATTTGGCTCACTATTTATATGTTGTGGCTGACATTTAATGTGTAAAAGTAACTTCATTTTCCTTAACGAGCAAGTTAATCCTTTATTTGATCATATTATGTTTCCATTCCTTTATATAATGTTTGCTAACCTTTGGTATATAAGCATTTTCATTTATGTATGAGCAATTCAGTTTTATGTTCTTTATATGCTTTAATCTTGAAAGTTCTTGTGCAGATAAGTTCTATGTTTAGGCTTTCACCTTATTCCGGGAATAATGAAGCACCATATTCTACTGTTAAATTCATGGTGTTTATCTGTATGATATCATTTTCGATGTATAGACCATTGGGGTCTTTTTTCTTCGATGTTTGAGGTCTTCTATAGATATTTATATTGCACCTTGATTGGAATAATGTCTCATATCCACATGTGTATTGGCCATCTACTTTTTTTTGTACAATGTTGTGGTGTTCTTAGCCACACGTTCTGTTGTATCAGTTGTCAAAAGGTATCTGTACACTGGTGTGGATGTTATCTCAGATTTCTTGAGATATCATGTATGGTTGTAATGATTCTTATGGTAATATGGGCATATTACGATTGGATTCCATCACATGTTCTCGACATTTTATTGTTGGGTCTCTCATCGTACAACCTGGTTCGTGTGCACTTTCATGATTCAGTGAGAAGCGGTTGTTCATCACAAAATTTCATCAACTAAAGTGTTCTTCTTATTTGCAGCTTTGGATCTTCTAGAAGTTGTCATCAAGGGGGAGCAGTAATGACTCCTTCCTTCCTTAGTGTTAATGTGGGCCCTTCTCCCAACCATTATTAAGGGCGAGTGTTGGAATATATTATATTCCTTGGAAGGTAATAATGTCTTTGTATTATATCGAAAGTAGTCTACAATCTTATGTAAAAGAGTAATACATTTAACCCATAGTTATATGGTGTTGTATTTACTTGTGTAGAGTATTTTTCCATGGTATTGTATTAAGAGATGTTATTTTGGAGAATTATATTATCCCACATGCAATATGTGAGAGTAATTTCTCCTCATCTCTTAGTATATAATAGGGCCAAGTGAGTCTCTACATAATCATGTATTCTTGATGTAGTAGTGGTACTATTGTGACGTTGTTGTACATCATCTATATTCTTTGGGGTATTTGTGCTTTTCTCTTTTGTAAGATTGGAGAATACATTCTGGATATAATAGAAGACTACCTTCCTGTGGATGTAACCCATTAGGGTGAACCACGTATATCGGTGTTCTATTGTCCTTTTCTTTTCCTGTTCTTATTGTTTATGATATGTTGTTCGTTTCTTATATAGATTAACTAGTTTAGCTTGACCCTACTATTCTAACAAGGAGAGGGCCACCCCTAGCAATACCTTGATGTTTTTTATCCAACGGAGTCAACGGTTCATCAATCCGAGCCATGGGTATGGTTTCAACAAGTGTCCCTGAAATCCTATAGGTGGTGAACTTCAATGTGATTATCTCTCTTCTACAAACTTCTTTTATATTTGAACTCATTCATGCCTGAGGATCCTAATATTCACAAAATTAAACAAATCATATGTGTTGTTATCAACAAAATTCACATTTCTTACTAATTTATTATATTTATCGCTCATTAAAGTTGTGCCACAATTGTATGAATTATATATACTATAAACTTGAGATTTATGTTTCAAATTGAAGATCACCACTAGGATTGTAAGTGGACCCCAAAAACAAATCACTTAAATAATTGTCCAACAATAAGAAGTATTCCAATATTGTTAGTAATGGATACTCTTAATGTAGTATGTCATGTAGATACTATTCCGTTTTTCTTCATTCTACATTGTTAAAAATTACTCTCCATTATAGGCTACAATTTTCATGGTTCACTAACACAAGGGGCTGCAATACCTCACCTTTCATGGATCACTATCATGGAGTTCCTACTAATCCATTAATATTAAAGGGGCCCTAATAGCATATTAATAAATAGAACATCGGAGCATAACTTGGTGGAAAATGATTAATCCACTCTTAACACATGGTATAGGTAAAGGTGTATATAATCATGTATAGACTCAAGGTCAATGCCTCAAACCAAAAAATAATGACCTTCTAATGGAATATGAGCACCATTATGCGTTTTCAAACAAAAGGTATGAGGCATAGGTCCATCAAGAATGTGATGGTCGAAAACCTAGGCATTAGTCCCTGATGGATGTTTTGGCACATATAGAGCTAAAAACAATTCCATGAGTCAACACACATGGCCTCCCAAGAGGATCCTTCACCTTTGATTTATCATAATAACACCATTAGTACTTTTGGTAAAGTTCGTAATGATCTCAAGGTTTGGAGTAAGGTTAATTGATGAAGCTCAAGCATTAGGCCCAAAAACTAGCTCCTAGGGATCCAAATCCATAAAAAGGACTCAAAATCACCACACATGACTTATTTATGGAAATATTCTCTTTGAGTGGAATTACGGGCACCATTAGAAGGTTTTTAGGACCAAGGATGGTTGGTGGTATAGAATAATATTCTAAACACTCAACTTCAAAAATAATGCATTAGACCACCACCAATGGTTTCTTCAGAGTATCATCTACCTCTATGTTGGGATATCAGAACCATAGGGAGGTTTTGAGCACTTGGTATAGGTTATGGTGTCTTTACCATGGCAGTGGATGAAAATTGGGCCTTATGGCATAAAGATGGCTTCTAGGGATTAAGGGACATGGAAAAGGCCTTAAATAATAAAATAAAACCTTTCTATTGGATCTATGGCCTTTGAGAAGGGGCACGACATCCATTAGAAGGTTTCTAGTATTAGGTTTGGGTCATGGAAGCATAGACATTGAAGAAGGTAAAAATCAAATCCATAAGACCTAAAAGAAACTTCTTCGAATCCAGGCCTAATAATTTCACTAGGAACCACCATGCACCATATATTGAGTGTGTCCTCAACCCTTCAGGATGAATATGGGTACTATTGTTATTTTGTAAGAACTAGGTATGGGTGTGAGGGTGTTAACCATTGATGGTAAAGGAATCTTGAGCATTAGGCTCTTATAGTTACCACTATAGGGCTAAACATCCAAGAATGATTCCTTAAATTACCATATGTGAATTCTTGAAGGAATTTATGGACTTCAAATGCGTATATGGGAAACATTAGAAAACCTTTAGCACTAGGTATGCATGGTATTGAGGTTTTAAACATCACCATGGGAGAAACATTTGGCCTTAGGTCTTGAAGGAAGCATTAAATAATCTGAATCAATGAATGACAGATTGAACCACAACAAAGGAACTCTCCAAGGTATCCATGAACTTGAAGTGCATATTATGGTCCACTAGGAGGTTTTCAATACCAAGTAAGGGTGTTCAAGCCTTTGTTTGGATCTATGGCCTCTGAAAGGGGACATGGGATCCATCAGAAGGTTTTTAGTAATAGGATTGGGTCATGGAAGCATATACATGGAAGGGGGTAGAAACCTAGGCCCTAGGCCCTAAAAGATGATTCTAGGCATTTAGGCCTAAGAATGTCACTAGGAACCACCACACATCATTTATTGAGTGTATCATTAACCTTTGAGGGTGGATATGGGTACCATTATCATTTTATGGGCACTAGGTATGGGTGTGAGGGTGTTAACTAGGGTTAGTAAAGGAAGCTTCAAAATTAGGCTCTTATAAATACTGATATACATCTGAACATCCTATAATGATACATTTAACCACCGTATATGACTTCTGGAGGGAGTTTATGGCCTTCAAATGGGTATATGGGAAGCATTCAAAAAATTTAGCACTAGGTATGCATGGTATTTACTTTTTAAACATGGTCAAGGGAGTAAAGTTGGGACTTAGGTCCTAAAGGAAGCATCAAAGTAGCTAAATACATGAATGACACACTTAACTACAAACAAGGAGCTTTCCAAATTATCCATAGACATAAAGTGGGTATATTGGTGGCATTATGAGATTTTCAATACTGAGTATGGATGTTCAAGCCATTAGTGGGATCTATGGAATCTGAGAGGGGATATGTTCTCCATTACAAGTTTTTTATTTGTAGGATTAGGTCATGGAAACATAAACATGGTATGGGATACAAATCTATGTCTTATGCCCTAAAATAAGACTCTAGGAATCTAGGTATGAGAATGTGACCAAAAAATACCACACATAATCTCTTTCCTGTATCCTTGACCTTTGAAGGTGGATATGGGTATCATTATAATTTTTTAAGAACTAGGTATGCCTAATGGTGTTCGCCATGGTTGGTGAAGGAACCTCATGAATTTGACTCTTATAATGACTATTATAGTGATCAAGGTCCTAGAACGATGCCTTGAACTACCATAGATAATATTTTGAGGAAATGTGTCCTTCAAGTGGTGATATAGTGAGCATTGAAGTTTTTGTATCCATAGGTATGAATGTTATTGGGGGTTTAAACATGATTAAGGGAGAAAACTCGGGCCTTAGATACTAAAGGAATCATGAAATCATATAACTCCATGAACAAAACATTGAACCATCATAGATAACCTTTCAAAGGTATCAATGGAATATAAGTGGGTATATCGGTGCCACTATGAGGTTTTCAATACAAAGTATCAATGTTTAGTACTTTAGTGGGATCTATGGCCTATAAGCAATGATATGCACTCCATTAGATGGTATTTAGTATTAGTATTGGCTTATGGAATCATAGACATGGTAGGAGGCAGAAACCTAGGCCTCTATCACACACTTCCATGCTACATCACATCCAAAGTAATCCAAAGTGTGCCCATATGATACCCTACAAATACATAGATAAAACACTGAAATTTCAACTCAAAATGGGCCTCCTAAGAAAAATAATAGAAAAATAGTTAAAATAATAAAACCAAATTTATTAGTTTTGGAGGAAGAAAAGAAAAAAACTAGTTTTTTGTTCGTATTTTTGACATATCTCCCCGTGATTTTACTCAAACTTCGATTAGGAGAGCTTGTTGGATGCAAAATTAAATTCCGCATCCAACAAGTACCCACGTGGCATACTTTTGACAGACCCCGCTACCCCAACAACATGAAATACCTGAAAAATGTTATGATGACACAAAATTAAATTCTGCATCCAACAGGTACCCACTCGGTATACTTTTGATGGACCCCGCTCCCCCAAAAACAAGAAATACCTAAAAAATGTTATGATGACATCATCATAAATTTTTTCAGGTATTTATTGTTGTTGGAGTAGCAGGGTTGGTCAAAAGTAAGCCGAGTGGGTACCCGTTGGATGTAGAATTTAATTTTGCATCCAAAGAGCTCTTCGTATCGAAATATGAGTAAAAACAAAGGGAGATATGTCGAAAATACAAACAAAAAAAGTAGTTTTTTTATGATACCTATCCCCAAATTTATATTAAAAAATTGTTGAAGACCTATATGATATTTCAAATTTAAAGCAATTTCATTGGCTAACACATGATGACATGGAATTTGAATTATGGTTAAAAGGCCCATTTTGAGTTGAAATTTGCTCTAATGACTGAGAGCTCTACAAAGGAGTTATAATTACACAAAACTTTAATAGAAAATAATTAAATCAGTAATAGTGATCCCCAAACATCTCATCATTATGTAAATTTAAATAGTTGTTAACTAAATATACATTAATAAATATCTAAACATGATTAAATAGCTTAATTAGTATTTAATAAATGTCTCGATGGATTAATTTTATTTATTCACACTACCACACTGATCGTGACATTTATGACGTCGACATGTCATCATGGACCTATCAATATAGGAATGAAAATAATTAAATAAGGAATACGCTGATATGACATCAACACACCACTATAAACACTTCATCACACTCACACTCCAGTAAACAAGGTTTTACTTAGTCTATTCCAAATGATTATCATTTAGTTATTTTTAGGAAAATTACTATGGATGGGAAAGGTTTTAAAATTAATATTTTCAACCTCAACATGGCACTGCAACTTAGAACCATTCATACATACACAAGATATAATCAAACATGCCATTGCATTCTGCAATTGCGAACTAAATCATTTCTTCAAACAAGGAAAAGTTATCTTAACAAAGAACGAATTCATCGGGATAGAAGTATTTAAACTCCGAACACAGTTTTAGGACCAAGATAACCATCATGTCTTATCTATACAATTCCTTATTTGAAAAAATCATTCACTTTCATAGACCATCATTATGAAAATCTGAAGTATCTAGGAAAACAATAACTTTTCCATAATTATTATGATATCCTCCTGTTGCAGCTGCAACATTTTCCCAAAATTCAAAACATTTCGGGACCCTCCTTTTGCTTATATTGGTTTGATTCTCTTCTTTTGATTTGATTTAATGATTCTTCAGAAAGACTTTTCCTAATGCCTGAAATGATCCACTGTTTGTTTAAGCTTATCATTGCCTTTGAATGCGTTTTCGAGTGTTTGAGTCGGAATTTTCTTCACTTGCGCTCTCGCCGTTGTGGAGAAATAATAAGCTTTAGCTTTGATATTTTTCTCTGATGCATTTTGTCTCAATCGGCTGACTTTTGGTTTCATGTCGGAACGTCTTGTTACTACATTCTCCGCAGTTGCAGACGACAGACTTCGAAGCCCCCCGATTATTGCATTGACTTTTCAGACCCACTTTGTTGTTTCGTCGATCCTTAAGCTTTGGGCTTCCGCCATTACGGCTGCAAAAAAGTACTATCTTTCTGGTCATTTAGTTGATTTCTCCTCCGATTTAGACCTTGCGTATTGCGGAATGTGATGTCCTTTATGATTCCGCCGTTGCAGCTCCTTATCCTCCTATCGCTCCAACGTTTAGTCTTGCGAGCTCCAACGCGTTATTGACTTCTCCCAGATATCTCGGCAGTTATCTTAGTTGTTTTACCACCCGACGTTGTGGGAGGAGATGTTCTTGTGACCTCCGATCCTTTTGTTTCCACCGTCCAATACTTCTCCGACCACTTATGGTTGACCATATATATATATGGGGTCGAGTGTTGATTATTCTATTACTATTTTGGACTATCATGCACTGTCGTTTTCGTGCGTTGTCATTCCGCTCGAGCTCGGTCGGACCCCCGTTGTCGGTCTACCCTCGTTTTTGGGTGGTTCAACCGTGGAAGCTTAACAGTCCTCCTCCCTCCAGCCACGCAGCAGTGCTAGGTAGGCTCTTGTATGCATTATTCCGTTCCATTCAAGCATTTTGATTTTGTTCCACGGTTAGGTTTTTCACAACCATTTTCCTTTGGCCTCGTCGTTTACATGCATATATAGTGGGGGCTTGCAGCGTAACTGTTAGTGGGGGAATTTTATATCCCGCGGGGTAGTTTTCCTCCACGGGCGTTATGTTTCTCGACCCTGTGCTTGGTGGGTGGGGAAATCGGTGCAGACGGCCGTTACGCTGTCTGCACCAGTCTGCCCCGTTTAATGATAGGTCGATAGGGGAAGGTTTTTCATGGCCTCCCTGTGAATGTTGGACTGTTTTCCCCTCTCATGTTTCCCGCCTCCTCAAACCATGCCGCGTTTACCCCGCTGCTTCGAAGCGACCCGGTTCCTGGTCAGTTTTGAAACCGAGCCGGTCTGGGGAGGGTAACACCGCACAACGTTATATTGACCGTAGATGGCACATAGGTAGTGTTTTTCCTAAAATGCCTTGTTGACTGGAATGAATAAGTCCTCTTGTTGTTCTACGTAGTGTAATGATCATGGTGCCCACAGAGAGCCCGTGGTTTCTTCATTTTAATGTATATTTTGTTTCCCACTTGAGTTTTGTTGATGGAGCCATTTTTAGTATTAGCTTGCACATATTTGCTTCATTTAATTAACTTCCATTATGTTAAACACAGATGAGGTAAAATGATGTACATTATTATCTCAATATTTAAAACATATCCGGTAATGGCTTAATGATTACAATTTCATATATGACAGGAAGATTCTGAACTCAAAATGTCGAAGCGTCAAAAGAAGAAGGTCCCTGTGGTCGAAGAGGATCCCAACGTTGAAATCATCACCAAGACTGAATATATCTATAAGGACACCAAGTGCATAACTAGTGTAGAGCCTAAGTACCAGTGGGGAGATATCTATAGGTTGATCACGCGCCAAGAGGTGCTTGATATAGGCTTTGATGAAGAAGGCATATACGTGAATATAGAAAGGTCTTCATTGATGAATATTGCTACAAGACCAGAGCTCTTTCCATGCTCTGAAGTGATTGGGTGGATTCTACTCAGGGTAGATGTAACCACTATGATCCTTGAGAATGTTGACAAACAAGGCTATGCTGCCTATAGCATAGGATATGTAGCCTTGGCCTACCACCTGCCAGAAGCACAAATATTTCTAACTGAAGATTGGCTGAGAAACATCAGAATGGACCTCATCGAGACCCTTAAAAGAATGCTGATGCCTAGAAGAAACATTAGAACCAGGCCTACAGGAGAATATGACACCACGAGCTTAAGGACCTCGTACAAGTTCATCACCTTAATGCTAAATAGAATTTTTGGAAGAGCTCATGGTGAAAGCTTAAAATTGGAGTGGATGCCAATTATTTTTTATGTCGCGACACAGGGGACCATTTTCAACTGGGCCAACATAGTGTCAAATAGTATTTCAGCCTACTTGGCCTCAGCCTTGGGAGGAGTGTCCCAAAACAGGTCAGAATTTTACATGAGCTCAATACTCATTGATTGCATACTATGCAATCAACCTTTCCCCGGCCTAATATGCATCTGGGACCGGGAAAGGATGCCAGTTTACTCCGCATAGAAGCCACCAAGGGCTCACAAGTACCACAGTCACTACAGGGAGGTCTGTGAACATTTTATCATGCCCTTGTATACTCTCATTTTCTTGAAAGAGTGTGACTGCATGTTCGAGGAAGCACTGTAGGTGATCAAGGAATATGCTGATTATTACCTAACTGAGGAGCGGTTCTACTTCAGAATGTTTGGAGGTTCTAGAGCACCCTCCCTGCTGCCCAAATATGCCATAGACTACATCATTCATAAAGAGATGGTTAGGCAAGTCTTCCTAGATGGCATAGGAAGCTTTTTATTTGAACATAAGAACGCTACCTATCCCCCTTTGCCTTTCAAATTGGGGAGTTATAAGTTTACCAGAGTAATGAAGGTAGATGAGTTTGTGGAGGAATTGGATAAGTTTCATTTTGGTGAGATGCCCTTCCATAGGAATGAATCCCACAACAAAGTAGTTGAACACTGCAAAGAGGCCAATGTTCATTTCGAATACACTCACCAGTGGGACAAATATGAGTTTGTCTTTTGTAGTGCATTGAACATAACAACCTTGGGAAAAGGTTCAAAAAGAAGATCACCACCAAAGGTGGGAAGGGGCAGGATGAACAAGCAAAATATGATGAAGAAACCAGGAAAAGAAACGAAGAATACCAAAGGTTAGCCCAAGAAGCTGAAGGGTGGCTGAAGGGAGAAGAGGAAGAGAAAGGAAGAGCTGCACAAGAGGAAGCCAAAAAAGTATAAAAATATGCAAGAATTGAAGAAGAAGAAAGGAAAAGGAAGCTTGATGAGGAGCTTCAGAAACAGGAGGTAGAGAGGATGAAGCTAACCCAGACATCGATGGAACTGACAGCCTCTGACACAGCTGACATTCATACCTAGGATGTGGAGAACGCTGAGGTTCAGGACCCAGAAGTACGTGCTGTCAGTACAACTGGAAATTCTATGGCCCCCACACTTAAACGGGTCCCCTTTGAACAAAAGATAGGGGAAGAAGTCCCTGATTTTAATACTATCTTCTATGACAAGGAAAGAAAGAGGATAGTGAAGAGAACTGAAAAGAAGGTCGAAATAGGAGGTCTATCTGGGAAGATGATAATGGACACAACCATTGTATATGGAACAGACCGAGATCCCAGATTCACTATTAGAGCAGGGGCTACATTGATCCACGCTTCGGAGGACAATGTAGACAAAATAATGACAGATATGGAACAATCTAAGAAGTCTTCTTCTCAACTAAAAGACACATTAAGAAAAGAAAGAGAAGAAAAAAGTAAGTTGAAGAGAAAATGTGAAGACATGCAAAGGGATGTAAAGTATTCAAGGGCAGAACTTCAAGTTCTCCAAGTAGATAAAATATCTATGGAGACTGCACAAGAGTGTCTAAAAAAAATTTAGCAAGAGTATCAAGAGTGTGGAGAAGGAACAACTGCTAGTAAAGATAGAGGACCTAGAGCTGGAAAGGACCACCTTGGAGGCAAGTGAGAGGCAATCTCAGAAATAAGAGACAAAACTTCAAGGGCATATTATCTCACTAACATCAGCTTTAGAGGAATCAAAAGAGTAGTAGGTGAATCTCCAACCTTTCAAGGAACATGTGCTGGCACAAAAGGCCAAGATGCTTCAGCTGTAGACTACCATAGAAGGAGAAAGATGCAAAGTTTTGCAAGTAGATGGTCGATTGGAGGAGATTCTGGAGACCTCCTCCTATTTTGTTGATAGATCTCAAGACATCCTGGAAGTCTTGACAGTGAGGATGGAAATACTAGAGAATGATGAAGAAACTCCTGCAGAGTTGCCCTCGAAATATAGATAGGCCCTTAAGCAGGATTACGACTTATTGGAGTTTGCTATTGGAGTTTGCTATCAACACAACCGAGGAATTCAAAATGGTTGTTAGAAAGACGAAAGGGGCATGTAGAGAATTCTTCAGAAGGCTCCTGATTACCTATAACCGATGCCAAGTAGAAGCTGAGCAGAGAATGGATGCTTTTCCATACCACAACTTGTTTTTGGAAATTTTGCAGAAAAGGTACCAAGAGGAGGAAGGAAAAATACAAAAAATTAAAGCTCTCGATGACCAGACCTTACGGAATGAAGTAGATCACTCCGCAATCAGTGTGCAACTATTAGAAGATCAGCTTCGTTTGAGTGCATCCAGAATTGAAGCCATCAAGAACCAGGCTACGAAATTTGAGATAAACATTCGCTTTTTGGAACCTTCTAAGTTTGAAGGCATCGCCTCAAAGGATTTAGCTTGGAAGAAATTTCTAAATGCTCAAGCGGGTCCCTCCTTGTGAATGATTGTTCACTTTTGTAATATGTAAAAATTTTGTAAACACTTGATGGAAGTGAGATTTTGGGAGGAGAAGAGTTGGGGAAGCCCAAGGGTTATTTGTGGGCAGCCCAACAGTCTCATTCTTTTTGTATAAATATAGAGGACTTAGAAGAACAAAGGGCTTTTTTCCGAGTTAGACAAGTAAACAGATATTGTAAGAAGAACTACTTTTTTTGCAATAAATAATTATTGTTTTCCTATCGGAGAAAGTTTGGTGGGACGTTCAATTGTTATGCTATGGATTGGTGAAAGATGAACTATTTCATTTTTCCAGTTTGTCCATCAACTGTGAGATCGTTCTAACACTTAGAACTTCTGTTCTTGTTTAAATGATTTCTGGTTTATTTTGTGAAATTACCACCATGAGTAATGAATGTTGTTCATAAGCAGTTGGCTATCTGATTGCTGAAATATATTTAATAGTTCATGCATTGTGGGAAGGAATATCAGCTATCTATAGTTTCTCTTTATAATGCATGTACAATACACATTTATCATTGATAAGTTACAATTTGGATCCCCAGGGATAGGTAGGTAGCTAGTTTTATTTTATTACTGTATATGTGATTTAGATGCTTGTGAGTTCTAAGGAGAGAGGTAAGAACTTGCACATCATGTTGTGAATAATCCTTGCATCCTTTATCACCCTACATTGTTAATTAGGCACATGCGTATCATACTTTAAGTCAAAATACAAAAATATATTTGGTGGACCGGGTCGCAACCGGTAAAACCTTTGTTTTTCCTTACTTGGCCTACAGTAGCCGGACCGTAAACCGGAGGGATTCCCTACACCAAACAGTCATGGGATAGTTGGGAACGTTTACTGGGGAGAATCCCTTGCTGTTGCCTCCTGCGGATTTATAGGCCTCAACACCTCCTTACTTCAATTTTACCTGAAAGAAACATACAAACACTCGCTTTCTGATCACTTCTATCATAACAGAATAACACACACATTATGTTAACAATAATTCTTAAGTCATAACACTTGATGGATATTCTAAAATTCATAAAATTGTAAGACATTCTACCCATTTGGCGAATCTATCAAAATTGGGCAAGCAATAACATGCTACAACTATTAAACAAATCACATTGTCTGCAACAACTCAACATCTCCATGACTAGAGTAGTTGCTTGACAAATGACTCAACAACTTTCAAAATAGAGCATTTAATTAAACAACCTTTACTACTGCCAACCATCCATTTGGATGATACAAACATGGATTTTGTATTGGGATTTCCAAAGACACAACAAGGTAATGAATCCATATTTGTTGTAGTCGACCAATTTTTAAATATGGCACACTTTATTCTATGTTAGAATACAAGTGATGACATAGGTATTGTTGTTCTATTTGTCAAGGAATTCGTAAGATTGCATGAATTTCCAAAGAGAACCACTTCAAATAGAGAACCCTATGGAAGAAGATGGAGAAGAGGTTGTAGTTTACTTATGCATACCATCCACATACTGATGGGTAAACTGAAGTCATCAACAGGAACTTGGGAAATTTAATGTGGAGTTTAACTATTGATCGACCAAAGCAATGACAGAATGTGTTGGGATATGATGAATTTTTGTATAATAAATCAATGGAGAGATTAACGAGAATGAGTCAATTCCATCTAATACAAGAAAGAAGTATACATGGAGTAGCCAAATTAGAAGATACGACAATGGGGACAAAGAAGGGAGGAAATTACGAATTGTTTTCTATCCACATCAAAAAAGTGAACAAAAAGATGAAGCAACATATTGAGAAGAGGAACACAACACACAAGTTAAGAGCCAACCAAAGGATACAACTGCATTCATTTGCAAAAGGATATTTGTTGTATGTGTGTGTAAGGAATGAGAGGTTCCCAAGGGGAACATACAACAAGTGGAAATTTAAGAAGATTGGTATTTATAAAATCTTAAGGAAGATTTCAGATGATGCATATCTGTTGGGTGACTTAAAAAAGGAGTTGAAATTTTTAGGAAGAAGAAACAAAAATAAATAGTAAGTTATATTATTTAAACCGAAAAGAAGTACAAAATTCATTAAATTCTCAATAAACTGCTCCTTTTAGGCATTTTCCTTAGGTTCCTAACCTTGTTGGAGTTCAAAAGAAGAATGTGGAACTTTTGTCTATGTTGAAATTAGGAATTCGAATCTTATCTCCTTGGAAGATAATTACCCCATACTAAACATGGAAAATGTATTGCAAAGGGTAACTGGGGATGGAATAAGCTCTATGATGGATGGGATCTTAGGATTCAACAATGTATTGTTTATTCCCCTCAATCTGTTAAATGTTAGATCCACCTTTCAAAGGGACATAAAATTTATATTTATTGTTCTAATTGGAAAAATAATAGGAAACCACAAGGATTAGTTTACTATAGTACCAAAAGATTGGAGTTACAAAGTTCACAAATCAAGGAAGATGTTTTAAATATGTAGGGAATATCTAATCTCCTTCAATAAAAAAAATCAATAATTTGTGTATATCAAAGAATCTTTTTTGAGGTAATATCATGTTTAATGATTGCATCTATGTTAACCTGGCTAAAATATATTCTTGAAATAATATTCCCTTCCTAAACAAGAACAAGTATTTGCAATTATTTTTCAATAAGATCAATTTTCTTGGAAGATTTATCCCTAACTTTCCTAAGTTTGTTAAGTCAATGTTCAATTTGCTAAAGAATGATGTTTTGTTCTCTTAGAGTGAATATTTGTAGAATAGCATTTAATAATATCAAACAAATATGATTGTTCATGCGATTTTTCAAAAGAATAAAGGCCATATGGATCAACCCCTTGCATTTATGGGTAATAAACTTAAGAAGTTTGAACTAAACTATACCATATCTTAAATCCGCTCATGCAATCATTGAAAGACATTAGGAATTATACTGGCTATTGATCCAAGACATTAGGAATTATAATGGCTATTGTACGATCATTGCATATGCCCCTTACTATTTTACGAAGGATGTCTTAGAAAAACAAGATTGTTTGTAGTTGAGGGAAATCATTATCGAATATGAAGGATTATGACATTGAAAATAATCCCATAAAAATCATAAAGGGAAAATTATTAGCTAAACTATTGGGGTAAGGAAATGAGAAATCCTTAGAATTGGGGTAATAAAGAACATATTAATGTGATCCTAGAAAAACTCGAGTGCCATGAGTGCCATGAGACACATGCTAACATTACCTATTATTTGAATATTTTTTCATGTCCTAGACACTTGAATGATCATTAATTAAGGACCATAAGTCTTGTAGCCATTATTGCGCCGAGAGGCGCTCTACAGCCCTGTATGGGAGAGATCTTGTCACGTGATGTAACGTGATGTAACGTTACTAACATGTCGGCAAAAAATAATAGTGAAAGTGAATATTATGGGGGATATCTTGTCACGTGATGTAAGGCAAAAAATCTCCTCCATACTGGGCTGTAGAGCGCCTCTCGGCGCAATGAAATGTAGATGGGAGCCCTACATTGTATTATTAGCTATGATTTGGTCTTGTATGTGAATAACAACTTGCCCTAAAAAGTCATGTAGGGGAGGGGAATCATCCCCTAAACTCCTTGTGTTAAGAATTGAACCTTATTTAATCTTTGTTTTAATCTTTATTTTCTGTAGCATTAATCCTATTCATGGGTATCATGGTAGTTTTATACGCTAAATGCTTGTTTGGCCTACTGAAAATTTTATTGTATAGTTATTAGTCTTTATCTTTCGTTATTGCTTTCCCTTATATGAAGTGCTAGCGTTGATCTGGCATATGATTTATGTTGATAAATCTTACCTATAAATGAATTTTGGAAAGTATGGTGTCTGGATTTTTATTTGGCCGAGAATGTTTCGATCCGTGAACCCTTGGTTAATCATTGAATTGTTTGAAAAAAATAGAAAAGATAAATTATTTAATGATTTGGTTTAATTTTCCATGTTCATATTCACCATGGCTTAGCCCCGGTATTGACTTAAGCTAGGTTTACAATTCGTTGTGTTAGCTTGTAATAATATTCGGATATGAGTGCTTTTCTACGGGCTGATTTTTAAATATAAAGAAGGTATTCTTTAAGTTATATATTTATGATTCTACCTTCTTTAAGTTATATATTTATGATTTTGGGTTGAATTGGTATTCTTGAAAGTGTTATGGCTTGGGACCCAATGCCAATTCATATTGACCCTTTTTGTTTTTTGTTACAACATGATACTATGGATTTAAAATTCCATTGTGTGTTCTCTTTTGGTATAATACTTTAATGATAGGATTTAATATTATATGTAATTACATAAAGTATAATATCTACCTAGGCTCCTTTTTGTTATAAAACATATACACTTTGGAAAAGACTACTGAATGATAAATGTGATTGTTCTTTAATTGTTTCTATGTGAAAATCTTATTCTGAATTTTTTCATGGTTTTGTAATCTGATAAGTTTCTTTTATTAAATAATATATAAATGATTTATTATTTAATTCAAGGATGATTTAGTAATTTGGTTTCGGGATTTTTGTATGAATTTTTTTCTTTTTTGGGATATATGAGAGTTTTCTCTCTAGACATGAAAGGTATATGAGTTATGCGTATAAAAATATTTTAATGGTTTATGTGCTATATTCAATCTATTTACTCTGTCTAAAATTTCCTATGTTGAAGACTGTACTAATTATCTCTATAGTAGCTTAACCTGTATGTACAATTTTTTTAGCAGTTCTATTATACATAGTTAATAATGGTTCGGGTAGAACCCATGCATTTTAAGGAGGAAACTTTTCCTATCACCTAAGATTAAAGTAATAAAATAAAATACTACCATGCAGTAATATAGCGAATGCTTCTAGTCTAGTCTCGAATACATCCGTAGATAAGATTTAGATAGAAATTAAATAAGTAAGACTTGTACAAGGAATAAATATTAGATAATACAGATGCTACAATACTCATCGATATTTTCCAAACCTGAGGTTACCATAAAAAAATTATTTTCATATTCGGTAATGAAGTTATTGATAAAATTCTAATACATTTCCTGACTAATTACAAGATTCATACCAAATTTAAATAAATAAGACTTCTACAATCTAAGTAAACAATCATTGAATAATAAAAGGAGTAGAATACATATCGATCCTTTATGTATCCAACTAAATAGGGAACCTCCATGCTCCACCCAACTGTAGACCTCGAATTGTTCCTGGTTCATTCTATAGGTCACCCCCGAGTTGAACCGAGCATACCTGAGACAAGAAGGACTATGTGAAATTTCATATCTCATTTACTACGAGGGGAGTATCCAAAATGTTTCTTTATCAGTATTTTGTAGAGTATTATAATAAATTCTTCTAATTTCCATATCCCTCCTTGGGCCATCTAATTCTTCAACTTGCCAAATGAGCACTCAAAGTGCTATAGTTGAACCCTCCATCTTACTACTAACCATTACCCCATGCAATGTCTTCTCTCTACTATTTATTATTTTTCTTAAGGAAAATTCTCGTATCATTTAGGTTTAATCACTCCATTTATCAAATCATTATAGTAGTTTCTTATCATTTTTAATAATTTTATTTCTGTTTAAATATCACAATTAATTTATACTTAATTCAAATAATATATGATTATATTTTTCGTATTTCTAGTTGATCCTTAGTTATCAACTACTTAACCATTCTAATATCTAACATGCTTGGTCCCTGTTCGAGTGGTTTTCCCTATCATTTATAAAGAGAAAAAAAAGATAAATAATACATAAGTAATATTTGATTTATCATCTACTAATGCTCCAGAGCCTATAGCTTAACATCAATGAATCAATAACAATTCTAGTTGTTTCAGATATGAATGATCGTCACTACTTAACACAATCGTAATCTAGGTGTTTTAGAGCTTGTTTCCCAAAACAAATTTAATAAAAAATAGTATAAGTGCTCTGGAGGTTACTACTCAATACCAATTTAACTAAAATATTCTAGGTTCTCCAAATCCTACTGCTCAACACTAATTTAAAATAATAAAAAATAAAAAATAAATAGTCTTTTATTTTGGTATATTACAATTTGATGGTTTTCTCCTACGTGTATATCATTGGTGTACCCCCTATACACATTAGTATGGTATAATAGTTGTCTTCAAATGATGATGCTGATACATTTCAAGAGTACCCTACTATTATACATATTTGGAGGTACTTTTATGATCCAAATGGAAATTATCTAGGGGCTATGCTCTTCTTCATCTCACATGTTCCATATGGGGAGATGATTCATTACATTTGAGATATAGTGTTCTATTTTCCTATCACTCTTGGACCTTGGAGATTCAATTGTCATGCTTTTTTAGTAGAGCACTACGGCTTCGGGATTAGATAGTGGGACATTTGGATAATGAGGAGCTGTCATCTCACCTTGGAGGATTCATCATTCACACCTTCAACCTATTCTAATGGAAAATTTCCTCATTTTGATCTTTGTTGTTGATGGATGAACAATGGTGATGATATAGAACATTTTCACTTTATTTTTCTTGAGGTTGTTCCACTTCAAATACATGTGAGGGTCAAAATCCAATGGTGTTTGACAAATCTTCAATTATTTGATTAGATCTTATTGAGTTCTCCTCTTCTAAAAGTTATCATTATAGGAAATTTGGGGTCTAAAATGGGCCTTATAAGAAAAAGCGCCAACAATAAATTTTGTGAGTTGGAATTCAAGAACCAATATAATTTCAATAAAATGAGTCAACCATAATGGTTGAATTGACATATTTGTCATAAAAGAAAACTACTTTTTTTGTTCGTATTTTCGACATATCTCCTTGTGTTTTTACTCAAATTTCAGGCAGGAGAGCTTGTTGGATGCAGAATTTAATTCCACATCCAACGAGTACCCATACTGCATACTTTTTATGGACCCCACTACCCATAAAATAAGAAATACCTAAAAAAATGTGATGATGACATCATCATCATGTTTTTTCAGGTATTTCTTATTTTTGGGTTAGCAGGATCCGTCAAAAGTATATAGTGTGGGTACTTGTTGGATGTGGAATTAAATTTCACATCCAATGAGCTCTCCTACTTAGAATTTGAGTAAAAAAATAGGGAGATATGTCAAAAATACGAACAAAAAAGTAGTTTTTTTCATTCTTTCTCCAAAATCAATAACTACTATTTTATTATTTTAACTATTATTTTATTATTTTAAATATTATTTTATCATTTTCCTTAGGAGGCCCATTTTAGACCTCAAATTTCCTCTAATGTTTGTATTATTCATCAATTTTCTACTTATAATTCCATGTGCCCGCTCTCTCTAGAATGTACTTCGGTTTTTTCCTCTTGACATAAAATATTGGTTTTAGGCGATGCCAAGAGAGAGATTTTTTTTTTTTTTACTAAGGAGGTTGTTATTCTCTCTTAATATATGAATAGAGTATCCCCCATTTTAAAACATGTTAGAAACATGTGTATAATTCCATGTATATGGAACCTTTTTATCTTTTCTAGTGAAATCTCGTGGGTATCTGATTCTAGTGCTATGATATGGATTGTTTGCTAATTCGTGGTTTTACCCTTTGATCAACAATTTCCTCTTCCTTCTTATAATTTGAAAGTAATCATATTACTTAGAAATTTTAAGTTGTTTGTTGGCATATAAATATGTGGCATGATCCTTAATCTTTATTGTATTCCCTAGTATTTCATTATTGAAGTATAGTATACCCAAAGTGGAATTGAAGAATCCATTTAGGTTATTCTCTTATATATGCTTGAGTGAATTCTATCCTTCTTGAATTTGATATGGATTGGAACTAAAACCCTAAATATTAGTGATGTTATCTTGCTTCATATTACTATCATTTATTGACCTTGTACTCCTAGTCTAAACCCTAGGAACCAATACATTCATTTACATCCACTTAAAATCATGTTTTTCACATTCTAGAGTTGATTCATCTTAAGAATTAATCTTATCCTACAAAACCCAAAAAAATTTACATCTAAATTTCCCCTTGGGGATGGATTCAATCCTTTATCTAGGGCGTACTGTATAGGGATTATATTGCATGTTTTTATCTAATTTTAGATTAATTTTAAGTATTGTTTTTCTTTTTGGTTTTAGAAAGAAAAGTAACATGAATATTTTCTAAAATTGCTTCTTAAATTTAGCCCTAGTTACATCTACTTTTCATCCTTATTGTTGGGTTAAATTTATGAGTTCTTTGAGAGTGTTTTCTAGGATCAAAATGATCACTAAAACACTATTAGGACATCCATTTAATTATATTAATATGTGGTTTACATTTCTAGGTTGATTTGCTACTGGTTTTAAGGAGTGAAAACATAATTTTCAAATGTCTATGTGGTTAATCATAATAGACATAGTAACTATAAACCTAATAACATTTCCAAATAATATATGTGGATTGTTTAAACAAGTTACTAATGGATCCTAAACAAACGTAGCCAATATTGCAAGGTTTTTTGTATATTCTAGCCTAGTCTGCATGCTTCAAAAAAAGAAATTTATGGTTCCAATTTAATGCTATTATTTATATCATATTCCTGATTTCTTTTCAAATTTATTATAGTAGTATATTTTTTATAATAAATATGGATTTTGGGAGGAAATTGGTAACCAAAGACTAAATATTGAATACCTTACTCAATTTAACCATAATATTAATCCAATATTAAAATACATTAAGCATATTTTCATAACTAGTAAAAGTCATAAATGAATTGGTGAAATTTAGTTTCCTTAGAGGATCCCCGCTAGTGATAAGACCTACTAGTGATAGGCCCCATTTTTATCCTATGCACATAAGA
This sequence comes from Pseudotsuga menziesii, assembly GCA_001517045.1. Classification (NCBI taxonomy): domain Eukaryota; kingdom Viridiplantae; phylum Streptophyta; class Pinopsida; order Pinales; family Pinaceae; genus Pseudotsuga; species Pseudotsuga menziesii. Next base: position 276,128 of record LPNX011057430.1, read on the forward strand.
GAAGATAAGTTGTCTTCAAGGTGACAATAGAATGACTTCTATTATTGTTCCTCAATTATACCCTTGTGGAGAAATTTCACTTTAGGGGTCTTAGTTTGTGTTAACACTATTTACATCATCCCTGTGTACACTAGTAGTGAATCACTTTTTTGTCTCTATAATTTTCATTAACAAACCTCTCTTGAGCCTCAAACACATTTGTTTTCCTGAATAATTAATTAGATAGCACATTTATTCTCATAGAAACATATTTTAATTGAAATATGAGCAACACAATAGATCTCTCATTTTATAATACACATATAGTATTTATATATCTAATAACCATTAATTCCTTTAAATTCCTATTGATATTATATGTTCTAATTTGCATCTCTCTTGACATACATGTCTTTATGATAGCACTTGATATTTCATAGTACAAGTCCATTGTATTTTTCTATTGCATATCTCTTCTCAACACTAGGGGACTTAAATCAATGGTAGTTGGATGAGATATTGCATCATTCTTGCCTTCACCAATTTGTATTTCCAAAATGAAAGGAATGAAGGGATTCCTACAACATGAACAAAAAGGAAATAATAAGGAATAGAGATATTCACCACCTATCCAATGCATAAGAATGGCTCAGCAAGACGATGATCCTAGGAACTAAATCATGTACCATTCTTGGGGATGCATCAAACCAACTAGCACAACCAACTCATCTAGTTTTCCCGAAGATCGAGTGTCTCTACAACCTTTGGTGTACGATTTTCTATGAATACCTTCATTCTCTTATTATTTGTTGTGTGACATGGTTATTATTGCATTGCTATCCATATTGGAGTTTGTGCATATGCATTTTAAATTGCTTTTAAACATTTGTCATGTACAACATAGTTTAGAATTTTTAACTTAGAGAGTATATAATCCTATAAGAACTCTCGAATTCATTAATATGATTAATGAATTCTTAGAGTCCTTAATATGATTAATAAGGTTGTTTTGATGTCTGCAAATTCCTTGGTTTATCATGTATTATCTTATCTCTTGGATCAACTACAAACTTGGGTTATGATTTTTCTTATCTCTTTGATTAACGTAAGTTGTGAACCCTTCTTTGAGTTAGTCTGCAGGTGCCTAATTCCTTATCAATGCTTTAAAAAAAATTATAAATGTAAATTAATTTCTTTGGAAAAATGGTTAAAATAACATAAATAATAAATCTCTTAGTTAAACAAATAATTTTAGATCCAAACATAACATCAAATCATTTTAACTACATGTTTAACGATTTAATTATATATTTTTTCATAAAATATTTATTTATAATAATTAGGCAAAGTTTAGAAGGAAACAAATATTCAATGTATAAGACTCAATTTTTTATATTATTTTTAAAAAAAATTGTTTTTGATCAACACCAAGAAGCATAATTTTATTTTTAAAAAATCATTCATGAATTCTACCCTATCTAAATCTTTATTAATAGAATTATGTATGTGAGGACATTGTTTCTGTTCCTACCCCTTGGGTAATGATCTGGGTGTGTTGGATTTCCCTCTTAATGATATCACTATATTATATTTCTATTGTCACCCCTCAACAATTTGATTTCAAAGTCTTCTATATCTTGTTTTGTTTGAAATTTATATTATGTTCCTCAGGGTTGTATCCATATTGTTACCCTCTATCTTAAATTCCCCACTCTAGCAAAATGTGGTCTAATTGGTCAATTTGTAAGCCTTTATATTTTATAGAAATATATGGAAATTTAGATCGAGAAAAACTTAAAGGCCATGAACATAAGAAAAGTCTCACACGTTTTTCCAGTCATGGATTCAATGTATTTATAGGATATCACAAAATGTATCATAATAATGTAAAATTTACTCTGATTTTAAAATTGGAATTCCATCAACTTTGTAAATATTATTTAGACTACATCACCTCCATCTTCGTTGTTGGAACTCTTATATATTTCACTTAATCCAAAATGTGTGAGAAAAGTATATAAGAAAACACAAGACAAAATCTACCTTATTTGCGTGATATAGGTTATCTATGGAAATGTACCTAGAAAAAATCCTATTGGATACTATAAAATATATATATAAATCTAAGTGTAAGTAATGTCATGGGTATGGTGTTTTTTCAAAATATTGCAAGAATATCCCATTGTTTGAACCCGACATAGAAACAAGGACAACGGAAAGTAGTTGAAATTGAAATAGGATTAAATCCATCCACAACCTAGCTATATCAACCCTTAAAATATCATCCCTCTTATAGAAACAAGTTCAATATTTTTTCCATTGATGAAGACCCTCTTCTCTTGGGAGAATTAACCCCTTTAGAATCTAGGGTCTTTATCTTCTAATATTCCCAATCCCTACCTCATAAGAGTAATCATTGCTAAATTCCATCAACCTAAAGAATATCAAAGGAATTCTTCTAAATTTAAACTTCATTCCTATAGATATGGAGATGAAAGGAACTTCCCACTATTTACATTCTATTGAAGACTCCTAAGACGTAATTGAACCATCTGGGGTACTAACTCTTAGACAAGTTACAAGGTAAACCACATAAACTAAGGAAGATGAAGAACATTAGAAATGCAAAATTTGTAGATTTTCTAGAGGTATCCACTTGCTATGGAAATATAGATCTCAAACTATGCACTAATCTCTCTAATCCCATATAATATATTTATAATGATAATAAATCCCATATAACATAAGCATATAATAAATTACTGTAATAAGAAGAACATGAGATCTATTAAAAATTATAACATAATAGAAACCACACACTTAAGCTCATTTTTTTTTACCTTGGAAACCCCAATGGGGAAAACCAACAGCTATGGGGCTTTCTTCAATCTTGAGCCTTGAGAAAATAGTATAGAAGAGATTAAAATCATAATTTAGAGAAACAAGAGAGAATTTGATGCACCAAATCCCTAGATATGCAATAGTTATAGTATCTAATGTTTGGAAATGCACCCTAGCTATTTGATCTCATGCTGGAACTTTAATTTATGTCACTACAAATCTATGGAATTTTTACACTCTCTTTAACCTTTGAATTGTTGCTCCATATTGTTAGATACTGACAACTATAAAACCAAGATCCATAGAAGAAAAACAAAGCACATAAAAAAAACTACACGTGGACCTCATTTAACCTTGGTGACGATCTATCACCTTCCAACCATAGACAATACAAAACTAATATCTCCCCTGATCTCATACCTTCAAATATAAAATGATGTACATCCTTATGGTAGTAGCACAAGCCCAACAAAATAATAGATAACCTCTCCACAATGGAGAAACCCTAGAAAACTAGCCTCTTAGCTGCAGTACTGAACTTCTCTTGTTAAGGGAGAAATTGCCATGCAGTGCTCAAGGTATTACGTGTCAAAATTAGGAGGTTCTACATCAATTTATATGGTTTTCCATTGAAATTAAACTGGGATTGACGTGATAGTTTTTCCCACTCTTTGGGGAAACTTCCCAATACTTTGGGGAAGATTTACCCACTCAGCCAAGTTGTCTTGGAAGAAGATAAAATAAGGTTTATTTAACCATTTCTCTTGTGTAAATATTCCCCAAGGTTTAGTTTAATTCTTAGAGGGGTTTCCATGATTGATTACATCAATATAATCTCCTATAGGAGGTATAGAACATTTTAATAAGAATAACGTCCGAAGTTGCACAATATCCGACACTCCCTCTTATTAGATTCTGATAGGAAGATCTTGGGACGTAAATAGTCTTTACTTAGATTGGACAAGATAAATATAGAGAAGTAGAATAATTGTGATTACACAATTATTTGAACAACAATATGAGAAATATTTCATACAATAATATTCATCATTATGGGTGAATAAATAATATAACATCAAGGAATAATTCGAATACCTGTAGAGGATGTTGAATCTACCAACCTAGACTGACTTAGGAGCTAAAACAATGTACAAAAATAAGCACTAGATCTCATGAATGTAACTCTGAATCACTGAAAGAGTTCCAACAAGTTACCTAAAGAGGGTACGTGAACATAGTCACCCATATTCCTTTGAATCATGCATACTGGAACTAGAGAGACTGAAATTGATCTAATTGATGGGGATTAGAGCATAAATAAACATAACTGAATAACTACTGGAGTCAACTATTGGGCATTATTGGTGGCACTCTGAGTGGGTTCCTAAATTTAGGGATTGATCCCTAGAGTGCCAAAATTCATGCAGATAGGTGCAGTAAGTGGTAGATGTCCACTAGATGTGTCCCCCATGCATTGTTAAAGTGATGAATACCTCATAAGTTAGGAAAATAAACAAATAGACTTATGTTGTCAAAGGGAGGATTAATAAAAATCCTAACACCCACTTTAATCGTAAATTTGGATAACCTAGGACTTTGAAACTAAGTCCAAATGGTCACCCATACAATCTAAATGTAAAAGATAAGTTGTCCATGTAAAATTAGGAAAAAGACACAACCGCATGGGGAAAATCCTTACTCAAAAATTGACATGGAACATAATTTAAATGAATATATTCACTCCGTATTGTTATTCACTTGAATAAGATGAATGTACTTATTCATGGTAAAAACAAATGTGGAGATGTTGTAGATTCCTTGATCATGTAAAATTTTTCCAATGATGTGTAGACAAAAAAAATGATGAGAAATCCCTTGAAGATCACCTTATGGTTATGAAGGACTGTCATATGAATTCTTATTTATGTGAAAACATAAAATATCTGATATGAACATAAAATAAGAGATGGAAAATAGATATATTAAATCATCTCCTAACTAAAGAACATCAATGAAACGACATGCCCAATTTCTAGTGTAGCTGCATAATGGTGAACCGAATCATAAACCTTCTTTCCAAACTGATTTGAAACCTTTCTAATCTGTAATAGATATTATGAGGCTATGAAATATCAGAAATTAATTCACATGGAGAAGAAAAACTCCAAGATATTGTGGCTCCAAAATCAGGTTGAGTCATAGGAGGAAAATTAGGTGAAACTAGTCTACATTGACAATTGGGAAAATATGGAGAGCATACAGATCTAAAATTTGAACTAATAAAGGTTATATTTGATCTAAAGGTATGTAAAAACAACCCAAATATACATAATTATATGTAAAACCAACCAATCATGGAAAAAAGGAAATAATAACAACTTGCACCATTGATACACTATAGGAAACCATGAAATTGTCTAGTTTGCCAACTGGAGAATTTGGGAGTTGTAGGGTCTTATGAGCATAAAATGGATGGGATAAGGGTGTTATAAATTGTATATAATCTTGGAAACCATATTCAAAAATTATATAAAGAATAATATGAATGTATTTTGAAAGAGTTGGATGAAGATAAGTCATAAAGTAGTGGCAAAAAAGCTAGTATTGAGAGGAGATGACTATGGGGAATTGATAGGTGTCTTTTCCAATGAAGGAAAGGATATTTATGATTATGATATATGAGAATGAGTACGAAAATCAGAGACATCAGAAAAATCCTTATTCTAGAAACCAAAACATGATAATCATTACCTTGGAATTGCATAGTGTGGCACTGTCCCTAGGGATCAACATAATTTTCTCTTCCTTTCTTTCTTGCAAAATATGGAACATAAATGTTGTTCATTTTGAGAAACTAAGTCATGATGTCCATATTATTTTTAAATCAATATTTTTTTTCTGCAATAGACACACTTTGATATTCCTTTCTTGTTTCCCTTCTTCTTGGAATTCGAGCCTTTGTCAATAGAGTAAGAACCTTCATCTTCGGAGCCTGAATTTGGATTCTTCTCCTTCACTTTTACCTTTCCTTTGGACTTGAAATTATTAATTTCAAGAGATGCATGTGCATTATTCTTTAAGGTTTTGAGATTCCCCATTTGAATAAGCTCGATCTTCTCTCAAGTGAGAGAATCTATGAATGCATCCAAGGATGACATCCTCCAATTTCAAACTACAAGCTTAATAGCATGGAATGTTGACACGAAAACTTAGTATTCTGGAACAAACTTCGATAGGATGGAGAAGATTAATTTCTCTTGTTTCTTCTCAATCCCACACTGCTTGATAAAAATCACTAGTGAATTAAACTTGCTGATTAGTTCCTCAATGGTTTTGAATTCACGTGGTTTTAATGAGATCAACTCATTCTCCAATTGATATGCTCTAAGATAATATTTCTTTATGAAGAGGAATTCAAGTCTAATATAAACTTCATTAGGTATTGTTAAGACATCAAGATGAAAAATAAGTCCCAGAGAGAGAGAGAGAGAGAGAGAGAGAGAGAGAGAGAGAGAGAGAGAGAGAGAGAGAGAGAGAGCAAGACATAAGCTTCATCCTTCCTATTATGANCACTTTCATTTCTCAACATCTACATTTGGACAATTTCTCTTAGCCATAGTAACTCTGTAGAGACCTCTGCTGTACAAAATTATCTCAATATTGGCTTTCCATTCATGATAATAGAAGGAAGTCAGTGTTAATACATTTGATAGATCCATGCTCTATTGTTGTGCTACTGCTGAGAGAACTGAATACTTGCAAAAAAATAGAAATAAAATTTATGTAAGACAAATAAACCTCTACTTAGACAATGAGCACATTCTTTGGGTGCAACAAACCTGGATAGACTTGTTTGGATAGAATCCAGAGGTAGAAATGCAATTATTCTAGGAACTATGTGGAACCTGGATGCTTCTGGCGCATCAATGGAATTATCTAAGGTAGATTAGAATATCTTGACCAGGATTTGATGCCATATTAGATTATGACAAGAAAAGCTTAGAACATAAATAACCTTTACTTAGATTGCATAAGAGAAATATAGAGAAGAATAATAATTTATATTACACAATGAGTTCAAGAACAATATGAGGAATCTTCTAGACAATATTATACATCATTATGGGTGAATATATAATAGAACATAAATGAATAATTTTAATACCTAAAGAGGAAGTTTCATTTACCAACCTAGACTGAATCGGGAACTAACTTAGTGTGTGAAAATCACAACTAAAGCTCACTAATGAAACTTTGAATCACTGAAAGAGTTCAGAACTAGTTAACTAAAGAGGACAGGTGAACAAAGGATCCCATAATCCCTTGAATCATGTAAACTGGCACTAGAGATACTGGGAGTGATCTAAATGATGGAGATTAGAGAATAACTAGACATAATTGAATACCTATTGGATTTTACTATTGGATACTAAGGGTGGGACTTCGAGTGGGTTCCTAAATTATAGGTATTAATCCCTAAAGCACCAAAATTGATGAAAATAGGTGCAATAAGTGGTAGATATCCACTAGATGTGTCCCCAATGCACTAGTGAAGTGATTAATACTTACTAATCTAGGGAAATATTAAAATATACTTATGTGGTCAAAGGGATGATTAATACTAATCCTAACACCTCTCATCAGGAAAGGTATTCTTCGTACATGGTAATCCAATTTGATTATTTCTTGGGATGACCTATGAGGTGCTTCCTCATCCAACTACTACTTAAACACTCCCTCTTTTATATTGAGGCATAATCAGTCTTGTCATATTGAAACACATCTATATATCATCTATACATCAATGTTATATATCATAGGGAATTTATTCCAACACAATCTCATTCCATCGAGAAGTGTCAACAAAACAATATTTGTGCATTAGCTCAATCGATTCCATAAAATAACATGCACTAGTTGAATGAATCTACACAATCCAGGAAATGTTCCATTATCCCAGTCCATCAGAAATCCATCATTAATAGATTGTGCCTCAATTCAACTTGGTACTTTGGGGAACATCCACCAACTCAATGAGTCCTTCCGTGAGTGCAAGAGTATTAGTATTCACCAGCATATTCATTATACCTCAATATATCTAAGATATATCCCCACTCTACTGAGTGTGTGGGAGTGTTCGTTAGCATCTCCATCCTATTAGGATTTCTAAGCGATTTCCCATGACCATATTTTAGCATCATGATCATCTAGGTATCATATCAAAGGTTTCTAACATGGTATCAATGCATAGAGAGGTGTCATCATGCATCCGATCCCCTTAGTACATCGATATATCTATCATATATACAACTCTACGCATCCTCTTAGAGATTCATCATCATCATACATCTGATCCACATAGTCCATCGATGAATATACTAGCTTTGGAAATTTGCATGGTCCATCTAAGAGTCATCACCATATATCTAACTCACATAGTCCATCAGGGAATACATTAGCTCTCAAATACCATCAAAGAGTACTGCAATCAGTGTCTCATATAGAAGTAGTTCATCTCTATTGTTGATAGGAATCTCCCATACTTGGTTGAGATCATGGACATGATTCACATGAATATGTAATACATGTTCATCTCTAATGCTAGTGATATTTATCCCATACCATGATGATAACTAGGACAAGAAGAGGCACCAGTGTACATGACCATATACTACTTGTCCATCTCTACTTTCAATGGGATTTCTCCCACATCAAGATGAGAATCAAGACGTGTAGAGGCACTAGAGCACACACTCATCTACTACCAGTATGTCTCCACTGCCGATGATATTTATCTCATACTGAGATGAGAACCTGAATAAGTATATTTACCTCTGTAGAAGCAAGGTAGATGTATGTCACTGAATCATCTATCTTTCCTTTTAGAAATTGATATAATCATACAATCACTCTAACCACTCTATCACACAGTGTTAGGGAGTAAAATCATCCTTCACTCCTCTTGAGGGATATAATGATGGAACTAATCTCCCCACTCCACCATAGAGTGTCAGGTATTAAAACCATCCTTCCCTCTTAGTGAAGAGGACAATCTACATCATTGCAAAGAATCTAACTTAGTGATAAAGTCTCATCTGGAGCCTCACACTACTAGCCAATGCATAACACCTTGAGTTTAAGGAAAACTACACTAAAGCTAGTCACCACTAATTGCGAGTTATCATTTAGCCTGATGCTATCTGTATGAGAACTGCATCAAAACATTGAGTCTAAAAATACTACACCAAATCCACTCACCACTAACTATGAGTGAAAATTCAACTCGATGGTCCATACTAGAGCCATTAGCATGTCAAGGTTTGTGCACAAGGTTGCGTTAGGGCCATTCACCACTAAAAATGAGTGAACATTAATCCCGTTGTGGATCACCTAATCACTAAATCATATTGGAATCATACAGAAGCACCATTTTGCACCAACCTATCCATCCTTTTGAGGGTGTTTGAGAGATATCCTCACTTCTTTTAAAATGATCAGGAGAATGCATGGTGTTTGTATAATCATCCTTCCCTCTTACCAAGGGAAATAATTATGAGGGTAATCTCCCACTCTTTCTTGGAACGATCAAGGAAAATGTAAGGTGCCATCCTGCACACATATCTTCTAACATAGGAATCAAATATATTAAGGAAAACATTTCTATTCTACCCCATTATAGACATGAAATGAAAATGAATGAAATAATCACATAACTGAATTCATGCACCTATATGGGTGATTATTAAGACACTAGTCTCCCCACCCCATTACAGGGTGTTTGGGAGGTCTCCTTCTATGTTGCAGCATTCTTAGCCCTCTACATATGAGCATCATGATCCCTCTATAGCTAATCATTCTTCTCCCTCTCTAAAAAGTTCACATATATGATGTAAGTATCCATCGTGGTGACAATCAGGTTCATCAAGGATCCTTCAACAATATTGTATGAATCAAGACAACAATGCCATTAGTCTAGTCATAGTTATGATGCTTGATCTACTCAGGATATCAACTCTTATCTTCCTCGAATTAAAAATATTTCATTAGGTTTCACACCAGCATATGCAATAGGCCAGTATCCTAATCTTGAGGGATAACTCCCTCTGTCTCCTGAAACATCAACTGAGTAACTTTTGTCATTGAGACTCCATTTGCTATGAATTTGACTTTAAATAAAAATATTTTCATAATCATCGAAAAGATGAGAAACTATTGCAGAGATATTGTTATCCAAGTTTCATCATCCTCTTCTCGTAGGCCATGAAATTCCATAAAACTCACATTTCTTTATATGGGTAGCATTATTGCATAAGCAAATAAATGCATCATGTTAGTAGGAAAAATTCACCTCTTGCAGACAAGAGCTAGTTCCTTAGATCTAAATGGTTCAGATCTAGAACAAAAGATAAACACCAAATGTTAAACTTCCCCTAGATCTGGTTATTCACTTGAACGAAATGCCATAATACTTATATCAAAGTTTTTCCTTGCTATTCCCGCAGAAGAACCTGCAAAATATGGAAAACAACAAGAGAAACATGATAGCATACAATATAATCAACTAGATCTATGCTCGTGACCAAGGAATCAAGCAATATATACAGATGAAAAAGTAAATATGGGAAAGAAAACACATTTTTTATTGATAATTATTGGAGAGAATACAACCTTTATGCCTTGGTGTTGAGAGTTACTTCGAATGGCTCCTTGCCTCTAACTTCACCTTTCCTCCAAAGAATCAAGAATGATTTGGGCAAAGTTTTGGTATGCAACACAATTCTTCCTCCTTTCTCCCTCGGGGGATGAGCCAGTATTTAAAGGAATGGGAGGATAGGTATGGTTGAGGATATCATGGGTGGGGTGGAGATAAGATCCAAAAAGGGAGGATCTCGAGCTCCAGGTGGTTCCTAAACCATAGGGATGAGGCTCCATGAAGGAAATCTTATAGAACCCTATTGAAGCTTCTCATTTTTCCTTAAAAACTCGAGCACCGCTCCTTCAATGAAGCAGAGAAGCGGTGTTAAGGGGGTAATGCTTCTTATAGAAAGGGTAGAGGCAGTCTAATGACTTCTTGCTCATGTATTAGGAGGGTTGCTGACTTGGGTAATGCTTCTTGTCAATGGGGCACGAGTGTTACCATCTCAAAACAAGGAAAAATTGCAAGGGGATAAATTGAACCTTCATTTATCTAGGGAAAACTTTGAGGGATCAGAGCAGAAAAGGGAATTCCTATCTCATAACATGAGGGTGACGAAATTTAGGTGTAACAATGAACAATAATTTATCTAGGTATGTAGGCATCTTTTATCCAATGGTTTCACACAACACACACATGGCTATTATTTGGATGCTTGTAATCTCCACTATAACATAGAATCAAGAGTGTTCACTACTCTAAGTAAGAAGGATGTTTCATCCAAGAGGGGTCTATCAATTGTTGTGCAGTATCACAGTCTAAATAGTAATACATAATACATGAACCTATTATCAATAAAAGGACTATATTACATGCTCAACAATTTATAGGAATATATATCCACATAAAACATATTTGAAACAACTAGATCTAACCTACTAGAGAATGTAAAATCAAATAATTATCTTTTATTGATTTGTGGGTGGAATCCCACTGATTCCTTTGAGATTCCACTAACCTCATTTCATTACCTCAATATAGGGAATTACTAGAAGAAGAAATCCTTTCGATGAAGCTCTGTACTTTCTTCAGGATCATCATTACTTGAATTCTTGTGAGGAGTGTATTCATCAACATCAACTATTGAGGCTTCATGATTCTTTTTTTGAACTTCTAAAACTTCTGGCATAGTGGCGATATGTCTTACACTTGAAGCATTGTATATGTGAGAGATCCTTCTTATTCTTATTCTGATCTGTAGAAGGAATTTATCTCTTTTTTTGGTGCTTGTGATTGTGAAACTTTATTCGCTTTTCCTTGGATTTCTTAGGATGGGACACGATTTATTGATTCTCCTCAGGTTGAGTGCCATGAAATACATGTCTTGCTGCAATCCTCATTTCTTCCTAGGTGAAATGCCCATACCTTTCCAAATATGGGAAAATTGGTTCGACCACTTATGGTTTGAATAAATGACTCCTAATATATTGGAATACCATTTAGATTTGTCATGACAACATCCTTATCATTGATGGGTTCTCCACTAGACCTTGTCTTGTCTCTTAGTTTTGTGATCCTCATGAAGTATGAGGAAATTCATTTAGACTTGGACTTCTTCATATTTGATAGTTGGTTCCTTAATGTGAGTATAACACTGATGCTATTGTGCTCAAATAGCCTCTTTAGTTTTTCTAAAACATTCCTAGTTGTATTCTTTTGAAATATTTGAGAGACCAAATGATCCCTGACTAAGTCGACTGAGATTCTTCTTTCCCCTATATCATTCTTCCTCAAATGAGACTTGTCTTCTTCAGCTTCTGGTTCTGGAACCTTTTCATTGGAAAACCTCAAGATACAATTTTCTTCCAAGATGAGAATAACTCTAGACTTCTAAGATATGAATTTGGTATCCCCATCAAGATGATCTTCAACTTTCATTCCAATCATCGTGCCTATAAACATGAACCATAAATCCTAGTAGGAGCTAGGTAAAAAATGATGTTTGTATTTTTGTGAAACTAACCTCACAGCTACATGCACCCTAGCAAGGCAATTTGATATAAGGCGACGTTGAAAAAAATGTGGCCTAGTCAGCTAAAAAATTGAAACCCTAATTTATATAGTAGTTGTAACATTAGACTTAGGTCAAAAATTAAACCTATGAGAATTTTATTCCTCCTTCACCAAAAGATGTGCCTCCCCTAGAAAAAACTTTCTAGGTCTCTTTTTCTCCAAAAATGTTGAGGGAAGGACTTCAAATAAAAAGACCTAGTTCTTGGCAAAGGATTCTTCTAGAACTTCTCTGATATCATGTTATAAATTGAGAACTATAAAACCAATAAAACTAGAAGAAACATAAAGCATAGAAGAAAAACTCGGTGTGCATCTCATTTAACCATAGTGATGATATATCACCTCCCAACAATATACAATGCAACACTATAGTCTCTCCCGAGATCATACCTTCAATATAGAATGATCTACATCCATATGGTAGAACACAACCCAAATAAAATAAGAGAGAACCTCTCCATAATGGAATAACCCCAGAAAATCAGTCTCTTAGCTACAATAGCAAACTTATCTAGCTGAGGGAGAAATTTTCCTGCACTACACTGCATAAGATGATGTGTGTCTAAATGAGGAGGGGTTCCCTCTTTGTACATTGTTTTTCCACTAAAATTAAAATTAGAGCCAACTTGACAGTTTTTCTGGCTGATTGGGGAAAACTGCCCAATGTTTTGTGGTAGTTTGATCCACTGTGATGACTTGTCCTAGGGGAAGATAAAATAAGGTTTATTTAATTATTTTTCTTGTGTAAATATTCCCGAAGGATTAGATTAATTCTTTCACAAGTTTACATTATTTATTACATAAATATAATCTCCTGTAGGAGGTACAAAACATTACAATAATAATAACTTCTAAAGTTAAACAAGAATCAACACCTCTACCCCTCCTCTCAATACGTCTTTGTCTGATGAACATCTACACCCTGAGCCTTTCAATGATGCCCCAAGTTGTATAGTTTCACCCCCTCTTCTCAAAAGCACATCTTTACTGTATCTACCTTAGTCCATTTCTAACTAAGGTTAGATGGTCTCTCCTAAATATCTAAGGATGATCCCTCTGCTCTCTTGTCCCTTCTGTGCTCCACACCTATACAACTACTCTCACATGTGTGATGTAGTCAAGACTAGTTTTCCCTTTGTTGTTGTTCACATCTTAGCTACAACTTAACACTCCACTCTATGAATAGTCTCCTTGATAAATACTCTCTCAACTTAGTGAGTAAATGTCCCTTCAGTATGAGAATAAATTCCCTCATTTTCTAAGGAATGTAGCCTCCGAGTGCTCCTAGCAGTATGGGCCATCCTAGCCCAACTAGTTTGCTCATATCACATGGTCACTTGAGTCTCACAAGAAACACTGAATTTTTCCTTCTGATTGTCCTCTTATAAACTCTTGGTGATATTAGGGCTCAAATTTCTTTTCATACCATTTGTGACCTTATTAACACATTGTAAAAGTGTTTTAGGCACCTAGGGGGGATCATCACTTTTTAGTAAGCCTTCTTTTGTGCTGATTTGAATTTCCTTGTTAGGAATTCGAATATATGATGTAATTATATATTTGGAAAACCTATTAAATCATGAGTTTTGATGATGTGGACTTATTCAATATATGTTTGTGTTATGCACCATATACAATCTCCAATTTGAGTGAATTAGTATGCATGTTTTACAAGAAATTTTGTGACTTCAATTGATATAAGCTTGGGATTAATTTCCACATGGTATCAGAGCCTTTGTAGCTCTATTTTTCTACTATAATATTTCTTTTTCAGGATCAACCACACTCTCAGGGAGCACATTCTTTCTGTTCAAAGGCACAGTTGCTAAAAAAATGGATCAATCTCACCATATCATCTTGACTCCTTTGAACTACTTCAAATGGAAGGAAAAAATAGATATTTTGATGAGGATTAAGGGACTCTACATAGTTACCATAGAAACTGAGGTTGATCCCAATGCAACATCATAAAATATAAAGTGGCATCACAGAACGGATGAGGCTTATCATCTCTTGTGTCTCAGTATTTCCTAATACCCTCTTTTCCATACTGAAGAATTGACATCACCAAATGAAGTATGGGAGAAGCTTCAAAAAAATTTTGTAAATAAAAATGAAATGAGGGGAAATCAACTGGAGAATGATTTTATCTCAATGATTCCAAACAATTTCAAGTCCTTACAAGTCTATTTCCCCAACATCAAATCCCTTGTTTTGCAGTTGATATAGCGTGGTATGGAAATAAGGATGATCAACTAGTATTGGGCATAGTTTCTAATATTTCCCATGACTATTCCATGTTTGTATCGACCTTCCATACCACAAAGTTGAAAATTCAAACCTAGAATATTCCTTCACTAGAATATCTCATGAAATCCTTGACCCAGGAGTAATATAAGTTGGTCATGATGTGCACCAACAAACCTTCCAAAGATCAAGATTTATTTGTTGGGTATTCAAAGATGGATTCTAAAGGAAAGAATAAGGATAATAAGCCTCATGATCAAAAGGGAGATAGGTCCAAGTCTCATGAGGACTCCTCAAACTACAAGGAAGAAGAATTCCCAAAAGAAGAAAGGTATATGTGAAATAAACAACTTCACATATTGTGGTAAGGGATTTTATCTTGATATCTCTTGCATGAAGAAAAAAATAAATATGTTGACTCAAATCCTTGAGAAGCACAACATTATCTCTTCTTGAATGTGTAAAGAATAAGGAAGGAGGATCAAGTTTGAATACAATGAAAGATTTCATGCCCTGGTTGCAAGAATTGTAATATCCTCTTCCTTTATCATTGATTATGGAGCTTCAAGGAACATGGTTTTGACAAGGGATTCCTTCTCCTCTCTTCATGATTCTAATGGTCCAAATATTTTATTGGGAGATGACTCTGAAAATAAAAGTAAGGGAAAGGATAGAATATATTTTGACCATGGTTCCTTCAATATTTTTTTATATGTGCCAAGTGTTGCTACTAACGTCTTGTAAGTATATCATATGACCCACATTGGGTATCCTAAGAAGGTTGTATTAACTCCCAATGATGTTGAAAACACCGATATTTCTAATGGTAGAGTCATAGATAAAGGTTTTGTGGATCAAAGTTTGAAAGTGTACAAGTTCTCACACGTCATTCCCTTATTAAACCCCTCCTCTCTCCTCACTCATGATAATGAAGCTATGAAAATTTTACATGAGATTTTTGACCATCCAAATTACAAATACCTTTCATATTTGTATGATATAGACATGGTGAAAGGGTTTCCAAAAATCAAGTTTTTGAAAGGTGTCTATTAGGGATGCATTCTAGGAAAACACCCATAGAATAAGTATGAGAGAGTTAGTCATGAGAGAACCTTTTCAGCCTTTGATTCACAGTGAGAATGATGGTCCTTTATCTCATATTTCCATGAGTAAAGAAACGTATTTCCTAACCTTCATATATGAATATTCCATATATTGTTGGGTTTACTTCCTCAAGCACAAGTTATAAGTTTTTTACCTCTTCAAGGGTTTTAAAACGCTAGTTGAGAACCCATCTGGAAGAAAGATCAAGGTCTATAGATATGATAATGGTGGTGAGTATGTAAAATTTGAGTTTATTCAATATTCTGAATATTCAGCTATCTAAATGCAACACTCTATTCTCTACAAACCTCATCATAATGGTGTTGTTGAGAGGAAGAATAGATCTCTTAAGGAGATTCCCACATGCTCGATGGAGTCTAAGATTTTGTCATCGAAGTTTTGGGAGGAAGGTATAAACTATATCCTATATATATAATAAGTTTCCTCATAAGCATATTTATGGAATCACTACTTTCGAATCTTGGAGTGGACACATGCTTGATGTGTTTCATTTCAGGATTTTTGGCTCTAAAGCTTGGGCTAGAATTCCACTAGAAAACATGAAGGATTTGGATCTCCAAATTCAAGAGTGCCTATTTTTTGTGTATTTTGAATATTCCAAAGGTTATAATCTAATAAACATGAGTACTCAAATATCCTTTATTAAAAAGAGTGTCCGGTTTGAAGAAGAGCTTATGCCAACAACATAAATTAGAGAGTCCTCTTCACCATCACCACCTTTGAATGTAAATGGAGAGGATAATAAGTTTTCTAATTATCATATGTCTGATAATGATGATTTAATTGAATATACTAACACTCCTACAATACCAAAGTGGGAATAAATGACCATTCTAGCAGCTGAGGAACTAGTTGGGAATCCTAATGATCCTAGAAGAACTAGATCTCAATTCGAGAGTGCCCTTGTTTTCAAGGACCCATTCTTTGCTGAGAAGTGTTATATAATGGTTGAATCAGATCCAAAAGCATATAAAGAATCAATAGAATATCCAATATGGAAAACATTTGTGAAAGAGGAATATCATTCGCTTTGAAAGAAAGAGACATGGGAACTAGTCAATCTCCCACCAAGGAGAAATCCAGTCAAATGAAAATGGGTATTGAAGACAAAGTTTTATTTTGATGTCTCTCCTATGAATTATAAGGAAATTTTAGTGGCAATGGGACTCTCCGAAGTCCATGGTATTGACTACAATGAAACCTTTGCACCAATGGATAAGATGGACTCTATAAGACTAGTCTTGGCCATTGCAACTTCCAAGCACTAGGAGGTACATCAAATGGATGTGAAGAGTGAATTTATAAATGCATATCTCAATATATATGCAGCATCCAGAATGTTTTTTTACTAATCCATCTCTTGTGTTTAGGTTGAAGAAATCACTATATGGGCTAAAACAAGTCCCAGAGCTTGGTATGCCAAGATTGACGGATTTCTAATATCACAAAACTTTAGTAGATGGAAGTATGATCCAAATGTATAATTGAAGCTGATTCATGGTTCAATAATTTTTTTTTTATGTGGATGGCCTTTTGATGACAGGAAGTTCCATGAAATACATTTCCTCCTTGAAGGATGCATTGAACCATTCTTTCTCCATGACATATTTGGGACTATTGATCCAATTATTGGGGCTTGATATTTCTCTCAATCATAACTTGGAATAAAATTACATCAGTACAAGTATGCGTCATAACTTCTAAAAAAGTTCAACATGAATTATTTCAACCCAATCAAGAATCCTTTCCTCTTGGGACTTAATCTTGAACAAGCAAATTCAACTCCATTGGTAAACAACACAATATATAGGAAACTAGTTGGTCATATTTTTTATTTAACTCAGACTAACCTGATATATATTATGCAGTTAGTTTTTCATCTAGACACGTGTATTATCCTCATGAAATCCATTGGAGGGAATAAAAATAATCTTACGTTTTGTACAAGGAACAAAAACACATGGGATTCACTATGTTGCAAAATATGACCTTGAGTTAGTTGGTTTTACTGATTCTGATTAGGCGGGTGATAACAATGATATAAAATAAACTTATGGATATGTGTTTATGCTTGCAGATGTGCCAATCATCTGGTAATGTAAAAAGAAAAGTGTCATTTCACTTTCGTCTACAGAGGAAGAATACAGATGAGTTGTGCATGTACCTGCTGTTGGGGAAAAACATTAAACAAATTATAAGATATATCCAATGATTTAATTGTCAACCCAGAGAGAGCGTAAACTTGTGAATACAAAATATATGCAAGGGAAGAATATTACTAACTTATTATACAACTGAAATTGAATATAAGTTATGAAAACAAGAAATGACATAAAAATAAATCTAATCTAGAAAAGCAGGAAATTGCATGAAATAAATCTAATTGCAGAAAACATGAAATTGCATAAAATAAACTGATATAAAGCAATAAACATTAACTTGTGAGCTCACATAGAATCAACACAGCTAATTCATAAACAAGACATCAAATAATGAAGAGGTCAAACTATCTATTCTGAAATATGAACTCTATTACAACAGGATCAAATCCATGACTATCTCAAAAGATCTAAACTATTCCCTACTTCCAAACCACTAGAGAGGCCTCTAACCAAAATGAGGAGAGGGACCTCCTATTTATACATTAATTCAATATAACTAATTATAATTACAGATCCATTATTCTCTCAACTTATCCCTCAAAATCCTCAACAAATTTACAACTCATCCTGTCAAATCCTCCATGATATCTTGGATAAGATATTCCATATCCACATTTCCATAATCTTCTCCTTGAAATTAGCCCACATCTTGAGGATGAAATTTGAATTTGAGGCTAGGTGGTAACTTTTGGGCTTCTTAAAGTCTTCGAATTCACCTGTAAGCATCACCAAACTCATCCAACTTTAAAGTATAATGAAAATATGCTATTTTTCTCAATAATTAACCACAAATTCACTCAAAATACTCAAAAATAAATGATTTGGAAAATGGTAATATAAACCCATATTTATTATGAAAGTGGTGAATATTAATGGTTTTATGGAAGGATACAATAGGAATAAGGTGACAAATGGTATATGAAAGATGAATAAATTGTGGTATTTTTGCGGCTCAACATTCCTCCCAACTTGACTGGTTGCATGTCCTCATGCAACTATGCATTGATTCTCTTTAAAACTTTTGGGTTTGTAGCTAGGATTTACATGATGATGGTATGTAACAGTAAATCATTCCATGATTGGAAATGCATGAGTGGCATCATTTTTTCTTATGGTTGGTTCTTGTGTGACAACCATAACAAATGTTGGTTCTTGTGTTAACAACCTTCGCTCATTTTGCTTGTATTTTTTTTGCACTACATAAGATTTTAAAAGTGAACATGCATTAAAAATTATGAACCATCAATGTATATTAGAAATCCTTTTCTTCATATTATGAATCATGGAAATGTATATAGCATAGTTTGGGAAAGAGATGTTGACTAAGGGTAAATGAGATGATGAATATGTAAAATGGTAATGAATAATCCCCCCCACCAACTTAAGATATATTAGGTTTAGGGAATTTTCCAAATTCATTCATTTTATAGCATTTAAGGAATTACATGATTAAAGATTAGAAAACAACATACCTCCACTTACCTAAAAAGTTGATGAATTTATGCAATAGGAATGTGGTTGTTGCTGGGTCATAGAATGTGAAGTGAAGGAACTGAACTGCTTCTTTGTTGAATGAAGTAGAAGATGAGAGCTGAAAGTAGAACTACGATACTCTCATATGGCTGAAATATGATGCTATAAAAATGCTAATGATGTCGTGAAAAGCATATAGTCTTCACCTGCTACAAACCGATGGTACAATTCTTACCATGCAAATAAATGTGTCGATGTCGAACATGGAAAGAAGTCATTGGATTACCGACCATTGATGAATTTCGTTAACCAATGCAAGGAAATATCACCATTGATGTCAATGAGTTCCAAGGTACCTAAGTACATCGTGAAAATTGTGAATAGATGAGTTGATGTTGAGCCAATTGCAAGATCTAATGATCAAGGGACATTGATGTATTCCCATGATTATCAATGAGATAACTTGCCATTAAGGAATGCAAGCCTCAAGGTACTAAAAATGAACTCTAGTCTCTATCCCAGATAAGGTGTTGAGGTCGATGGGGCAAGACTTGTTGAAAGGTGGGCCTTAAGGAATCCCACATCAGTCAACACAAGTTGTACATAATGAGTGGTAGGAATATAGATGAAAGATATGAGGGTCAAACAATTTTTATGGCAGGGATAAAAAAGCAATGTAGTCATGGAAGGGAAACTGAATGGTTTTATTCAGAAGGAAAAAGATAAACTAAAAATGAGGAAATTGTGTACGAATCAAAAAGGTGGACATGTGGGAAGTTATGATGTATAAGGCATAAAAAGTAGACTTTGACATGGATGATGAATAAACTTGAAAGGAAAAATGGTAAGTAATCATGACATGGAATAATTGGTTTTTGAAATGATTCTTTGTGCCAGCAAAATGTCATGACAGACATAGTGGAAACTCAACTTCTGCAAGCTTTTAATGGAGCATTTTTTCTGCAATTTTGAAAATTATTTATGCATGCCATTTGTTCACCTTTAAGCCTGCAAAAAGAAGGTTAGTATTTCCCTGCAACAAACTTGTTAGATAATTGAAAATACATGAAATTATGTGCTTAATCAAAAGTTGAAATAAATAAAATGCTCTTATACCTGAAAGTAGCAACCCTTCTTGTCAAAACCTATTTTTGAGTGACTTGTGAAAACAAGTTAGTGCAACAAACATAAAATTTAAGAAGATTTCAAATTCATTTATAATTTTAATTTTATGATTTTATTTATTACCTAATACTTTTTATTTATTTATATGTTTTTTAGTTTTTAATTTAATTTAATTTTTATTTTTATAATGTTATCATAATCCTTTTATTATTATTTCTGAAGTTGTTTTTGTTTATATATATATATATATAATTTGATTTATTTACAAAAACAAATTTTATATTTTTATTTTAATATTCTAAGTATATAGATATGAATATGTGTCTTTATGTAATGATTGTGCAATAGGAAGAGAGGGTCGACCCTTTTAGTGGTCAACCCCTCTAAAAGCAAACTATCTTAATGATCTAGATTAGAGAGGAGTGTGTGAAATAAGCGATTTCTATGATAAATTTACCATTTTCAATGATCATGCATATACCCCCTCCAACTAAAGATGTGCCAGGTCCCAGTGTGCAAAAATAAAAATTAAAAAGAAGGTTTAGCTGTGACAGTAGCTGCCTTCGATTTCAAAGAAGATGAAATAGACTGTGATTTAGACATTTCGTATCGGGCTTCCAAATTGTCTAATTTCATTCAACTGATAGACTATTATCAATTTGATAAGATTGTGTGTTTTTTCTTGGAAAATTGGATCATTTGGGATTTCAACATTGAACATAATGATTTATATATATATTGTTTAATATTCAATTTGTTAGATTTACATTTTGAATCAAATTGAGTTAGCCTAGACCCAATTGCTCATGTTTTACATAAGTTCTTCAAATTTCATTAAGATCTTAGTGATGTAATTTGAAACACTAGACAAAGTATCTATCATTAATTTTTATGTTTTATTATATATTGTTTGGGTTGCTAAATTTATTTTATTCTTTATTATAATCCATATAAATATTTTTTAAAACATTGTATGTCTTTGCATTTGAGAAAATTAAAACTATATGATACTATGATTAAATAAATCATCATTCGGATTTGACCTTAACCAATGTGGAAAAGGTTAAACTAAGAATTATGTTTAAAATCATATGAATTGATTACTTAAACTAAGATAAACCAACAAAATTTTTGACAAGTCATACCATTCAATTTTCTTTTTAATATTTTGTATGAATTTCCACATATATATGTATTAATGTTCACTTTACAAAAATCAAATTTTCCACATCCTTTAAATGCTTTCCCAATATTAATACAATTTATGTCACTTAAAATAAGCTATAGTTTAAGATTAAAAACCTTTTTAAGCTTAGAATATTTTAAGGTGATATTGTTACAAGCAAAGTTAGCTTAATGAAAAAGGGTTAATGACATAAATTACCTTTTTATTGTAAAGCATGAAATGTTTATTAAAACCTTATTTTTATTTGTTTGTGAATCAACGACTTTTCATGAAATTTGAAGAGAAGTTTCGAGCTATCTTATATTTTCATTCGTTTTGAGCTATTATTCATTTCCCCTACGCTCTTTTTTAAATGGGCCTATTGATGAATTAAAAACACTAAATGGATCATTAGGGAAGAATGAATTAATGAATGATTCCCGGTCTGGTCTTGTACGGGCATCTCAGCTGGTCTTGGATCAACTGGGTTTAAATCAGATCCAGTTTGGCGACTAGATTTTTCTTTATGATAAATCTACATTGATTATAACTTTGTACCCAGCAGATGGGATGGCGAAGGGGATTTCATTTTTGCAAAATTTCAAAATTACTTCATGAAATGTATAATATATCATGTAGTTCCACTAAACTAAAGCTAAAATGAAATTAAAAGTGCCAACCTTCATGTAGTTTAGATACACTTGAATTCACATCCAAAGATAACCAATATAAGCAGGCTCTCCCAATGACTGTGCTTCAGTTCCGACTGACTGTTAATAGGGTTGGGAGGGATGTGGTGGGAATGTGGGGAAACTTCACAACTTTGATTGTTTTTTAATATTCCAAAAGCTGGAAAGAACCCACAAATTTCATCCAAAACAAAACCCACTTTTTATTCAGCCACAACCACATGCATATTTCTCATGATGTGAAATGCATTGCCATTGTTTGGAAAGGGGAATTGCTTTGACAAACATGGCCCAGGGTTGGGTTGCAATGCATAATATAGATTTCCTTCAACTTAGGTACCGGGTTTAAGGGATATATACAGTGTACGCATAAATATCATACAGAGAAAAAAAAAATCCATATTGGAACATTCATAAAAACAAATACAGTAGTATACATCCAAAATATGGTCGAATATGATTAATGTATGGCCAAAATATGGTTGAATACGGGTCCGAGAATGGATTGGATCAGGTTGGCGATCTCCATATGGTCTATGGTATTTTTTTATTCTGGTTTCCCATCTCACTCTACCGAGTTGAGGCCACATGGACAAGATCATTCACGGTGTGATGGAGGCCATGCCCATGCCTTCTCCTGTGAACAATTAGTATTACCTCGGGCATGTTTGATTGGGCGATATAGGATATTTGTACAAAAATATGTGAGTATACTGTGACACAAAGGATGATTCCATTGACAACTCAAATGTAACCGCGTTTCAAGATCTACAATCTTGATCGGTTCACGAGATTCAACTGCCAGAAATATTATAGGTGTAACATCACTGAACCTCTGACTGGAAAAGAGGATGCTACTAAACCATCAATAGACCAGGAAACTAGCCCCCATGAACATGAACATACATAAAATGCTTAAAACATGAAAAATAATAAGATGCATAATCATACATATATTTAGCGGAAGCAAAACAACATTCATTCATACACATGTTCATCATAGTTCATTAACAGTAAACATAATTGCAGGCAAGAAATAGACAAGGATACTTATCTCATAAAGAACTTTTCTCGCAACCAGCTATGTCGCTGCAACGTTCCACCCAACCATAGGCTAGCATGCTCATCAATCTCTCGGCAACACTGCCACCCCCGAGCTGGGCATGATTCCCCAAGGAATAAGGGACTAAGTAGGCTTACACATAGCCAAGGTACACAAATTAGCCAAGCCCACACAATAGGGTTTATCAGGCTATCAAGGCGCTAGGAGAAGCTAGAAGCTAAGCTAGTGAGCTCATGGAAGAGCTAAGGGTGCCTAGACAAGATCTAGCCTGACCTCTAAGACACCCACACACACTCGACACTAGGAATCAGTCCCTTCCCTACTTCACAGTCTCTTAGGCCCTGCCTTCCCTTGCTAGTGCTCTTTCGGTGTTGTGGAGAAGAAATCCAGCCATCTAACTCTGTTTGGGTGGCTCCCAAACCCAGGTTTCTCAAGCATACCCAGCCTTCAATCCCACTCCACATAGTCCGAAGACCAACCACTGCATGCATGTAGAAAAACCAGCAATTACAGCTTTGACAGGGGAAAATAGTCCCTGAGTTATTCTTGGCCCTATCATGGCCAAAGCAACACAATGGTAACCTGTAGAAGCTCCCAAGCATGAGGGAAAACAAAGCCAACACCAAATAGGTACCCACAGTAACCCAATCGATCTATGGAGGACAAAAACCATGGTTCAGTGCTATACACTATCAAACATCCAGGGCATTTCACAGTCCAATTCCCATTCCTGGACAGGGGAAAACAATATCCAGTAAGCATGGGAAAACAATGGTCCCCTCACAATGGAGAGGGAAAACATGGAATCTCTGCGTGAATAGGAGGAATACATCTCACAATGGAAACTACAGCCATGGTTCACGATCACGGATGGGACAATACACAGTCCGATAATACAATAGGAGCCCCCACACTACAACCAGCTTTGTGCCTCTCAGGCTTCTCTTCAATCTCACCGTAGGAGACACAATCTCAACCTATCCGTGAGGTAAACAGTACCCCTAAGTGAAGGGAACGAATGCAACCACAGACTGACAATCAGCGTGAGAGAGGGAAGGTGAACCCCAACAGGAAATGGGAAATGAACAGCCCACCATCCGAGAGAGTGGACATACCATCATCATTCCAAATGGTGGATGAGGGAACCACTTCCATCCCGCACATGACTGAGCTAGTTGTGGCGGAGCGTGGGGGAAATCCTGCCACCCACCCCTACTCAACATTAACTGTCTCAATTAAACATGGGTTTGAGTTTTGACACATGGATTTTCCCCAACGGCTCCCATAGGTTAGACAATCCCCCTTTATACTTTGGAATCATTCCCTTTTCATTTAACGTTGCACTGTCGTAGCTGGATGTAGGTTTAATTAGATTGATGTGAATTTTTAAATGATTCCAGAGCTATAATGTGACAGATAGCATGATATAACATCGGCAACGATCCCAATTATCGAAACATACACAACCAAATCGACGCCGGGGTTTTTTTCCTTTATCTCCATACCACAATTAATTACAAAATATACATCATGTATCTTTAAATGCAAATGGGGTCAAAACCAGGGTATTACAATCCCCTCCCCCTTGGAATAACACCATCCTTAGTGTTCCAATACATATACAATTTGCACATAAAATTTCAAAATTTTGCAGATCTGTCCCACGTTCAATTATTTACTTGAACTTTCAGGACCAAGCCCCTTGGCGTCCACGAGCTTCTCTTGCTGGTTCTTAGCTTTTGGCTCATCCCCAAGTCTAGGAACTTTTCTACATCTTGAGCATTTCTCCAAGATTTTCTTGGGTCTTGGCAATTGTTTGAAGCAGACTTCCAACCAAGTTCAACAGCTTCTGGTCTGCTCCCATGATCAATGTGCACACTAGAATTCACTTTTATCACCTATAAAATGCATCATTGAATTTTTGTTAGACCAAGCATACTATAGGCATTAAAATTAGTCAATTAATTGCCCAATTGGCATGACAGTTCAAATCTCATCAAGGAGACTTTCATATTTTTCATGCCTTCCCAACAAGCACATGACCTCATTCATGTCCATTCTTGGGATTGAACTATTCCATCATTCATAATTATTTTAATCAAATAGACACATTCTATTTTCAGCCATACATGCATTCAACAATCTTCTGTTTTCACAATGCATAAGTATATATAATTAAAAGGCAAGAGAGAGCAGCAAGAGTTTTTCCCCTCTTTTTCTTGTTCCATCCTGGAACCCACACCACCACTGTGGCTTTTCATGCTCTCGGCCTCTTTCACTTCACCATGAATGCTGGAACAATCCCTCTTCATGACACTTAGTGTCTTTGGTCTATTTTAGACCTCTCAACCATGGGGCCTCCGCACATGGTTTGTCTTGGCTGCTAGGACCTTCGCAGTCTTACTAGCACCTTTTTCATTACCGCTCATTCTGAGCTCTTCAGGATAGTCACATGTCCACATGCACCCCTCGGATGCTCTCATAGTCCTCGCTTCCAGCGATACCTGTATTCAAACATTGAATAAATTCACATGTTTAGTTTATTCTCATCAGTTTTTATCTCTTAAAGAAGAGCTTAAAACATCACAACCAAATCATATACACCTACATATTCATAAGCAAGAATTGCAAAATGACCCAATAATTATCTGTATTGTGCATTTCCTCATTGGTCCACATGTGACTGGTTCACTTTGCAAGCCTTGGGATCGCCTATGAACTTGGATGTTAGGCCAGCATGCAGGCTGCTTCACAACATCCTTATTTATATATATATATATATATATATATATATATATGGCACAGTCAAGCCAACCTATAGTTGGGTTTGTCATATTGTCCAGCCAAGCCAATATACAATTGGGTTTATCAGGCTACGGCCACTCAAGCCAATTTACTGTTGGGTTTATCAGGCTACTTAGCCAAGCCAGCTAACAGTTGGGTTTATCATACTGCGGGTAGTCAAGACAACACTGTAACATTTCCACAATTTTCACAACATCAAATAATTACTCAGTCAATCCAACCTTCAATTGGGTTTATCAGACCGTCAACAAATTACCTGCACTTATATCAACAATTAATCATCAGCCAAGCTGACACCATTGGGTTTATCAGGACATCCACAATAATCACCATTCCAGGTCCAGGATCTACTATGGATCCCTAGGCATTTAATATCCCAACATCTCCTTCCAGTACATCTTCATGCCGACTGGGAAGGAACTTTATCATTACCATTTCTAGTTTTCATTTTCAGCAGTGAGCTCTCATTCCACTACCCCATACAATACAAGAAACCACCCCCTTCTCTGCTCTTCATTCCCTCAGGAATGTCTCCTTCTCTATGCTCTTCAGTAATATGTAGGATGAGCCCAAGCCCTTGTCCATTTAGTGTGCAACACCAGACTGCATCTATTTAGCTTGACAATAGAAGCAATATAAGCAACTCATCAGCATTATTGCCCTAAAACTGTAATCATATTTCATATCATTCACTATCAAGTATTGAGACACCAGGAGTGCATCCACTCCCTTGGGTGTAATAAATATTGAAAACCATTCAATGATTCGACATCGAGAAAGTATGCACCCATTTCCACTATGTGCCATGTAGGCTCTATTCATACTCAAGTAATCTTCCATAATGGGAATAAAATCAAAACATGCTCTGCATATTGAATTTAACAATTTGACATGCATATTCTTAGCTAGGGTCACAGGAAACTTATATATTTGCCAAAGCAGTATTCCTTCGTTAAGGAGGAATGGGGGATCCCTTCTCTAAGTTGATAGTCCCTCGGTTTGCCATCCCAATTCTTTCTTATATTTCATATCCACACATGTCTTACCAACATAATCTATACCATCTCACTCATGTTTCTTACCAAACATGTAGTGCAAATGAGACATTTCCAAAATGTCCAATGAAGTTTCCCTCGAAACCCATTTCAAGATAAGGGAAAACCTTCCCATGAAGTTTGGCTCTTGCAATCCATCACACATGATCTTCCTGCAGTGTGTACCCCTAGAACATTCAGGAAATAGACAAACAGTTAATCATTATTTGATAATACAATCCAAATTGATTGTCCATAACAAAGCAAATGACATTAGTAATTAAATTCAATAGGAATTGCAACTTTGTTTACTATAGAAATTGATTTGCTTTGCAATGATGTGATCCTCAATTGTGGGTCTCTTGTGAGCAGCACCATCACATCCATCATGATTTTATGCTTACTAGCATAACATGGACACCCACTTACAATGCGTCCTCCTAACACAATTCTATGCAAGCCAATAATGATTAGTAGTTGTCAGCAATTTCTCAAATCTGAAATTTACAAATTCAAATTTACAGCTCATTATGCATGCAAACTATTATCACAGCCATGAGACTCTTCTCATGAGGTTTGTCTCTTTCACATGGTAGATTCCAACCTTTGTCATGGTCTTACCTATTTTTCCATATCGCAAAAAATCTACCTGAAACCTGAACTTCAATCAGCCAAACATTTGGTAAGTCTTGATGCCTATAACTTTTTCCATTGCTACAACAATCACTGAAGCATTTTCAGAATTTATAAAATTCAAAGATTTCTAGCTGTTAATCACATTAATATTACCAAAACTCATTTACTCCATGCAATCATTATCATACTTTAAATTATAGGGTACATTCACATCATTCATGTAATTTAAATGAAATGTTTAGATACTCCTTACTTCACAAGCGTATCATTCGTACCACCTTTCTCTTTCATAGAGCATTTCCGATAGACAATTGATCATGACTACCTTCTTCATGCACTTACTATCCTGCATTCATATAGCCTTTGAAATGGTTCCTAAATTGTCATCAATTCATCATTTCAGGCATTAGTTATTCATAATATCAGATGGACTTATCTCAATGCATTCATGCAATGCATCACAACATTTTCACTCATACTTATGTAATCAATTACTCACACCCTTCATATGCAACCATTCAATGCATAAGTACACAATTTATAAAATCGTTTAATGCATATCCACCCAATGCTACCTTGCATTGATTCAGGAATACTATGCATTCAAGCATACCATGCATGGCCTAACCATGACTATTTCATATAGGATGCATTACTATAAACAAGATCATCAGTGCTTACCTTCCTTGGGCTATTTAACACATAACAACATAGTGTAGGCATGTCGCATTTCTCTATGAACGTAGTGTAAAATTTAAATACCCACATGGTATGAGATCTCTTACCTCTACCACTCCATGGAATTTGTCATAGTCAAACTCTTACCTTCATGGGTCCTACTTACATCCTTAGCATTACCAGTTTGGTTGGTCCTTTGCAGGAGATTGCAGAATTTGCTCACCAACTTTTTATTATGGACTTGTTGCCTTATCCCTTTCTCCAGAGGGTTTCTAGTCACATTTGTCAGCATCAGCAACATATTCATCCAGTTCCATGTTGTCATTGGTTTTCCCACTAATTCCAACACCATTGCAATAACTATCAAGAGCGGTTCATTATAAATGTATAATCCTCAATATCCTATGTATGCAAAGCATATCCTCATACATTTCATGTATAAAACTTATGAAATGTAGTTATAATCAGAAATATAGGGTTTAAGGAAACTTCCCTTTTCAAGTCCCTCATCCTTGCATGGAACTCCTCTTCCACACAACAACTGGTTTGACTTCATGGTCTTACTACCTCTAGGCATGCGATTTCCTAGATTTGTCCATTTGACAGCAGCACCTTTCTTTTTCAGGCCATCATTAGCACATTGCTGCTCTATACTCAGATTCTGGTGACTTTCCCTTGTTCCCTACTAGATAAGCTTTCTAACGCCTATCCACATGCTTCATTTTGACCTCGGATGTGAAAACCACACCACTTCTAAAATGATGACATTCATCAAATTTAGGAAAAAGACTCAACTGTGTTTTGGTTTGAATTGTTAATTTCAGTCGCCTGGAATTTTATTTCCTTTCAGCCTTGGATTGCTGAAAAATTCCATGAAAATTCATTGAAACACATAGATTGAATCCACTAAAAATTTCACTGGAAAACCCAATTTTCTTTCTCCCTATCGACTCACTTCCCAACTAAGTTTCTGATGTTTTGGATCCTCAGTGGACTAGTCTTCCACTCTGCATCAGCGATGTCCAGGACTGTCTATTGGGTCCTTTCTTTACTAACCTTCCAGCGTTTCGGTGACAAAACAACTAAACTCCCGATTTGTATCGGCGAGAAAATCAACTGTTCATTGGGTGCGTAGTTGCTTGAGCAGCCGCAACGGCGGAAATAAATCTTACTATGATTTCCACGGGGTTCCGACTAAGCTTCTGAACGGTGACCTATTGTTTAATTTTGTCTACCATATCGTGTCCTTAGTAGACTATCGCTCCAAATTTCCTCAACGACAGCCTAGGCTAACCGCTGCGATAGTGACCTGGTGCCCTATGCATCGACCGGTTAATTGTCAAGATTTCTGCAATGGTGGCCCACATTCAAACTATCTCTTCCATAGCCACAAGTATATTAGAGATCATAAACTAAAAATTCTAACCATTGGAATGCTAGACCACATGGCTGCCGCAACGACGGTTCTCCATCCGCTAGCATTTTCCAGTCAATGGTTTGATCAACTAAACTTTTCCGATTGGTGGTTGGAATATTTATTCATCGGAAGGGTAGTCTACTAAACTTTTTCGTTGTTTTATTTACTTAGGAAAAATTTTCATTTTCTTCTTCTTCGTGTTAGCTGCTTCATCACCTAATTCTCTTCTGTTTGTCTCCGCCGTAGTGATCCAGGATGTTCACTGAACACCCCAGCATCAGTGACTGGAAGGACTAGCATCGACAGAATAGTTCATTCCATAGCCGCAATGATGGCTCATCATCTTTGATCCTTTTCTGATCGGAGGCTGAAACACATCGGCATAGGGAACCTGTATGCGTCGAAGGATTAGTGCACTATTCATCAGCGACCCGATCTCTGATCATTTTTCAATGCTTGATGATCTTGTTCCTTAGAAAAATTTTGAATTTTCTTCATCCATTGGCAATTGAAAACCATAGAAGGTGTGACATCGGTGCTTAGATGCATTCCTCATAGGATGGTTAGTCCTCACGATCTCTGCAATGACGGACGCTTGGTCAACAAACCTTACCCGACATAGCTCATCGGCTTGGAATCACTTATTCATCGACGATGTCATCAACTAACCATTACCGAAGGCTGATGATTCCATGACTTAGACAAATTTTTGAAACCTTTCTCTTGAGTCTTCCTCATCCTTCCACTAATTTTTTCGGCTCCATCTCCCTTATCCTTCATAGATCAAGCAACTTCTTGTCACCACTACTATTCACTAACACTGCGCCATCGGTGACTGAAAGGCTAGTGTATTGGCAGATTAGTTCAATTAGCAGCCACAACTGTGGCTTATCAACTTCGATATTTTTCCGATCGATGGCCCAATATGCTAAGCATCAGCGAACTGATGCATATCCTGATCATCATCGATAGTCATATCGTATCCCATCGGAAGGCTAGTACTCTCGGCTTCGACAATGGAAGGCACATGGATCACTATCTTCTTCCGATGGCCAATGATTTCGAGCCTTAGAAAAAATTTTGAACCTTAATTACTATGTTGGATGTTGGAACGTCTTCCTCTGTGACATTGGTGGTCACACACTCTATCCATCGAGAGGATAGTCCTCTAGCTATCCACAATGGCGACACTTTGTTCCACTAAATCCTTCCGTTGTAGTTGCCAACTTTTTCCGCATCGACAAGAATATCAGTTGTGCATCAATGATGCGATCAACTAAATATCATCAATTGCCAAAGGTCCTGTTACTTCGTCAAATTTTCCACAATTTTTCGATGTTGGTGGTTGCAGGCTCTATGCATCAAAAGCATAGTGGTCTAGCCATCTGCAACGGCAGGTGCTCGATTAATTAATCTCTGCCGATGATTTCAACACTTAAAAAAAAATCAAAACTTTCTTCTTCTGTCGGCAGTTGAAACCACTAGCATTGTTGCATCGACATTTTAGTCCCCACGGCAGCCGCAACAGCGACAACCCATTCAACTAACTCTTGACGATGTTCATCAGTAGTTTCCTCATCTAACCATCAGTGATGAGAACAACTATCTTCCGCCATTTGTCGATGGTCGAACTTAGGAGAAATTTTCAAAGTTTTTCCAATTACCAACCGTCTGTCGGGTGGCCTCCCCACTAAGTGCCCACTGCATCAGAATATCTTGTCACTAAGTCTTTCGATGGGATGATTGTTCTGGCACTTAGAAAATTTTCTGAGTTTTTCCTACCACAATTTTTTGATTGCTGCTGGGCAGAAGGAAACCTTCCTTTTCTATCTAAACTTTCATGGCCCATTTAGGCCCATGCTGCAACCTTTAGCTCTGATACCGTACTGTAGCGTCCCCGACCCTCTGACCGATGAAGAGGACACTACTAAACCATCAAACAGACCGGGAAACTAGACCCCATGAACATGAACATACATAAAATGCTTAAAACATCAAAAATACTAAGATGCATAATCATACATATATTCAATGGAAGCAAAACAACATTCATTCATACACATGTTCATCATAGTTCATTAATTGTAAACATAATTGCAGGCAAGAAATAGACAAGGATACTTATCTCATAAATAACTTGTCCCACAACCAGCTACGTCGCTACAATGTTCCACCCAACCATAGGCCAGCATGCTCATCAATCTCTCAGCAACACTGTCGCCCCCGAGCTGGGCATGCTTCCCTAAGGAATAAGGGACTAAGAAGGCTTACACATAGCCAAGGTACACAATCAGCCAAGCCCATGCAGTAGGGTTTATCAGGCTATCAAGGAGCTAGGAGAAGCTAAAAGCTAAGCTGGTGAGCTCATGGAAGAGCTAAGGATGCCTACACTAGAGATAGCCTGACCTCTAATACACCCACACACACCCGACACCAAGAATCAGTCCCTTCTCTGCTTCACAGTCCCTTAGGCCCTGACTTCCCTTGCTAGTGCTCTTCCGGGGTTATGGAGAAGAAATCGAGCCATCTAACTCTGTCTAGATGGCTCCTAAACCTAGGTTTCTCAAGCATAGCCATCCTTCAATTCCACTCCACACAGTCCAAGTTCCAGCCATTGCATGCATGCAACAAAAACAACAATTACAACTTTGACAGGGGAAAACAGTCCCTAAGTTATTCTTGGCCATGTCGTGGCCAAAACAACACAATGGTAACCTACAGCAGCTCCCAAGCATGAGGGAAAACATAGCAAACACCACATAGGTGCCCACAGTAACCCAATCGATCCGTGGAGGACAACAACCATGGTTCAATGCTATACACCATCAAACATCTGGGACATTTCATAGTCCGATTCCCATTCCTAGATATGGGAAAACAACAATCCCCCCACAATGGAGCCATGACAAATTTACATAGTCGATAATGGAGAGGGAAAAAACGGACTCTCTGAGTGAATAGGATGAATACATCTCACAAGGGAAACTACAACCATGGTTCACGATCATGGGCGGGACAATACACAGTTCAATAATACAATAGGAACCTCCACACTACAGCCAGCGTCATGCCTCTCAGGTTGCTCTTCAAGCTCACCGCAAGAGACAAAATCCCAACCTATGCATGAGGTAAATAGTACCCCTGCATGAAGGGAAGGAATGCAACCATAGACCGACAATCGGTGTGAGAGAGGGAAGGCGAATTCCAACAAAAGGATCATAAAGCCTTTTATCTCTGCTCTGTATGAGGAAATGAATAGCCCACGATATGAGAGAGTGGACAGATTATCATCATTCCAAACAGTGCATGAGGGAACCACTCCCACGCATGACTGAGCCAGCTATGGAGGCGCGTTGAAGCAAGCCTGCCACCCACCCCTACCCAGCATTAACTATCTCAACTAAACAGGGGTTTGAGGTTTGACACATGGATTTTCTCCAATGGCTCCCACGGGTTAGAAAACTCCCCCTTATCCTTTGGAATCATTCCCTTTTCATTTAACGTTGCACTGTCATAGCTATCTGTATGTTTAATTAGATTGATGTGTGTTTTTACATAATTACAGAGCTATAATGTGTCGGATAGCATGATATACCATCAACAACGATCCCAATTGTTGAAACATACACAACCAAATCGATGGCGGGGGCTTTTTCCTTCATCTCCATACCACGATTAATTACAAAATACACATCATGTATATTTAAATGCAAATGGGGTCAAAACTGAGGTATTACAATAGGGCACCACTTTTCTAACTCGTACATATAAAACTGTTGGATATTATTCCTCATGACTATGAAACATGGACATAATTGGTTTCATCCATAAATAAACATGTGAAGTTCTTCATGAATGATAATAGCAATACCAATTTTGTTGAAGCTACCAGAAATATGATATTGCACAATATTGTTTTCCAATACAACAACTTAAGATCATTAAGAAAAGAATACATATCAACCTAATTTGTTGCAAATGCAACCGTTTCATAACCAATACACTAAATAAACATGCTATTGAAATTTCTCGTCATATCTATTTTTGACGATCCGTTCCAAGAAGTAAGAAATGTTGTGCCACTTGTGGAAGGTAGATCGCAGAGCCTACTGCTAGCTAGTGTAAAGATTGCTTAGAATGCAGGGATCTCGCATAAATTTTTGTTTTTCTTCGGTTACAGTTTAGAACAACAAATTGTTTCTTGAAATCACTCCATCACAAGATTCTTAACAAATTTCAGATAATCCGCAGGAAAGAAACACTCGTGTACACCAGTGAATTAAAGGATCAAATGGTTGCTTAACACTCATCAGGATAGGAGGCCATACCCACGCCATTCTTTGCAATCCCATACGAAGCTCCCATGCTACTGGTAACGCCCAATAGATCTTCCACGGGCTTAGTTTAGCGAGGTCAATTAGCGAGGTCAATTAAGTAAAGAGGTTGAAGGTTTGATTCATTTGTTGGGAGAAGGAGATTTCTGCACTAGACTGGAAAGGATTTCTCTGGATGATCCATAGGTGAATTATTTTTCTCCATCATTTCCTGGCTCCATGAAATGCATTTTAATGATAGAGAGAGCAGTTTCAACACCTTTAATTATAAATAAGGGAGGCGGTGGGGTTATTATTGCACTCTCGCTAATGTGGGAATTTCCTTCCTCCGAACCAACAGATAGCACACTGCCACAATCTATGGATCCAAATGTTGATGCATTTGTTCTAGGCATGGAAAAAAAACGTGTTAAATATGTTGCATCAATCCTTTATCCATTCTCAATTTTGGGTAAAATGTAATAGTTTTAGGTAAATCAAATTATTAAAACTCATGTTCATTTTTGTTTTATTATTTTTGTTTCATTGCAGGTTGTGCATAAAAGGCTGAAATGTTTGCAGGTTGCGTATGAAAAACTCTTTGCATTTTAAGCTTTACAACTATATTTTTTCTTTCCAGGTTTCAACATGCAGGTTTTAGAGTAAAGGATGTTTGTTTTGTTCTATTTATTTATATTTTCAAAATATTAATATTAATGTCGCATTGTTTTAATATATATAAATATATATATATATTATAATGTTTCAAAAGTTTCATTTTATTATATATATATATATATATATATATATATATATATTATAATGTTTCAAAAGTTTCATTTTATTATATATATATATATATATATATATATATATATATTAATGTTTTATAGTTGCAGGTTTTTGATAATATATATTATTAATTTATTACAGTTAAAACTAACAAAGAAACATAATATATATATTTTTAATTTTTAGTTTTAAACTAGATTTTTTTTTATTCCTAACAAAATTATAAAAGTGTTGGTAAAAGATAAAACTTTTATTTTATTTAGATTTAAATTTTTATTTAAAAAAAAAACTAAAACAATCAAAGAAGCATAAAATAACTGTATAGAAAATAAAAAAACTAGTATATATTTATTTGTTTGTTTATTAATTAATTAATTTGTTTATTAATTCCTTTATTTTATTTTCTAAACCTTAATTCCTAATACATTTTTATTCCTAGCATGATTGGAAATTCAGAATAAAAAGAGATTAATATTTCAAAAGTAAAAACAAAATAGTAATTAAGAAAAAATGAAAATTTAAGTAAATAGAAATATTAGAGAAGATGAAAGAATCCTACATGCTAATTTTAAATTAGAAATAAGAACTAAAATCTACCTACTCTAATTAAAAATTAAAGATTATTTACACAAAATGAAATTTCCAATGTAACCATCTGTTTAACAAAAGTAAACCAAGATTATCTTTTAATTCTAAACAACTAAATCTAGAATATAAAATAATATGAAAGATTAAATCTTGTAAATGTGAATTAATAAAATAAAAGTGAAAAAAAACCTATCTAACCTAACACATACTTGGAACTGTTGTTCGATGCAGCTTTCATTTGCATCATGATCACCCGAGATCACTTCTTCTTCCTCTTCAATCTTCAGTTAGAACATGTGTTTTTCCTCTGATATGCATGATTCTTCAACTGTCGATTCTTTTTTGTTTGCTTCAGGAAGGGGGGTTTCATCCTTGATTGCTACCAAGATCTCCTCTTCTTGAGAAGAGGAGATCCCAACTTTTGCTAGGATCTGAGTGAGCCGCTCTAGGATTATGCTCATCATTTTACTGAAATGAAATCAAATGCTAAAAAGAAAAGTGATAAAAATGAGTACATGACAAAAAAAATAGTACGAATGGGTTAGTACAAGACAAGTGAAGAAACATAAATAAGAAGTGCAAAAAAATCTATACAAAACAAAAAAATGAACATATACAAAGTTAAAAGCAAGTTAGTATGAAATAAAGGCGGTCCCAAAAATGAAAGCAATCGAAACTGAAAATGAAAAGGGAAATTTGCATAAAAACAAACTCTCACTTGCAGAAAATGAAAGAACACACTTGCAGAAAAAGTAAATTCTTTGCAGAAAAATAAACACACTTGCGAAAACAACAAGGCTTTGGGGTGACCCACTAAAATGGATGCATTTGGTTGTTACACCATGGGAATTCTAGAAATTCCGTAGTGAGGTTGTCATTGCATCTTACCGTTCCCCCTCCCCCTTTCTATGAAAAAAACAAACTATCTACCTATCTAAACTCTGATCCCTTTTAACACCTCCCTCACAACGATGCCAAAATGTTGGGGAAAAGCATTAAACAAATTATAACATATATGCAAAGATTTAATTGTCAACCCAGAGAGAGCGTAAACTTGTGAGGTACATACAAAATATATGTAGGGGTAGAATATTACTAACTTATTCTACAACTGAAATTGAATCTAAGTTATGAAAATAGGAAATGACATAAAAATAAATCTAATCTAGAAAAGCAAGAAATTGCGTGAAATAAATCTAATTGCAGAAAACATGAAATTGCATAAAATAGACTGATATAAAGAAATCAACATTAACTTGTGAGCTCACATAAATTCAACACAACTAATTCATAAACAAGACCTCAAAATATGAAGAGATCAAACTATCTATTTTGAAAAATAAATATGAAATCTATTACAACAGGATCAAATCCATGACTATATCAAAAGATCTAAACTATTCCCTACTTCCAAACCACTAGAGAGGCCTCTAACCAAAATGAGGAGAGAGCCCTCTTATTTATACATGAATTCAAGATAACTAATCATAATTATAGATCCACTATTATCTCAACTTATCCCTCAAAATCCTCAACAAATCTACAACTCATCCCTTCAAATCCTCCATGATATCTTGGATAAGATATTCCATGTCCACATTTCCATGATCTTGTCCTTGAAATTAGCCCACATATTGAGGATGAAATTCGAATTTGAGGCTAGGTGGTCACTTTTGATCTTGTTAAAGTCTTCAAATTCACCTGTAAGCATCACCAAACTCATCCAACTTTATAATATAATGAAAATATGTTATTTTTCTTAATAATTAACCACAAATTTACTCAAAATACTAAAAAATAAATGATTTAGAAAATGGTAATATAAACCAATATTTATTATGAAAGTGGTGAGTATTAATGGTTTTATGGAAGGGTAAAATATGAATAAAGTGACAAATGGTATATGAAAGATGAATAAAATGTGGTAGTTTTGCGGCTCAGCACCTACTCAATGTTTCTGATTACATGGTATACATGGAAAGTTTGGGATCGAATCTGAGACTTCTATGTTAATATATTGTGACAACTAAATTACTATTTGAATATCAACTGATATTATACAGTGGAAGTGAACCAAACACATTGAAATCCACATGCACTACATCAGAGCACTTGTGCATTATGAGATCATTGCTCTACAGTATTACGCATCTGTTGAGAAAGTTGCAGACATATTCACCAAGGAGTTTTCTTAGAAGACATTCAATAGTATGGAATCACTACTAGGGTATCTAATCATATAGTGAGGACTTATTGAATTCAATATTTCACAAAAAAATTCCATGTCCATGTTTAAAGAAGGTTTTCCCCTTTGTGGTTTTTCCTCTTTCCTTGTTTTGTATGGACAAGCAGTATGTAATGAGTGACTAATCCTTTTTTATAGGCCTTGTATCTCTGATATATTTCTTAATTTCACATAAGTAAATTTTAATATGGGGTGTTATATTAATCAAAACCCATTCACATACTTAGGATATATTATTTAATCATTTTGGTTAATTTCCTAGGTCCTACACTAGCTAGTTGGAATCCACTTACACCACTTGATCAAAACTTTCCTAAAATGCCTCCATAATAACTTTCGTAAGATTATGGATAATATTATGAGAACTCAGTAGACTACCAATTTTAATAAGTGTGCATTCCTTCCTTATCCTGAGTTTGACTGCTTTTAAGGCCAAAGGTAAAGCTAGTCACTTGGCAATTGCCTTATTTTTTGCACAACTCATACTCCATGTTTCTCTCTCCTAAAAGAATGAGGATATCCACTTTCCATCACTTATCATCTGATGCACTTCATTCATCCCATTAGTGACCTTCTTGACATATTAGGAAAGTGTTTTATGCACCTAGGGGGATTTTGACTATTTAGTAAGCTTGATTTTGTGCTGATTCGACTTGCCTCCTTAGGAATTATAATATTTTATGTAATTATATTTTTTTATAGAATATGAATTCATGATTTTGGATGATGTAAAATTATTCAATAGAATTTTGTGTTATACACCATATACAATCTGCAATTTGAGTGAATCTATGCGTGTTTTACAAGCAATTTTATGAGTTCAATTGTTCTAAGATTAGGCTTAAATTACACACTATTCAAAGACTCATACATACTCGGAGTTTCTAGCTCCAATTCCATGTTATAATTTGATGAATACTCTGTCATCCACCGAAATTCTCTTGAATTTAGTCTACCTTGAACTACATACTCACCGTCAATCCTGTTACCCACCAAAACTGGATAAAATCCCTCTATATAGGTGAATATAAAATATATATGAAACATTATAGATTACCCAAAATCACACAATCTTGATACTGGAATTATTCTCACTCTCTGTCCTAGTATGTAAAGGACTCCTACCACCTCTAGGAGTTCCCCATCTTTCACATTCTGATCATGTGAATACAATGTTTGGAGTCATGTTTCCACCTCTCATCAACCTCCACCTCAGGTTGATAGATATATTGTCTTTAAAAATAAATATTCTAGGGACAACTCCCTCTCAAAACCTATTGCTGAACTCATCAATCTCTTATGTTGTAGCCACTTTCTCATCCTTCTTTTCCATGTTCATTTTCTTACAAGGGAACCGGTCTTCATAATGGCCATATTCATTTCATGTGAAACATTTTACCTTACTTAGGTATTTATTTTGTTCACTTCTCTTGAAATTATTCTTTCCTTTATATGCAAGTGCCACATATTCCTCCTCTAGAGCAACAAAAGAGGTACCCTGAATATACCCTATTTGGGTCTCCTCCTCTGTGAGGTTGCCCCATAGACGATCTGACTAGGGGAGTTGTCTCTTGGAATGATGTAATCAAAATATACTTCCCATGGTTTAAACACACCATTTAGGTCTCGTCAAACTAGATACCCATCCTCCACCTTCCCCCCACGGCTCCTAACTCATATCTAACATGTTTTATTCAAGTAAGGTACATGGACATACTCTCTTCCTTGACCATGTTTATGCTTTTTAGTTTCTCATCAAGCACCATTATTTTGTTTCCATTCAAGTTTTGATACAACTTAATCATATCATCCCACTTCTCATACATGTTCTCTTTACTTTTAATATGTGGTATTATCTAATTATTGATTGCATATGTTATGCAACCAAGTCCCAAAAATAGCATAAAATAGAAGAAAAAGAAAAAAGAGAGAAATGCATGCCTTAATAATGAAGAATATAGATTAATAAGATCTTCTTTGAGGGAGGAACCTACTTACACAATGTACTATGTACCCAAGAAAATACAATATACAATTCTTTGTAACCTAAACAAATCCCCTTCATATATATAGGAGAGATAAGTGTAGAATAGCAACTAATAGAACCACTAATAGACCCAATCCTACATCAATAATATGTAATACACCATGATATAGGAGGAAAAGTGCTACACTATAGGGGGGAATGTGGCCAACATTTAGGGGTTA
Source organism: Pseudotsuga menziesii (assembly GCA_001517045.1). Lineage (NCBI taxonomy): Eukaryota > Viridiplantae > Streptophyta > Pinopsida > Pinales > Pinaceae > Pseudotsuga > Pseudotsuga menziesii. The sequence continues at coordinate 316,422 of LPNX011057430.1, forward strand.
ACATTCCCCTCCCCTTCAAAAAGCATTGTCCTATACGCTTAGGTAGTTGTCGATGTATATGTATGAAGGACTATTATTCCCATGTGGAATCTATAGATGGTATGTTCTTGCACTTGATGAGGTACTCAATAATATCTTGATTTTGTAGTTGTTTGGTCCTTGTATCAATGAATTGTTCAAGTTTCCATATGATTTTTCCTTATTCAAAACTCCTTTGACTGTAAGGTTGATATTCTTATTGTTCCATCCTATTTTTGGACATATCGTCTATTTGGAGAACTACTTCTCGATGCTCTATGAGATCCACCTCTGCTTAAACTATATATTTTCCTTCTTCAAACCTTGATTGAAAGTTTATTTTATAGCCAACTTGGTATTAGGTAAAATTTAAATTAGATCCTCTGGGTCTAAAAATTTATCTTGTGCTACTCTCATGTGTCGTCTTTTTGATCCTACAGCTCTGAACTAATTTGGTTTCTACAGTAAAACATTACTGCAAATATCCCAACGCTTCTTAATTTTGTTCTACCCCAAAGAGAGAACTTGTATGGTCTACCATGAGTCCAATTTTTTTAATCTAAAACTAACATAACTACCACAAATACCCTGGTATTTATTCTTTCTAATGCAACATGTCTCACTCAATATGGATCTTAGATGCCCCATATATGACCTTTTCCCCTACAACACTTGTTTCAAACCCTGATGGGAAGACTCTTTTAGGGCCAACTTGTAATAGAGATAAAATTTGAATTTCAACTTCTCTTGGTTTGAAACTTCGAGCTATGGTACCCTTATGTGTCCTCTTTCCCATTTCATGGTTATGACCTAATTTCAATTCTCCAGCAGAAAGTTATTGCAAATGTACCAACACTTCTTATTTTTTGTCCTTTTAGGAAAGAAAACCTGGAGAGTATTCCACATGTCAAATATCTTGTTCCTATAGCATAAAACCCTACCAAACATACCTTGGGTTGTCCTATTTTTGATGAAAAATTTCTCACTCAATTTGGAAGTTTGATTCCTTACATATGACATTATTCCCCATAAAACATGTTTTAGACTAGTAAAAAACCCTAGAGTCCTATGCAAACATCTCTGAAATTGTAATGGATCAAGATCTGAATTTTAAGTTCGATATATACCGGTTTGTTTTAGAAGTGGGTTTTTAACCTATATCTTTATATCTTTGTATAGGTAAAGTTGTAGAGAAAATTCCAAGATCACTCGTTTTGCAGAAACGAGTCCCAAGGAAAGAGCTCTTATACCAATTGTTATTCAATTAAGACCAAGAATAACATAAAAATAGAAGAACTATACCAAAATAGAGTAATTCAAAACTTAATAATGCATAATAGAGATGAATGGAAACCCTCTTCAAGGGAGGAACTTCCTTAAAAAATATATTTTGTAACCGAGACAAGACAATATACACTACTAACTAAAATGAAAATATCTCCTTCATATATATAGGAGATATAGTTTTACAATAACAACTAATAGACCCAATAGCATAATTAATCCTACATCAATAATATGTAATACACCATCATATAGGGGGTAAAGTGTCACATTATAGGGGGAAATGTTCCCAACATTTAGGGATTAATAGCATAAAGGAGAATCCTCTAAGCATTTATGTTCTTCTTATCATATGTAACCTTACTTATAGTATATATCAGAACAATTACAATATTTGTGTTAGTACTCTCCACAATATCCCATAATTCACTTTCCTTTAGAAATAAGACAACCTTGACCTTGTATGGACTAATATTCAAGGATCCATCTAATAAATCCTCAAAACATAAACGACTCGCCATATCTTTGGTCAACTAGATATATACATGACTGCCTCAAATGATAAAGAAACGATATATATGGCCCCTACTTGTCAAGATATAAAAGATATATCTCAGGTCTCTCCTCTAAAATCTCAGATCTGATAGATTTGACCTCCATAATCATAGATATAAACACCATTCTTTAAATATGGTATATATGGTCTTTTTAAATATGGTAGATATGGTCTCTATCTCACTACTAGATATAACTTTGATCTAGACTCTAACTTCTAATATCTATCCAATCGTACCTCTACTACCACAAATCTTAACCATGCACTTTAAATGTGGTAGATTTGGTCACTCTCTCCATAGACATGATCTCACCTCTAAGTCTCCACACAAATCTATCCATGATCCAGTTTTGAATGAGGAGAAAAATGGGGAGTTTTCTCCTCATTCAAAACTGTTGATATCCATGTTGATTATATTTTGTAAATAAATAACGGAAAATGAATAGTTATGTAGGAAGCTGAAAAGGCTGGGCAGAAGATGAAACTGAACCAGCATTTGTAAATGTATAAATAAATTCTTTGGCTATGAAATAAATGAATTGGGAGTTATTTTACCCAACAGTGGTATCAGAGCTACTTGTCATAACTCTTGCCTACATGCCTTCCATTATGTCTTCCAGACCTTCGTTCTGCCAACTTTGTTTCAGGCTGCCTGCTCGTTCCTTCTGGCAGTTTGCTCGCCATCATTATCTACATTATTATCTTCTGGCCTGGCGAGATTTAGACCTGTGTCCTCAATGTTGAGGACTGTTTTGCCCCTGTGCACTCTCCTCTCATAATTTATTTTTATTAGAACTGCAACTCCACAATTTCTGAGCAGCGTCCTTCCATTGTGGGAATTCTCTTAATCTAGAAGCTACGACCTGAGCGTTGTCAAGCATGGAAACCCTAATGTTCTATGTGAAATGTTCATATTGAAATCTACGACCTCCATTATGTGTGAAGACTCAATCTCTTGAAAATTTGCATTCTCCATTGTGAAAACATTCTATTTCCTTGCTTGAGGTTGTAAATCCACCATATATGAGCTGCAAAGTCTGGTACGTGCCATGCTCTTGAGGATCGACCTCCATTTGTTCTTAAAGCTGTGTATAGCTCTGACTCTTTTCCCATGATGGCGTAAACAATATTTTTGCAGACTATCTACATGCCACTGTGCCATTTCAACCTGGATATGCCTCTCCTCCGTTGTATTAGTGTTTGAGTCTGCCACTAACGTAAACCCTAATTTTTGCGGGCCGCCTCTTCATTCCTCACGATCTATCTACTTTTTGGGGTTGCGTTGAAGTTGTATCCTTGTGAAGTCTGTGTAAAAATATTTCACTTAAGCCTGAAGCTGTTTTTTTGAGAACAATGATAGAAGGATGAAGACTCATGCTGTTTCATTTGCAAGAATATTGAAATTGTCTTGCTGTTGCTATCGCGTTGAAGACTAAAGATCATCAGTGGAGAGAGATATTGTTGCTACTGCATGTGTTATACCTAACCCTAATTTCCAGCACCACTACGTGTAAGAACGCTGGAGACATCCTTTGTTATTCATACTTGTGCTATCGATGTCCAATACCAGACTATCGTACTGAAGGCGTATTGCAGCATTCTATTGGTCTCCTCCATTGCTGCGTTCGTGAATACTGTGGGCATGGATATCGACAGTTTTGAATGAGGAGAAAACTCCCCATTTTTCTTATACAAAGTTGGAGCTCTCTTGGACTCCTTCTCGACTGTTACGAATTGTGCGTAGAGACCACTATTGACTGCTATGCAACTGTCTATCCAGAAGTGTAGAGCTCTCTTGAAGAGCATGATATATTGTTGCAACGTTGACATTGTCTGCATTGGGTTATGAGATTGAATGCGAGAGTGACGATCCTGAGAAAGTAAAGAAAGTTCAGTGAAATCCAAGTTTGCCATTTTCCAGGTTTGGAAAACTGCCTGATTGAAGTTAGTTTGTTTTATTTTAGTGGAAGACTAGATTTCCAGCTCTTAGAGGAAGTCTATGCTATAAGATCTGGCTGAACTGAATGATTGTATATGCTGTGCCACTCTGAGTGAAAATCATTTATGTATTGAAGAATATAAGTCTGTAGTTGCTCAGAAGACTGCTATACCTAACCCTAATATGTAACCATGCTCTCTTGGCTTTGAGAGAAATGATAGCACTCTTTTGTTGCTACGACTGAAGTATTGGAGATTGAAGAATTGCTGTAAACTTTTGTTCCATCAGAGTTATTTCTTCCCTGTAGAGTGCTACAACTTATGCTACAAGTTATTGATGTAATTAAAATGTAGTTCATATGTAATAGCACTCTAGAATTAATGATATAGAGCTATTGAATTATTTTGATAAGCTGCAAAATTATTTGTATAGGCTGTAGAATCATATTGTAATTTGTAAAGGAGAAGGAATCTAAACCTACATCCCATATATTTTTCCAAGTATTTTGTAAGTTGCTGATTCCATAGTGAAGATGCAATCTATAGCATCTGGAGTTGGTGCCACTCTCTCTGGCAAAGATCATCCAAAAGGAGAAAGCAACAAGAGAGGCAAAGGAAGAAAAAACTTCAGAGGTAGAGGAGGCAGAAACAACTCCAGCAAAAGATCAGATTTGCAGTGAAAGCGTTGTGGAAAGACTGGACATACATCAGATAAGTGTTGGGCTTCGTGGGACTCCATCAAAGACAGACATAACCAGAAGAAAGATGACAATAAAAACCAAGATTCTAGTAAATCTTCTGATTCTGATCATTGTATTGTTGCACATTGTAATCTTAGAATTAATGAAATGACTTCACTTTCATCTTACAAAGATTGTTGGCTGCTTGATACTGGTGCAACATCACACATGACTTTTAGAAAAGACTGTTTTGAAGAACTTCATGAAACAATAAATGTCATAGTGTACTTTGCAGATAAGTCAAGTATTAAACCAAAGGGAATGGGCACCATTCGGCTGAAGATGCCTAGATTCCCTGATTTCTTGTTGAAGAATGTTCTTTATCTTCCATAGTTGTAGAGAATCCTGTTGTCCTTGGTGGAGATTCAACATCAAGGCTATTCCATCCACATGTTTGATGGAATCGTAGAAATAAGAAAGTCCTCTGACAACCAAGTCATCATGACTCGATACGAATATGGGAAGCTACTGAAGCTAAAGGGTTCATCTGCAAGAGTTCAGAACTATGCCTACCTCTCTCAGCATGGAGAAGGTAATTTATCATCAAGTTTATTGTGGCATGCAAGATTTGGTCATCTGAATTATAACAGTCTTCGTTTGTTGAGAAAGAATGGTGTATTTGGTTTTCCCACCATTCCCAAAGATAAGAGCAAATGTGATGCATGTATGTTAGGGAAACACAGTAAGATACCATTCCATGAATCTAATTTCAGAGAACACAAGCCACAAAGACACTTGAAAGTGTCCATCTGGATGAAGTTGGAAATACGGGAACGAGAAGTTCAAAAAGACATGAAGATGGAGGAGAAGCAAATAATTCAGGTGATGACATGGATGTATCATTTGATTTTGAATTTAATTTATCTGCTAACTTTGAACTAACTTCCTTTGAAGAAGCTTCTAATCGAGTTGAGTGGAAAGAAGCTATGCAGAATGAGTATGATGAACTCATGAAGAATGGAACTTGGAAGCTGGTTGACCCTCCAGTTCGAACCAAACAAATTGGCTGCAAGTGGGTGTACAAGAAAAAATACAGATCAAATGGCTCACTTGACAAGCACAAAGCAAGGCTTGTAGCAAAAGGCTATGCACAGAAGGAAGGAATTGACTATGAAGAAACGTTCTCTCCTACAGCAAAATGGGCTACCATCCGTACCTTATTCTCTTTAGCTGCTCAGAAAGGGTGGAAAGTTCATCAGATGGATGTGAAGACTGCTTTCTTGATTGGAGACTTGAAAGAGAATGTCTTCATGTCTCAGCCAGAAGGCTTTGTTGTGAAAGGAAAATAACAAAAGGTATGCAAGCTTGTCAAATTCTTGTATGGCCCAAAACAAGTGCCTCGCGCATGGTATGAAAAATTAACCGAGCATCTTTTGAAGTTAAATTTCGAACATTTTAATCTTGATGATGCAACAATGTTTATAAATAAAGTTGGCATATCTGTTGTGTATCTTGTGGTGTACGTAGATGATCTTTTGATGACAGGGAACAATGATAGCTATATAGCATCCATAAAGAAAGATTTGAAAAAGATCTTTGAAATGATAGATATGGGACATCTCCACTATTACTTAGGAATTGAAGTCACTCAACATCCTAAGTACATATTTCTATCTTAGAAAAAATACGTTGGAGAACTACTAAACAAATTTTGCATGACAGAATGCAACCCTATATCTACTCCAATGGAACAGAAAATGAAGCTCACATCAAGCAAAGGAAAAGAATTTGAGGATGCAACCAAGTATCGACAACTTGTAGGAAGTCTTATCTACCTTACAACAACTAGACCAGATATTTCTTATGTTGTTGGCATACTTTCAAGGTTCATGCATAAACCTTGTGAAGGACACTGGTCAGCTGCAAAAAGAGTTCTAAGATACTTGAAGGGGACTCAAGATGTTGGACTCAAGTACTCTAAAGTGGATGACTTCAAACTTATTGGGTACTTAGACTCATATTTTGATGGCGATAAGGAGACATGAGTATCAACTTCTGGATACACTATGAGTCTTGGATCAGCAGCCGTCTCATGGAGATCACGCAAATAGTCAGTTCCGGCAGATTCAACAATAGAAGCAGAATATGTGGCTGCAGCTGAAGCAACGAAATAAATAGTATGGCTCAGGAAGATACTTGAAGATTTGCAAGAAAAAAAAGATAACTCAACTCCATTATTGATCGACAATACTTCTACAATCAAGCTGGCTAAGAATCCTAGATTCCATGATTGAACCAAACACATCAACACAAAGTATCATTTGATTCGACATCATGTAGAGGCCAAGAAAGTCCATCTTCGACATTGTTCCACAAATGATCAAGTTGCAAACATCTTCACCAAATCACTTGGACGAGAAAAGTTTGAAAGATTCAGAAACATGCTCGGACTTACTAACACCCCTTCGGATTAAGGGGGGGATTGTTGGAATATAATCCGTCGGGATTATATTTTGTAAATAAATAAAGGAAAATGAATAGTTATGTAGGAAGCTGAAAAGGATGGGCGGAAGATGAAACTGAACCAACATTTGTAAATGTATAAATAAATGCTTTGTCTATGAAATAAATGAATCGGGAGTTATTTTACCCAACAGAGGAATACAATATTCAATATATATTCCCACGTGCACTACATGGAGTGGAAAAAATGTTGGTTCTATATATAAAAGAAAATATTAAATTGACATATATCCTACTCCATATTACATGGGGATGTCAACATGGTTCTAAGTGTAGGGGAGAAAAGGAAAAGTAGGTTGTCTCATAACAAATTTGGAGTGTATGTTGAATATGTGATGATGGAATGGGATCTCATAGATTGCATACTTAAGGGAAGGCGATGAACATGGTTAAAAAGGACATGTAACATCCATATTTATGGATATCACGTTGAAGATATTATCATAAAATGTGATCTCATATATTCCATACATAAGACAAGGAGATGCATTTGATAAGAATGAACATGTAACATCCATATCTCCACTAAGTGGAGCCATTACTTAGTAAACAACCACTTATTGGACAAGGTCTTAGAGATCCTATCTAATACTATCCCATCAAATATTCCATATTATAGGACAAATATTTTATATATATAAGGGTAATATTATTGTCATATCTTATAAATTCAATCCCTTTTGATGCAATACATTATAGTCCTTAACATCATCACAAAAACTTGGAGTGAGAAATTTGAAGATTGCCACAATATATACAGAAAAAAAATCCAGATAATTCACAAAGTCCTTCAAGATAAATTTTCAAATACTCTCTATAAAGATGGAAAATTACTAAAATATATTGCATTCTCTTAATAAGAGTTAGATAAAAAAAAATCTTAGAATGAACAAATTGAGAAGTTATTAATAAATAAAAACTTTCACAAGGATTTCAAATAACATTTTGTGCATGCTATCATAGTCTCTAGCACTATAAAGGAGAAAACATACCTCCTTATTCTACAAGGAAGCTCAAACTAGGACAATGGAATAAAGTACTAGATATATTAAAGGAAGAAGGAAAAAATAACAATTTTAAAGATGTAAAACATTCAACATTTCTCCACTTAAAAATAGATTTATGTGGGATATAAAGATGTAGAAACTAATCCGTTAAAAATTATGCTAGATGGGATTCAAAAATTGATAACTAATGCAGATAACAGTTCACTAGAAGGGTAAATTATTGAGGGAAAAGTTATATTGGAAATATGGGGCCTGAGCATGGAAAACTTTTCAATATATCTTTATGTGACACCTTTTTTCGCTTAGTCAACTATGAGCTTACTAAGAGGTTGCGATAGGAAATAAGGAAAATAAAATATCCTTATGCAAGACTTCAAACAAAAGTTTATTAAAGATCTTAGAAAGCGAACACAACAAAATGATCTCTCAAATCATATTATAAAATAAAGGTGGGTTTATCAATTGTCATCAAATCATGGAGAAAAATATTCTTGTATAGGAAACCACCCACTGAAAAGAAGCGAGAAATTTAAAAGGAATGGTTATAAAAATGGACATGTCCAATGAATTTTAGTAGGTAATATAGTATTTCTTTCTATCTATAATTTCAAAACATAAATTTCCACATGAGCATATTGCATGTATTGAAGAATGTAATGGTAATACATGGATACCTCATATGGTTTGGTTAATAGAAAACACCCCAAGTTCATTCTATCCAATTAAAAGTTGAGATAAATATGCCTCTTATACCCCTTTTTTAGGTTGTAACGTTAGAATATTTAAGTAGATATAACTAAAACAAGGCGGGCTGCTAAAGGAAGCAAGTCCCTACCATCAGAAATAGAATATTATGCAATAGCTAAAGAGCTGAAGTAGCTTGGTTTGACAATGTAATGTTGAAGAGCTGAAGTAGCTTTGTTTGAACTTTGCTTTGAGTTTCATTTTGATTTAATAATCTTTGAATATACTTCATTTTCATTTTCCTTGTATTGTGATGATAGCTTGATTAAGGTTCAAAGTGTATATTCAATCGTAAAAATATCATTATCAAGGCTAGTGTGCAATAATAAAAGTATGTGTATACATGCAGACTACATAAGTTTGACACAGGCTGTGTTCAAAATACATATGGTAACCGTTTTTTTTTTAACATGTTTGTATTGTGATGATAGCTTGATTAAGGTTTTAAGTGTATATTCAATAGTAAAAATCTCATTATCAAGACTAGTGCGCAATAATAAAAGTATGTGTATACATGCAGGTTACATAAGTTTGAGACATGTTGTGTTCAAAATACATATGGTAACTCGTTTGGTTGAACGCGTTTCTCTGTTTCTATGACCTTAGCTATGTTTTTGGCTGTGTTTTAATGATCGTGTTTTATTGATATCTGGAGGTAGTTTTCATCTAAAATTACAGTGATAAAATTTATGGATTGCAAGTTTTATGAGTTTTTTTGGTAAAAAAAAAGCGGCAGGGAAGTTCATGATATTATATAACAAGATAGAACTTTGTATTCTCGTTATTTGAGAAAAAGAAGTCGCATTTTCACCCAATGTGGCTATTGGCTCATTAAATAAGATTGATGTTGTAAAAGAAACCAAAACAAGTCATACCCCTGGCACCAACTTGAACTTTATTATTAAAAAAACTTATAATCGTTTGAAATTGAATTTAATGTTCTCATGTTTTCACGAAATGTAGCTAACGATTTATTAAAATTTAAAAAATGGAGATCGAGTCTAAAACCAAATGGCATATTAATCGAATTTCAAGTTTAAAGAAAAATGAGATATAAAGATAGTTTTTATTTTATCCAACCAGCTACCAACAAGCCACCAGTCACAATGAATGGGGTAGTTAGAGAACCTGTAGAAGCGTCCAAGCCAGTGGATCCAGCTGACCAAAACAACATCAATCTCATCAGTAGTGGCATTAACTGCTTGAGAAGTTAGATATGATGCTATGGCTTGCTAAGATGTTGTTGACTAGTGGCTTCACTACCTCATGTGCTCATTATTATACCATTTCTATAACTTTTGTGGATAATTTTAGGTTCTATTTGATTGTCACCTATTATAGCTTTAATGGTTTATTTCATAGCCTCTATTCATGGGTATTTGAATTGTATAACTTAGAGTTGAGTTCAGAATATTTGATTCTACATATTGAATTGTAGAACATTTTTTGGAGTTGAGTTTATGATATTTGCTTCTACATATTATAACAATAGAACCATTGATTTTGGAGTGTTTGTTTGTTTTTGAGTATTTCAACATTATAACTTTCACGGTTAATGCCTCTACATCACATTCACTTAATGGAAATGGGTTGTTCCTATGCGATCACATGTTTCTTTTTATATGATTAAAGTATTAAATTATGTATGTGAATAAACTATAATTGAGTCAAACAAATAGAATTGTACAGTAAAACAATGACGCGAACAAGACACTAACACAAAATTGTATTGAATTCTCACAAATTCCAACAAATAAATAAAAACAATGACTAAGAATAACAAAATTTTAATCCCGAGAGTATGTCATTCATTCAATATTGGACTTTTGATTCAATTTTAATGTGCACATTATGCCATCTGTGAGAGGATGTTCATTTTAATTTGTAAACATGAGACTAGTTGATTCGATATTGGACTTTCGATTCAATTTTAATGTGCACATTATGGGGCATGTGAGAGGATGGTCATTTGAATTTGTAAACGTGAGAATAGACTCTGATGCCAGTGATTTGGATACCAATTATTAATTAAAATTTAAGCGTGAGTGATGTTCCAAGCCGCAGAATTAAGATAGGAATGTCGTAGAATCAAAATTTGCAGGAACCATAAATTACATCCATTTAAAACTTATATATTATATAATTCTAAACATTATTTTGGTGGCTAGGAGTCGACTCCGATGCCAACCAATTATTGAAACTTTGAGCTTCACTAGCGGTGAAATTAAGAAAGAAGCATAGTTTCCATCTGCAATATGTGCATGTGGTTCATATTTCAATTCTTTTCAGATGGAAAGATCCACGGGAAACCCAGCAATACTTCCCCACATTAGTCGATGGTAGAGGTGGTAAACCGCGGGCCATCCTCGCAGAAGGCCTAACCCCAAAGGACTCAAGGCTCGAACCCGTGACCTATCCCCGAACCGAGAGAGTGTGCGCACGTCTTACCAATTGAGCTAACCCTTGGGGCTATGTGGTTCATATTTCAATTCATGTAGACAATCACAAGTTTTCTCTCTAGTCATAAGTGTTCCTCCGTAAACTAAGTCACCCTTCACATCACATTTAAGCTAAAATATGGTGCTAACGGTCATTAAAAAACTTGTAGATTCATATTAATACTTAAAAAAACAACAAAGACACGGGATAGCTCTAGTTATCAAGCCTTATTCTAAAAGGAAGAAATCTGAGAATATGATTGTTAAGGCCTCAATGAGAGAGGGACCAAGAACAACACAAACTCTTGTAAAAGTATCACAAAGTCTATGGCCTTGCTTTACTTTTATTTGCAATGCTCTTCTAGTGAATACAAGACACATATGTAAGCTCATATACTAATGGACTTTTTTCATATATATGTCATCAGTTGATCCCCATTCCCTCCTATCCAGCTACTACTTTAAATAGGTAGTTTCTATCTCGCTATCGGGTAGTAAAAATAAATTTAGAGGCGTGCCTACGAGTGCTCTGAGGAAACCAATAAATATATTTTTCTAATGAACTCTTTTGGAACCGAACAAAGGGATGTTGTTGGTTTGGATGTATACTTTGTTAATTATTGCAACTAGATTAGCTTCAACTGATTATGCCCCATTCATTGCTCTCACCTTTGTCTCTGCTTATAATGGTGGTTTTCGAAATGGAAGGGATATTAGAAAAGATGTTGCTCCCATCCATGCCTTTATGCTAACATTTTCCTATGTTTACCAAGGTATATATTTTGGTGGATCAATGACGTATCAATGATCAATCAAATGTTCGTCCAGATGTCCCACTCGGGCATTCCCTGCAAACACAATGACACACCATGTTGTTCATGCCCATGGGCTTCGAGCCGACATAGATGACAACTGTTCATGACAATTGTTCAAAGATAAGTATTAATAATCAAACAAAGTTATTCAATGATTTGCAATGCATTATTGAAAGCCTAAAAAATAGTACCATTCCTTTCGAAATAGTTGTATATTTTGGCGATAGGAAGTCCGATATACACCGTAACTGTCTAAAACTTCTATGAAACCAACCCTTCGTATGTGCCCTAGATTTCTACTATATCTAGTATTAAAAATACAGCCTCATATATTAGTCACATAAATGATATATGCATGTATCTCCAATTCGAAGATAATGAATGACGTCTAGCTATGTTTTACCTCGACTCTAGTTTCATCTTTTTTCATGAGAAGAAAAGATCGGGTTCCTTGGGGATTCAACCTGACTATTTTTTTTTCATTTTGAATCCTACTACTTCTACTCTTGGTACAATACAATGTTCAGAAAATGCTTTTACCCTAATTCCTGAAATGGACCTGTTTACTGATTGATTTTTGTTTTTCTGGGTCGAACAGATTTACCGGTGGGTTTTATCCCCGTCCTCTGATAGGATGACGAGACGTTTTGTTTGAAGGCTTCTTATCCTCTAGATGCTTTGTCTTCTGGTACTATGATGGAATATCATGTATCTTGAAAGCTTCAATTTCTTTCAATGTTCATTATCCTCACCAACTTTAGGATTCAATTAGTTTTTTACCACTCACTTTATTCACGCAAGAAATGGTAGCCTTAGGATTCTTGTGGGATGACTTAACACTTGTTATTGCTTGAGGGGTTGAAGTCATGCCTAGATATGGAGACACTCTCTAGGGATCCAAACGGCTGCCAGCATTGTGGCCCAGAGGTAATTTAGAAAGTCATATTTGACCTCTCTTCAAAAGAGATGCATGAACACGGGGGAATCACCTGCTCATCACCCATTTTTTCAATTAGCCTATATCGCATCGTTCCTGACTGCATTCATTGGAAACCCTTCACCGGTTCCTCCATTTTTGTTGACTCTCGGAGGCTAGTTTTATATTCCTACTTTGCGAAGTATTCCACCGCCATTTTCACTACTACAAGGCCTTCAGTAGGCATCAAATTCAAGAGAACATTTTCTTCAAATCCCCATTGTGCGAGTTCGAGTCTAAGAAAGGTGCAAATGATGACCGGAGGAGTAGAGATATTGGAGAACCTGCTACTGCAAGAGGGACCTGTTCCTCATTTCGATGATGTGGAACCCAAACATGTTTTCCTTGGCATTGGGGCCCTTTTGCAACAAATAGTAATGTTGAAACCTTCATATTTTAATGTGCTCATCTTGTTGGAATTTGATTTAAATTTTTTCATTGAATGGACAATATAGGAATACGAAGTTGTAGAATCGGTACCAAAAAAATGAGGCAATGTGCATATTGTAGAAAGGTAATCCAATACCCTCAATGGTGGCTTATCGAGTATCTCGAGTATGGACTCTCAAATTAGTATAAATAATTTTAAAAATTGCAATAGTTAATAGAAAGGAGTCACCCGAGTTGTGGTCCAGTGGATAGATCAAACAATTTTCATGTTTAGACCTAGATTCAAGCCCCTTTAAGACATATCATTGAACTAATGTGACTAGTTGAGTTGACTATTGATATCGAGACCTAGTTGAAGTTCTAGGTGAATTCGATCCTACCTAGATGAAAATAGAAAAAATGTTAAACAATTTGTGGCTATTTTTTACTTTGTTTGTCTCTGTAAGTGCAGTGCTCTAAATGGCTGCCAGCATTGTGACCTAGAGGTAATTTAGCAGGTCATATTTGATCTCTCTTCAAAAGAGACGCATCAACATGGGGAGATCGCGTGGTCATTTCATAAGCATATCCTCTCTTTGATTTTCAACATACTGAAGGTCCCTCTATGATTTTCAACATACTGAAGGTCTGTAGTTGGATCTTGCTTAGATGCAAATAGAAAAAATAGGTGTAATACCCCAAATTTTCATAACAAAATTAAATTTTTTCTTACAACAATTAATGTTTAAAATCATCGATAAAGAGAGTAAATTAACTGCTAAGAGTTAGCATCCTAAAGTTCTAATCTAGAAATTAAAACAAATACGTTTATTAATTTCTATAATTCCATTCTTCACTCTTTGCATTCAAAATAAACTATTGAAAGATTGATTTAGTAAGTAATGATCTGAAGTAGTATGAGCTGAAAACAACTGTTTGTTTACTATGTACTAAATTTTGTCTTGTGCTTAAATGAAGGAACTTCAATTTCATGCTCGAGGCTTAGTTAGATATTGAAGTTAATGCAGTGAAATGATGATTCTTGTTACAGGTTCTTTTACAGGTAACTTTTATTTATAGTTTCAGGCTCAAGAATTTAAATTTGTCAGCAGTAAAATCAAAGCTAGGGTGATCGTTTAATTTTAAAGTTTTTGACTAGAGTAGGTACTGCATGACTTATTCTTTTTGTATACTGTTATTATAAAGTTTGTTTGTTTGCTATATTGTTGAAGTCTCAAGTTGTCATATTCAATAGTCAAAGCTGGCTAAATCTAAAACATATTGTTTAGGCTTGCAGATAATATTATTGCTTTGATTTTATGGGATGGAATGTTCATTACCTAAAGAACAAAACAAAATATAAACCAAAAACCTTTGCATAAACTAATACTCACTATATGAATTTTATATTATAAGTATAAACCCTATCTATGCAAAAACTAAACTATAATACCTTTAGAAGACTATGCTAAAGCATCTCTCTATAAAATCTCATGCTTATATGCTTTCAACCAAATAATAACAAAGGTTATGTATAACCTTTTGCAAGCTTCACCCAAGCTCTCAAAACTATAGAGCAACACCCACAAAATTAAACTCGAAGTGAAAACCATGTGGATAATGGTTAGTGGATAGGGTTTATGTGTTGGAAAACCCAACTAAAAAATTGATTAAACCCTAAATTTTCGCATTGTTAACCAAACATTCCATTGCTGTGAGTAGCGCCGCGAGGATCATGGCCTCTTTGTCCTTTGATGCCATCATTTAGCTCTCTGAGTGATAGCCTTCGATGCCAATGTTTAGCTCCTTGAGTGACTTAACCCACTTATCATCCAATATGAATCCTCTGATTATTAGTAGTGTGGTTAGTGGATCAATCACACACGACTTACTTTGTGGATTTCGTTGATAGTAGCGAGATTTGGTTTCATCGTGGATTTTACTATTTGCTTTCTCATTCTCTTCGAGGTTCTTGTATTGTGTTTCCCCTTCCCACCTGCTATGGTATGAAGTTTTCCTTGGCTAGGGTTGTCGTGCAAAACAATTTACTGCGTGGCCAAGGATAAAATATCTCTAGGTAAACTCATTTAAACTCTTGATGCCGCAATGCCATAAAAATTCACTACTATAACAAGGTTTTTTGAAAAATGAACTTAACATTTCTCAAATTTCTTGTGCAGACTTCTTCTACAGGTGAAATCTCGCTAGTGTGAGATGGAAGACATAGGATACTTTAGGCAGAAGGCTCCACACTTCTCAAACAACTGGGTAAGCCTCAGTTTGATGCCTGAGGTTTCTTCTATGGTGATATGCGGGGTTTGGGAATATATTTTGTCACAGAGATTTGAGATCCCTTGTCGTGGCTACATTTGAACAACGTTTTGTTTATAAAGGCCATGTGGTCGTAGAACTATTCTGTTAATTTTTTAGGTTTTCTTAGGGTGTCGTAGTTTGTAAACACTTTTTTTTTTAACTTGTAATGGTGTGAAAGTAATATGGGTGCATCGACCTGTGTAAAATGGAGTCTTTGATAGACTTGGACATCATGGTTTTCTTTGTTGTATATTTCAGTTTGTTTAAGCTTAGATTAATGGAATTTTAAAGAACCTTGTTGCTATTTACCTGTATGTGGTGAATGATCTGATAAAAGATGATGACAAAATTTCATTGTTGTAAATGTCCATAATTTTGATTTTTGTTAAGATGAGGTTATTATGTGGAATTTTAATGTGAAAGCTAGTTTTCTGGGATTTCTTTTTAGTGTACAAATATTTATTTATGAAATAATAAAAGGAAAAGGGTTTGTCACTACAACCCGAGCACGAATGTGTAAATTTGATTTGGAATAATTTATTTTATCTTTTGTTATTTTATTTTAGTATATAAATGATAAACAGTCTAAACTCTATTTCTGTGTAAACTTTATTTAATATAGGGAAATTATAATATAGATATTGTAATTATATAATGAATAATTTGATTATTTAGGATATGGATAAAAGTGTAAATACCTTATTCTGGAAGGAGGAAAGAAGGAAAGACTTGGGTGACAATTTTCCTTAATTAGGGTTTGTAGTTTTATTTTAGATTAAAACTTTGCATTGTTGTTGTTCTAACTTTAATGTATTTAATATTTGATGTGTTATTTGCAGTATTACTGCAATCTGTTATTTGTAAATACTAATTTATTACTGTAATGTTCTTTTTACTGATTATAGTTCAAAGTTGCTTCGATTGTGTTATTTATCTGTTTTGTATTAGTTAATATTTATATGTATATATAATAGGTTAAGCTTAAAGATAGTGATTATTATTGTTTTAAAAAGAACACAGTTACACAAACAATGTACTAGTTTTTAAGAGACCTTCTTCTATGGTGGTTTATGTTTATGTTTTAAATAGAGGTATTTTAACTAAGGAAACTTCTGAAATAGAGGAATCTTTCTTCTAAAATAACTCTATAAATATTAAAAGTAAATAATCATATTCTTGCACATTTTGATTTGATTTTATCATCAAACTTAATTTCACCTACTGTACTAGAGTACTACCTCTTCAGAGGTGTGGAAAAATATAGTCACGTAGTTTATTTATCAGGAAATTTAGAACTAACCCTAATTCAATATTCATCAACATATTTGAACAGAATTTATCAATCTTGGAATAATAAAATATTTAACTAACTAACAAAATAATCAGTGATATAGATGGTTCAAATTATAAATTTATACATTCCAATTCCCATGCTTGCATAAAGATATTAAAAATAACATTTAGAACCTGGTAATATAGCAGCGGAGACAATAGCCTAAGGATCCCATTCCATGCAACCAAATTCCTGAATATAGCGGTAAAAGCTAGGCTCACGACCCTCGAGCTTGTCTAGTGGTCCACCTGTAGAAATTAAGGCCAGCAATAGATTGATTTTACTCACAACAATTATAAATTGATCATGCAAAATTTCTCACAAAAGAGACTGAATATGGAGCTGTAACACTAAACTATATTATGTAAGTGTACAATAGCCAACGCTGTAATAACATAGGTTGCTGAATAAATAGAATACATCAAGAAATCGAATGCATGAGGAGGCATCCAAATCTAGCATAAAGCAGGCTTACCAAAAATAAACAAATCCCCCATAGGTGTAAAAAGTTGATCCCAAATCTGTCATGGAGCTCACGAATTGGAAAAAAGGCATAGGCAAGCTAAAGAGTGGTGGAATGGCAGCTCATACATGCTTTTGCATGGAGAAAAGAGAGGAGGATGTGTAGGACAAAAAACAAGTCAACCTCACCTAGTATAGCTTTTCCTTTTGCCTTAAAACACTGAAAAAGCAGGCAATAAAGCAGAAAAAGCAGATGGGCGCCTAGGAGGCCAGGAATAAAGCAAAATTGATTCATTTATCTCTCCCATGCGCTACATGAGTCAAATAATGCAAGTTTGACCTCTATGGATAGGCAAATAGAAACTTGCACAAGGTGGGACACATGAACTAGGCAAATAAGACAAAAATAATGGAATTAATGTCTAAGTGGGTAAACTATGGGTTGATTATTATAACACCCCCCCTTAAGCCTGACTTATGAGTAATATATCAGAAAATTATAGGGCCTAGCAACAAGGCTTAGTCACCCTTTACATACTGCAAATCCATTTAAACAAGGAAAGAGGCAAAACCAACATGGGAAAATCCTCCCTTAAACATGGACTGTAAAACAAAATTGTAGAATCTTGTCTTCACTCATGCTTTAATAGCATGATCAGCAATCCCTAGCAGTGATTTGAGATATCAGCTACTTGTTCTGAAGATGAACAGAAGAGTAGCTGAATGGTGCCATCATGCACAAGTTCTCTGATGTAGTGCATATGGATCTCAATGTGTCTGGTTCTTTGCTTCTGAACTAGATCCTTGCAGATTCGAATGGTACTCTGGTTATCATAGTAGATGGTATTTGAGTACTCAGGTTCGAAGCCACACTCTCCAAGTAAACCCTACAACCATAAACATTGAGTTGCTGCATTAACAACTCCTCTGTACTTTTCTTCTGTAGATGAGAGTGCAATGGCACTCTGTTTCTTGCTTGACCAACTGATTGGACCTTATGCAATCATGAACACATATCCTAATGTGGAGTTTCTGTCTGTGCTATCACTTGCCCAATCACTATCAGTAAATCCAATCAATTCATGATCAGATTTTGCTTTATAGAAGATCCCATGTGTCCTTGTTCCCTGAACAAAGTTAAGGATCCTTTTGGCTGCTTTCCAATGGATCTCTTGAGGCTGATCCATGAATATAGAAGCCACCCTTACTGCATAACAAATATCAGGTCTATTATGTGTCAGATACAACAAACAGCCAATCAATTGCCTATACAGTGTATTGTTTACCATTGGTGAAGAATCAACTTCTTCCAGCTTCACTCCTGAAAGGAAAGGAGTTTTGCTTGCTTTGTAATCCTTCATTCTAAATTTGTTCAGAAAGTCCAAGGCATATTTGGACTGGTGCACCTTGATTCTAGGTTTGTTTTGAGAGATCTCAAGCCCCAAAAATTGACTTAAGAGCCCCAAATCTGTCATCGAGAAGGCTTGGTTCATAGCTCCTTTTAAGGAAGCAATCTCAGCCTGTGAGCTTCCTGTAATGAGGAGGTCATCAAAATATAACACAATGATCACTAATGAACCATTAAATAACTTCAAATAGACATTTGGATCTGATTTTCACCGAACAAAATTCAGTGATAGCAAGAAGCTATCAATCTTGGCATACCAAGCCCTGGGGGCTTGCTTTAGCCCATACAATGACTTTCTCAACCTGCACACAAGAGAAGGGTTAGTAGCAAAACCTTGAGGATGCTACATATATATCTCCTGAGTGAGATATCCATTCAGGATGGCACACTTTACATCCATGTGATGTACCTCCCATTGCCTTGAGGCTGCAATGGCTAGAGCTAGCCTGATGGAGTCCATCTTTGCCACTGGGGAAAAGTTCTCATTGTAATCTATGCCATGAACCTATGAGTAGCCCTTGGCTACCAATCTTGCCTTCTACTTCAGTGGTGAACCATCAGCAGCAAATTTGGTCTTATAGACCCACTTACACTGTACTAGTTTTCTCCCTGGGGGAAGATCCACTAACTCCCATGTGTTGCTCTTCTGGAGTGAGCTGAACTCCTCCTTCATGGTTGTTTGCCATCTTGGATCTCCTGCTACTTCTTCATATGTTTGAGGATCAGAGTCCACCATCAAATAGAATTTTTCAGCAAAAATAGGGTCCTTCATGCATAGACCATTCTCAAATTGAGATCTAGTCCTCCTTGGGTCATTGGGATCCCCAGCTAGCTTACCTGCTGCATGTAGTGTCTTGGCTGCCCATTTTGGCCTTGTGGGGCTGTTAGGGTCTGCAATAAACTCATCTCCATCAGACAAATCAGAATCAGCATGTTCAACAAACTCTTTACTTACTTCTTGAGGTTCAAGTGGTGAAGACGCTTCACCAACTTCCACTTCTGCAAGGGGTTCTTCTTCAAACTGAACACACCTTTCGATGAAGGATTTGTTTGTGCTCAGATTTATCAACTTGTACCCATTTGAATCTTCAGAGTATCCAACAAAAAGACACTCTTGGATTTGGGGCTACAAAGCCTTCCTCTTCTCTGTCAGGATTCTAGCCCATGCCTTTGAGCCAAAAATCCTGAAATGGGTCACATCTGGCTTGTGCCCACTCCATGCTTCGAAGGGATTCATACCATCAAGTTGGTTTTGAGGAACCCTATTCTGAATATAGGCTACACAGTTGATATCTTCGGCCCAGTACTTTGGTGGAAAAGTTTTGGCCTCCATCATGCATGTTGCCATCTCCTTCAGTGATCTGTTCTTCCTCTCAGCAACACCATTTTGCTGTGCTGTGTAAGGGATAGAATGCTGCAACTAAATACCTGCATCTGCAAAATAGTTAATAAACTCATACTTGACATACTCACCACCATTGTCATATCTGAGGGCCTTGAGTTTCCTTCCAGACTTGTTTTCAACCAAAGCCTTAAAGACTTTGAATAGGCCAAAAACTTCAGACTTGTGTTTCAGGAAGTGAACCCAACAATACCTGGAAAAGTCATCAACGAAAGTTAATGCATACTTGGCTTGTCTCATGGACATATGAGGGAATGGACCAGAAACATCACTGTGTATCAGCTCGAGGGGTGCAGAGGTTCTCTCATGACTAGCTCTCTCAAATTTGTGCTCTGGGTGTTTTCCTAGGATACATCCTTGGCAGGCTCCTTTGGAAAATTTTATATTGGGAAACCCTATGACCATCTCTTTTTCACTAAGATCAGAAAGATATTTGTAGTTAAGGTGGCCAAATATTTCATGCCACAGCTTGCTGGCTTCATTATCATGAATGAGAAGAGTAGAGGGGTTTGAGTAAGGTAGGAAGTGTGAGAACATGTATACCTTTTGAGCATGATTTGCAACTCCTTTTGCAATGAATCTACCACTTGAGATCTCTATGATCTCAACTTCATCGTGGGAGAATATGAACTTCTTAGGAGAACACGTGTGGGTCATCTGGTACACTGAGAGGAGGTTGGAGGCAAGACCAGGGACATATAGCACATTGTTGAACTGACCATGATCAAGATCTATCCTTCCTTTGCCTTTACTTTCAGTGAGAGAGTCATCTCCCAGTACAATAGATGGTCCTTTCAACATGTCCAGTGAGGAGAAGGCCTCCTTAGTCGAAACCATGTGTCTTGAAGCTCGAGAATCAATGATAAAACTAGGTGAGCTTGATGTGCCAGCAACTAGAGCATGAACTCTCTCTCTGTCATCTGAACATGATCCTCCTTCTCTCTTCTTTGAGCTTTCTGGAAGGGAGATTCCATTCTTCTCCAGGAGATTGGTCAGCATGTCTATCTGCTTTTTCATACAAGAGCTTTCAGAGTGATTTCCCTTATTGCAGTATGTGCACTTATTCATTTCACATTTGCTCTTCTTCTTCTGGTTATTCTTCTTGGGACCTTGTTGATGCTCTAGAGACTGTTTCTTGTCTCTCTTTCGCTCAAGTGGCTTTTTAGCTTTCTTTTTGCTTTTTGAATCCACCTTCAAATATACAGCAATCAAATCTTAATCTTTGGATGGTTTGATGGTGCCCATCATCACCAGCTTGTCCTGTTCTTGTGTGAGAGATTCCATGAAATATGCAAGGCTAGGCATCTTCCAGGCTCGAGCTATCAGTTTTGTGGCATAGAAGGTCGAAACAAACACTGAATAATCAAGTCCCAACTTCGAGAGGATGGCCAGTACGAGCTGATCATCTTTCTTTTCAATACCACATTGTTTCAGCTGCAAAACTAGTGCTTTGAACTTGGAGAAATATAGCTGCAGGGATTCAAAGCTTGTTGGACTCGGAGAAATCAGCTCATTCTCGATTTGATGTCCCCTCATCTCATCTGTCTTTCCAAAAATATCAGCAAGCTTCTCCCATACTTCATTCGGTGATGTCAATCCATCAAGATGGAAAATGAGGTCTCTGGAAATACTCAGGCACACGAGGCCATAAGCCTCATCCCTCCTGTTGTGCCATTTTATCTTCTCTGTAGCTGCATTGGGATCTACTTCTGTTGCCATAGTCACCCTGTAGAGGCCTTTCGCTCTCAATAGTATCTCCATCTCTGCTTTCCATTCAAAGAAATTGAAGGGATTCAAGATAGTTTTCTGTGATTGATCCATAGCTTAGAAAATCTGTCCCAGCTGTCAGTAGAAGGCTCCTAGTCTTTGATGTCGAACCTGCAAAACAATTTTTGAAGGAGAGAAACAACCTACAATGGCTCTGATACCATGTGGAAATTAATTCCAGCAATAGATTAATTTTAATCACAACAATTATCAATTGATCATGCAAAATTGCTCACAAAAGAGACTAAATATGGAGCTGTAACACTAAACTGTATTATGTAAGTGTACAATAGCCAACCCTATAATAACATAGGTTTATAAATAAATAGAATACATCAAGAAATTGAATGCATGAGGCATCCAAATCTAGCATAAAGCAGGCTTACCAAAAATAAGCAAATCCTCCATAGGTGTAAAATGCTGATCCCAAATCTGTCATGGAGCTCACGAATTGGAAAAAAGGCATAGGTAAGCTAAAGAGTGGTGGAATGGCAGCTCATACATGCTTTTTCATGGAGAAAAGAGAGGAGGATGTGTAGGACAAAAAACAAGTCAACCTCACCTAGTCTAGCTTTTCCTTTTGCCTTAAAACACTGAAAAAGCAGGCAATAAAGTAGAAAAAGCAGAAGGGTGCCTAGGAGGCTAGGAATAAAGCAGAATTGATTCCTTTAGCTCTCCCATGTGCTACATGAGTCAAATAAGGCAAGTTTTACCTCTATGGATAGGCAAATAGCAACTTGCACAAGGTGGGACACATGAGCTAGGCAAATAAGACAAAAATAATGGAATTAATGTCTAAGTGCGTAAAATATGGGTTGATTATTCTAACACCACCTGGTTGAAAACACTGGGTGAGAGAATGGGTTAAGAAACCCTTGTAAATCCACATAGTAATCAACATTAACACTTCTGCCTATATCAATAAGAACTCAACCAAAACAACTGCACTAGTTCAGTAAATCAACACTTTCACACTCAAACACTTCTGCCTGTCCCCTCCATCGAATCTCTTGTGCACCAAATTTCACTCAGAAATTTCACAAGTAAAGATTGAACAACCTCAATTGAACTCGATGGGTAGTTTTATAAGCATTCCTAGGTCTTTTGGGTCAGTTTTTCACTTAATGAGCCAACTTCTCTTGTTCCACTTTCTTGGGGAACATGACCACAAAAACAAGGAAGTTTCCTCCTGCAACAAATAGAAGTAGTTTGAATATGTTTCCAAGTGTCATCTCTCAACCCACTCTATTCCACCATGTGGCCACTAAACACTCATTTAACGACCTCCTTAAGCTGTTGTCTCAACTTTTATTTATTAATTAATAAAATATTTAGTAGTTAAATACAATCATCCTTAGCCCCACTTGGTTAATAATTACAAACTTTATAACAAAATTGAAACATAATGTATCCTAAAACATAAATTTTTTTTGCAATTTGGGGTATGTGACCTACACACCCCCTGAAATATAACATCATCCTCGATTTTATTATATTCATCGTCCTCATAGTTTCCCTGGAAAAAAATTTCATATGTTGCTCGCATATGACTCTCCAATTCCCAAGTGGATTATTCTTGAATAAGGTGCTTCCATTGCACCTTCACCTGCCCAATGGTGCGATTCTGAAGCAAGATATCCCTCTTGTCAAGGATACAATCCGATTCCACTAGAAAATATCCTTCGGGTTCCACGTGCACATCATTCCAATTTATAACATGAGTAGCATCATGCACATATCTTTTTTAAAATAGAGATATGAAAAACGTTATCAACTTTTAAATTTGGTGGTAAATCCAACTAGTATGCCACCTATCCCATTCTGGATAATATTTCGAAAGGTCCACAATATGGGGGTACCAAATTAGCACAAAATCCTAGCTTTAAATAACTTTTTTTAGGCCTTACCTTTATGAAAACATGTTCACCCACCTGGAACTCTTTCTGAGTTCGTTTAAGATCTTCTTGACTCTTTTGTCTGTCTTGTGAAACCTTCAAGTTAACTCGCACCTGCTTTACAATTATCTCCATCTCTTTTAATAGCTCAGGTCTTAGTACTAACCTGTAAACTGGGTTACTCCATGAGATGGGAGTATTGCACTTTCTGCCATACATAATTTTAAATGGGCTGTATTTTGCTAAAGCTTGGTAGTGGTTGTTATAAGCAAATTCAGCCAAGTGTAAGTAATCCTCCCATTTACCTGGTTGTTCTCTAACATACATTCTTAGCATATCTTCCAATATTTGATTCACTCTTTCAGGCTATACATCTGTCTGGGGGTGAAAAGATGTACTGAAATTTAAAGTAGTATTCAAACCTTTAAATATCAACTGCCGAAAATTTCCTGTAAACTTAGGGTCTCTATCAGAAATTATAACTTTCGGTATCCCATGTAAACAAAACATTTGTTTCATGAATATATGATCAATATTAGCATCTTTTTGGGTGGTCTTTACGAGTATAAAATGGGCTACTTTACTTAGTTTGTCAATGACTACCATAATCGAATCATTCTGATTCTGATTTCTAGGTAAGTCTGTAATAAAATCAAGACTGTTTATTTCCCATTTCCAGCTAGGGATGGGTAATGGATGTAATAAACTAGCTAGATTCTAGTGTTTAGTATTAACCTATTGGCATTCAAAGCACCTTGCAATGTATTCTACCAGTTCATTCTTCATATTTGGCCAAAATAAATCTTTCTGTAACATGGTTATAGTCTTTTGATAACCATGATGTCCTGAGTAAGGAGTCTTCTATATTTCATTTAAAATTAGAAACTTAATTTTAGGTACATTAGGTAGATACAACTTATTTTTATAAATTATTAATCCTTTTTCATTTAGACTATACCTTGTGCTTAAACTTTCAGTTAAACTTTCTGTCACTTGAGCTTGTAATTTCTGGTAATTTTCATCAAATTTTACTCCTTCGTCCAACTGATCTTGTAAATCTATTTTGTATGTGCTGATTACTGCCAAAAATTAATTATTGCATTTATACTTAGAGCATCAACGACTTTATTTTATTTTCCCTTAATATGTTGGATCTCGAAATCATACTCGCTAAGGGAATCTAGCACCTAGCTTGCCTTGCGTTTAAATTTGGTTGATACAACAAATATTTTAAGCCCTTATTATCTGTCATTAACATAGATTTTCTTCCGATTAAGTGATGGTGCCACATCTTTAAAGCATGTATGACGGTAGCCAAATCTAAATCGTAAGTAGAGTAGTTTTTCTCATGAATTTTAAGCTTCCTAGACTGATATGCAATTACGTGTGCTTCTTGAGTTAATACCCCACCTAGGTCATCATTGCATGCGTCAGTGTATATGACAAAGTCCTTATTAGGATGAACAATTCTTAACATTGGTGCAGTAGTTAATAATGTTTTTAATTTCTTAAAACTTTCTTCACACTTTTGATTCCACTTGAATTTATTTCCTCTCTTTTGTAAAGAAGTTATGGGATTTTCAATTCTTGAGAAACCCTCAATGAATATTCGATAGTAACTGGTAATCACCATAAATGATCGCACGCCAGTCACATCCTTTGGACCGTCCATTTTTCAATTGCTTTTATATTTTTTGGATCAACAGAGATCCCCTATTTAGTTATTACATGGCCCAAAAAATGTATTTTATTTTTAAAGAAGTTGCACTTACTAAATTTAGCATAACACTGATGTTCCCTTAACACTTTTAAACCAATTTTTAAGTGCTCCTCTTGTTCTTCTTTAGACTTTTAATAAATTAGAATGTCATCAATGAAAACAAGTATGGATTTATTGAGATACTTATGCAATAAATTATTCATTAAACACATGAAGACAGCTGAGACATTAGTGAGCCCAAATGGCATGACAACAAACTCATAGTGACTGTATATGGTCCTAAAAAATTGTTTTAAAAATATCCTCATCTTTAATTCGAACTTGATGATAACCAGATCGTAAATCAATCTTTGAAAATACTGTTTCTCCGCGAAGCTAATCAAATAGGTAATCTATGTGGGGCAATGGGTATCTATTCTTAATGGTCATTTTATTAAGTTGACAGTATTCAATGCACAAGCGTAGAGTATCGCCCCTCTTTTTAACGAAAATGGCAGGTGCTCCCCAAGGAGACATGCTTGGTCTTATATACTTTTTATCAATAAGTTCTTTTAACTCTGATTTTAATTCATTTAGTTCCAATAAATTCATCCGATAAGAAGCTTTTGAGTTGGGAACTGCACCAGGGACCAACTCAATAGTGAAATCTAATTCCCTATTCGGAGGCAATCTCAAAATTTATTCCGGAAATACATTTGAATACCCCCCTAAGGATTGGAATATCTTCCAGTTTTAGTTTATCTTCATTATTAATATGTTCTTCATCAGTTACAGTTACAACAAAGGATTTACATCATTTTCGAGCAGCTCTCTTTAATTGCAAGGTAGAGATTTGTCTGATAGCTTCTTTCCTAGGAATTCCTGCTATAGTTACTATTTCTCCTTCATTATTTACGCATGTAAATTTTTTATCAAAACAGTTCAATACTACTCTATGTTGCTCTAACCAGTCCATACCAATTAACACATCATAAGAGCCTAACGAAAGTACATTTAACTTCATAGAAGTTTTAAACTGACTCATAAATAAAGTACAGTCTTTTACAAAATTAATCACTATTCTTTTTTCTCTTGTAGCTAGTTGAACCAGCCATCACTTTATAAACTTTTCTACTAGTAATTTTCGTTTTTCTACTAAACTAGGAGAAACATAACTCAAACTAGCCCCTGGGTCAATTAAGATACCAATGGGTGTTTGATTCAACTTACCTTCTACCTCCACCATGGAAGTTTGATAATCAACCTGCCTATTTTCCAGTCTCGCGTTTATCATGGGAATTCCCCTTCCTAAGTCACCGACAATCACTTCCTCCTGCACTGTATGAATGTTGCTAACAGTCTTTTTTCTGTTAGGGAAAACTGATGCATAATGAGGTCCATTACAATCCCAACACTTTATTGGTTCTTTATGTTCATTATTCTTAATGTAGTTGCTGTGATTATTAGTAGGTTCTTTATTTATAGGGCCATTAGGGTTTGACTGTGAGTTACCTTTATTTCCTTGAAAATTCTTATTAGGAAAGTTGCGTGTGTTATTATTCCCAAAATTGCGGTTAGGTGTGAAACCCTTCTTCTTATGTTCAAAATTATCAGACCTCTTGGCCTTTCAGTTTGGCATGTTTTCCCTTTTTTGGTTCTGCTCATAATAAAAATTTTCCTTTTGCATAGCCTCTTCAAGGGTTTTAGGATTATCGTATTCAATTCTATCTTTATTGTGAAAAGGTAAACAACTTAGAAAATGCTACACCTTGGGATTCTCGTCCACAATGTTGGGCACGTAACATAGTAAACTTAAAAATTTACTATTTAATTCCTTCATGTTCATAGTTCCCAACTAATGTTGATAGAATTATTTAGCTCGCTCTTCATAATACTGTTCTGGCATAAAGTTCTTTTAAAGTATTTTTTAAAGGTACTCAAGTTAATGTTCTTTTCCTTAATACCTTTTACTCATTTTAAATCTCGCCACCAGATATATGTCTTTCTAGTTAAGTTGTAAATTGCCATTCTTTCTTTTAGCTGGTTGGATTAATTATAGATTTGGAAATACTTCTTCATCATAGATAGCCATGCTTAGGATTCCTCCCCTTTCTCAGTTTCACCATTGAAATTTGGTGGTTTAATCCTTTAAATTCTCCCAAAATTTCTTCATAAGGCTTATATTTTCTTTTTTCTAGATTGGTAATTATATTCACTACTATCACTAGAGTACTGGTGATTCTTCCTATGTGAATCACCATAAATTCTAGAGGACAAACTACTTTCAATTTTAGAATGTTTGGAATTTTTAATTTTATGTTGATAGGATGTATTGTCAGATCCTATCTGTTATTCCTTCCCTTCACTCTGGAATTTGTCCATTAGTATCTGATTTAGCTCCTCTTGAGCACTTAGAATTCTTTCGTTCTCTTTTTTGACTATTCCATTTCAGGTTTTAATTATTTAACGGTTTGTAATAGTTCAGAGGAATTATTAGTTATTTATTCCTTAATCGGTTATTTTATAGAAATACTTTGTTTGTTCAATGGCGACCCTTCATCTGCATACTCTTCAAGTCCTTCCATCTGTGGAATTCAGGTTTAGAAAAAATTTCTGGTAACAACATTTCAAAAGAAAAATAATAATCAGTATGCATGCATTCTATTTACTTTTTGTCAATGTGAGTTGATCTGCATTGAGGCCTAGTGTTTGAATCTGTGCTTTGATAACATATGTAATCCCCTAAATTTTCATAAAAATTTAAAATTTTTCTTGCAACAATTAATGTTTAAAATCATCAATAAAGAGAGTAACTTAACTGCTATCACTTAACATCCTAAAGGATATCATCTAGAAATTAAAACAAATTCCTTTATTAGTTTCTATAATTGCACTCTTCACTATCTGCATTCAACATTAAGTATTGAAAGATTGATTTAGTAAGTAATGATCTAAAGTAGAATGAGCTGAAAACCACTGTTTGTTTACTATGTACTAAAGTTTGTCTCCTGCTTAAATGAAGGAAATTTAGTTTCATGCCTGGGGCTTACTTATCTCTTGAAGCTAATGCAGCGAAATGATGATTCTTGTTACAGGACTTTTTATAGGTAACTTTTATTTCTAGTTTCAGGCTCAAGAATTTAAATTCGCCAACAGTAAAATCAAATCTAGGGTAATCATTTAATTTTACAGTTTTTTACTAGAGTAGGTTCTGCATAACTCATTATTTTCATATATTGTTATTATAAACTTTTTTTCTTTGCTATATTGGTGAATTCTGAACTTGTCATGTTCAACAGTAAAAGTTGGCTAAATCTAAAACCTCTTGTTTAGGCTTCTAGATAATATTATTGCTTTGATTTATGAGATGGAATGTTCATTACCTAAAGAAGAAAACAAAATATAAACCAAGAACCTTTGCATAAACTAACACTTACTATATGATTTTTATATTATAAGTATAAACCCTATCTATGAAAAAACTAAATTATAATACCTTTAGAAGACTATGCTAAAGCATCTCTATTTAAAATCTCGTGCTTATATGTTTTAAACAAAATAATAACAAAGGTTATGTAAAACCTTTTGGAACCTTCACCCAAGCCCTAAAGACTATAGAGAAACATGGCATAAAATTAAAGTCGAAGTGGAAACCACGTGACTAACGGTTAGTGGATAGGGTTTATGTTTTGGAAAACCCTACTACAAAATCGATGAAACCCTAAATTTTCACATTGTTAACCAAACATTTTGCTGCTGTGAGTAGCATCGTCGGGATCATGGCCTCTTGGGCATTTGATGCCATCGTTTAGATCTGTGAGTGACAGCCTTCGATGCCAATTTTTATCTCTATGAGTGACTTAACCCACTTATCAGCCAAGAAGAATCCTCTAATTATTAGCAATGTGTTTACTGGATCTATCACACACAGCTTACTTTATGGATTTCGTTGACAGTAGGGAGATTTGGTTTCATCGTAGATTTTAATTTTTTCTTTCTCATTCTTGTCGAGTTTCTTAGATTATGTTTCTCCTACCCAGTTGGTAGGGTGTGAAGTTTTCCTTGGCCAGGGTTGTTGTGCAAAATAGTTTACTGCGCGGTCGAGGATAAAATATTTCCAGGTAAACTCATTTAAACTCTTTCTGCAAATGCCATAAAAATTCACTAGTATAACAAGGTTTTTTGAAAAATGAACTTAACATTTCTTAGATGTCTTGTGTAGACTTCTTCTACAGGTGAAATCTCACTACTATGAGCTAGAAGACATATGATAATTTAGGAAAAAGGATCCATGCTTCTCAAACAACTGGGTAAGCCTCAATTTCATGCCTGAGGTTTCTTCTATGGTGATGTGGGGTTCGGAAAGATATTGTCTCGCAGATATTTGAGCTCCCTTGCCATGGCTGCATTTTAACAATGCTTTGTTTGTAAAGGCTGTGTGTTGGTAGAACTATTATGTTTGATTGTTTAAGTTTTCTTAGGGTGCCGTAGTTTGTAAACCGTTTGTTTTTAACTTGTAACAGTTTTACAGTAATATGGGTGCACGAGCGTGTGTAAAATGGAGTCTTTGATAGACTTAAACATCGTGGTTTTCCGTGTTGTATATTTCATTTTGTTTAATATTAGATTAATGAAATTTCAAGGAACCTTGTTGCTATTTACTTGTATCTGGTGAATGATTTTATAAAAGATGATGAAAGGATTTCGCTGTTGTAAATGTCCATAATTTTGATTTTTGTTAAAATGAGGTTATTATGTGGAAATTTGATGTGAAAGCTAGTTTTCTGGGTTTTACTTTTAGTGTAAAGATTTATTTATGAAATAATAAAAGGAAAATGGTTTGTCACTACAACCCAAGCACAACTGTGTAAATTTGATTTGGAATAATTTAATTTATCTTTTGTTATTTTATTTTAGTATATAAATGATAAACACTCTAAACTCTGTTTCTGCGTAAAATTTATTTAATATAGGGAAATTATAATATAGGTATTATAATTAAATAATGAAGAATTTGATTATTGAGGATATGGATAAAACTGTAAATACCTTAATCTGGAAGGAAGAAAGAAGGAAAGACTTGGTTGAGAGTTTTCCTTAATTAGGGTTTTTATTTTTATTTTAAATTAAAACTCTATATTGGTGTTGTTCTTACTTTGATTTATTTGATATTTGATGTGTTGTTTACAGTATTACTACAATCTGTTATTTGTAAAAACTAATTTATTACTATAATTTTACTATAATTTTATTTCACTGTTTATAGTCCAAAGTTGCTTCAATTGTATTATTTATCTGTTCTGTATTAGCTAATATTTATATGTATATATAATAGGTTAAGCTTAAATATAGTGGTTAAGAACACAGTTACACAAATTGTGTACTAGAATCTTTCTTCTAAAATAACTCTATAAATATTAAAAGCAAATAATCATACTCCTGCACATTTTGATTTGATTTGATCATTAAACTTAATTTCAACTACTGTATAGAGTACTACCTCTTGGGAGGTGTGGAAAAATAAAGTCAAGTAATTGATTTATCAGTAAATTTAAAGCTAACCCTAATTCAATCTTCCTAAACATATTTGAAAAAAATGTATCAATCTTGGAACAATAAAAGATTTAACTAACTAACAAAATAATTAGTAATATAGATGGATCAAATCCTAAATTTATACATTCCAATTCCTATGCTTGCATAAAGAAAATAAAAATAACATTTAGAACCTGGTAATATAGTAGAGGAGACAACAACCCAAGGATCCTGTTCCACCCAACAAATTCCTGAAGATAGCTGTAACAGCTAGGCTTAGGATCCCCGAGCCTGTCTACTGGTTCACCTAGTTGAAAACACTGGGTGACAGAATGGGTTAAGAAATCCCTGTAACTCCACAAAGTAATCAGCAGCAACACTTATTCCTATGAAAGCAAGAACTCAGCCAAAACAACTGCACTAGTTTAGTAAATCAGCACTTTCACACTCAAACACTTCTTCTTGTCCCCTCCATCGAATCTCTTGTGCACAAAATTTCACTCAGAAATTTCACAAGTAAAGATTGAACAACCTCAATTGAACTCGATGGGTAGTTTTATCAGCATTCCTAGGTCTTTTGGGTCAGTTTTTCACTTAATGAGTCACCTGCTCTTGTTCCACTTTCTTGGGGAACATGACCACAAAAATAGGGAAGTTTCCTCCTGCAACAACTAGAAGTAGTTTGAGGATGGTGCCAAGTTTCAACCTTCTCTCAACCTACTCTATTCCACCATGTGGCCATTAAACACTCATTTAACAACCTCCTTAAGCTGTTGTCTCAAGTTTTATTTATTAATTAATAAAATATTTAGCAATTAAATACAATCATCCTTGACCCCACTTGGTCAATAATTACAAATTTTATAACAAAATTAAAACATAATTTCTCCTACAAGATAAAATGTTTTTGCAATTTGGGGTATGTGACAATAGGTCTGTAGTTCGATCCTACCTAGATGCAAATAGAAAAAATGTTAAACAATTTGAAACTATTTCTTATTTTCTTTGTCTATGCTGTGTTTTTTCCCTATATTTTGCACCTTTTATTGCTTTTCCATCATATTATTAGATTAAGTTATGGGTAAGGGAACAATCATGGATCTAAGGAAGAAGTGCAGAAAATGCTTTACATTGCATGCAAAAGAGCTTAATTTTTTTAAGGATAAATGTCTAAAAATAAGTTTTTTTAATCGTGCAACGTAATTGAAATGGTGGCAAGCCGAATAATAGAGTCCCTGCTAGCCCGAGGGAAGGGACTAATAATGGATAATTAGAACCCTTCAATGCATATCTATTATGAGATGCATGAAGGACATAAATCACTCTTAATTTTTGGATGAAACACTCCTAATTGGAGGAGTATCTAACATTATTACTAAAAGGTTCAAAGGAACAATAAATGTCTACGTAGAGTCCTAATTGGGGGAGGTTAAGAAGGAAAATAGAAACATGTATTGCTGGAACACTTCCAACATCTTAATGACAAACAAAGACACCATCCTTGAATCTACATGTATTTTGTAATGATATTCCTTCTTGTAGTTGGTAAATTTAATTGAGATAATGTACTCCAAATCAATAGACTAGAGAAATAAATGAACCAATGGTGAGCATGGTGGTTAACTTCTCTTAGTCATTTTGCTCTAATAAATTCTATCCACTCTATTCTTCCCCTTTTGAATGCTTAACACTTATATCTCAAGTTTGAATCTCATATAATTAGAAGCATTGACTAGGGAGTTCATGTTGTATGGAGGTAAAATAAATTCAAATTTATTTAACTTTGTTACATCATATACTTTTGCTTGAAAAAAATAGCATGGATATATTTCTCTAAAATAACCAAGATTAATGAATGATAAAATTGGAGCAAAGTAACATGGAAGCTAATTTTAGGAGATGGAAATTTGTGGAAACTAGTCCTTTTTGGTCTACATGCAAACATCCTCTTCCACAATTTTAAGGAAGAAATTTTCCCTCCTCTTTTTTAGGGATTAGTTTACCTTTCATGCATGTTGAACCCTAGTTAACTAAATAAGTGAATATCTCTTGCATGATATGGAGAAGTTAACTAAGATCAATCACTAAAATTTCCTTAACAATTATGAGCCAGTTGACACCTCTTCACTTGTTAAATCCAAATTAACTACTCTCACCTAACAATTATGAGCTAGTTGACACCACTTTTCTAGTCTAATCTTAGTTAAATCCTTTGTGAGGATACACGTCATTATACAGAGGCACATTTTATTGATATCTTCCAAGTAGGGGACTTTCTCTCTTGTCTTTCCTGTTTTTGGTTGATTCATTCTCTTGTCTTTCACATTAGCTTATGGTTGAAGCATTCTCTCTTATATTCCAATGCATATTTCATTGTATATCCGATATGTGATTAGCATCATGAAATTATTCTTTGGTAAATAATGAAGATTATTTTATTTTTATTATTTTAACTCTTCTTCAATCAATTGCTAACTATATTGCAACTCCATTTAGATTCTAAATCAATTGATTCAAATGTAACATGATGTTAAAGGATTGGGGACTCTAAATAAGTTCCTATTGATGCTTGCAGGTAAAATACATAGAGAAAATAACATTAGTTAATATTTAAAAGAAAAACATTGATTGTAGGTACAACACAAAAATAAGAGAACATTAGTCTAGACAATATATTAAAAGGTCCACCTATCTTAGTATTAGAGGTGTGGATTATCCACATAATACATTAGAGGGACAATATTTATAATGGAGAATAAGTATCTAGTCTTTTCCAATATTCATAATCTCATTGAAAACATTGTTAAGTTAGAAATATTGGTGTGTATTCCCGAGTGGAAAATTTACGTATGATGTAAAAGTCTACTAAAATTTAAAAGAAGTTATAAGCTACAAATGTCAAATCCAAATATACAAAAGTTTTAACAAGATGTAGGGGAAATTAAATGTAGGTTGACTCGTGAATTAGGGAAGCTAGATTAACACTAATGATAGAGAAGAAGATCATGTGGTAAATGAGTCTAGTCGACTCACCTTTGAACCTTGGAGAGTCACTTGTAATGTTTTTTTAGTAGAGCACTACTCATTATGGCTTAGATATTGGAACATTTGTACAACAAGGAGGTGTACTCCCACCTTTGAGGAGTCTTCATTCCCACACTCAACCTATTCTAATAGATAATTACCTTGACTTTATATTTATGGTTGATGAATGGACAATGGTGATGATTTGGAACATTTTCACTTTCTTTTTCTTGAGGTTGTTGCACTTCAAATACATGTGAGGGTCAAAATACAAGTGTGTTTCACAACTCTTCAATTATTTGATTAGATATTGTTGAGTTCTCTTCTTCTAGGAGTTGTTTTGTATTATTCATGGATTTTATTTATTTATCATTGTGTGCACCCCCTTCTCTCTAGAATGTACTTAATTTTTTTCCTATTGACTTAAATTTTTCATTTTTTTCCATGTCAAGAGAGGGATTTTATTATTATTTTTACTAAGGAGGTTGTTATTCTCTCTTCGTGTATGAAGAAAGTCTCCCCCATTTTAAAACATATTAGAAACATATGTTTATTTCCATGTATCTAGAAATTTTTATGTTTTTTGGTGAAATATCATTGGTAGTTGATGCGAGTGCTATGAAATGGATGCTTTTCTAATACTTGTGTTTACCCTTATATCAATAATTGCTTCTTGTTTTAGATAATTTGCAAGTAATAAGATTACTTAGAATGTTAAAGTTGTTTGTATGCAAATGAATATGTAGTATGATCCTTAATCTTGATGGTATTCCATAGTATTTCATTATTGAAGCATATTATACCCAAAGTGGAATTGAAGAATCAATTTAGGTTATTGTCTTATATATTCTTGAGTAAATTCTAACGTTCTTGAACTTGATACAACTTGGAACTCAAACCCTATATATCAGTGATGTTATATTGCTTCATATTATTATCATTGATTAACCATGTACCCTTACTCTAAACCCTATGATCGAGTCACTTCATTTATATCCATCTAAAATCCTTCTTTTTTTTATATTATAGTGTTAATTCATCTTAATCATTAATATTATCCTACAAAAACCCAAAAAAAATACATTTTAATGTCCCCTTGGGGATGGATTCAATCATCTATCTAGGTTTTACACTGGATAAATATTATATTGCATGTTTATATCTAATTTTAGAGTAATTTTAAGGATTTTTTTCTTTTTGGTTTTTTCGAAAGAAAAATAACTTGAATATTTTCTAGGATTGCTTCTTAAATTTAGCCCTAGTTTCATCTAGTTGTTATCCCTACTGTTGGGTTAAATTTATTAGTTGTTTGATAGTGTTTTCCATGATCAAAATCATCATTAAAATACTATTAGGACATCCACTTAATTAATTTGATATATGGATTACATTTCTAGGTCGATTTGTGAGTATTTTTAAGAAATGAAAACACAATTTTCAAATGTGTAAGTGGCTAACCATAATAGATCTAGAATAATTATTTTACTATAAACCTAATGACATTTACAAATAATATTCATTTATTGTTTAAACAATTAACTAATGGATCCTAAAATAGCATAGCGAATATTGCAAGGTTTCTTGTCTATTCTAGCCTAGTATACATGCTCTTTTTATTTTTATTTTTTGTAGTTTGAATTTAATGCTATTAATTATTTCCTATTCTTGATTTCTTTTCAAATTTATTACAGTAGCATCTTCTTATAATAAATTTGGAGTTTGAGAGGAAAATGGTAGCCACAAAAAAAAAAAAAGAACAAGAAACACAAAAAGAAGAGAAAGAAAAACACAAGGTTTATAAAAAACACACGTGCTTTTATAAACAAGTCATAGACAAAAAAAAAGAAGAAGGAGAAGAATAAGAAAAGGGAAAAAAAACAACCCTTTCTATTATGAAACCACACCTGTAATTTTTCTTATAAAACCATTATGCTAATAAAAATGGGTTTTATGATAAAGGAAAAATAATTAATTATAGAGTAAAGGATCAATAATATTTTTAGATTGACAAAGATTAAAATTTTTTACAAGTCTACTTAAGAAAATATATTACAAGGTTAAAATTTCACA
Organism: Pseudotsuga menziesii; assembly: GCA_001517045.1. Lineage (NCBI taxonomy): Eukaryota > Viridiplantae > Streptophyta > Pinopsida > Pinales > Pinaceae > Pseudotsuga > Pseudotsuga menziesii. Next base: position 352,678 of record LPNX011057430.1, read on the forward strand.
AATCCCAAGCTCAACAATATGAATACATGAAATACAAAGAGATACCCTTTAGAGAACATGGATGCAATGATAATGTCAAAAGATGACTCAACTCACAAGTCTTGGAAAAAGTTGAGAAAAAGTAAAAGGACATCCAAGTCCTAAATCTCACAATTCAGTCACTTAATGGTCAAGTTATAGGATTCAATATCTCACATACAGGCCCAATGCACAATGTTGTTCACAAAGTAAAGATCGATTTACCAAGTTTTGATGGCGAAAATAATTGGGACGAGATTCGATGGATCAACAAAATTGAAAAAAATATTCTTAAGTGTACAATATATATGGTGATGAGTACAAATTGAATATTGTAGTAATGTACATTGATGAAACTACTTGTGATAGGTTCTTATGGTGGGACTCAATAATGAAAGGAGGAATATTGGTGAGAGATTGGTATACCTTCAAGAAAAATTTATTTAAAGTAGTTCAACTCATGGAAGAAGCCGAAAACTACAACAAGCTCACTTGTTTACAACAAGAAGTAACCATGGATGAATATTTTAGCAATCTATTGGTCCTAGACACCCATGTCCAAGATAAAAATAAAGAATGACTCTTACAAATTAACATTGGTGGGATGAAATAGATTATTCAAAATGAGATAAAAATATTAGATGTCAAAGATGTGGAACAAAATAGTAAAAAAAAAAATTAATTGAAGAAAAACAAAAGTCACAACATTCGTCAGTTTATATCCCACCCCACCTAAGATAATATGGGAGAAAGGATGACAATTTGTGATGCAGTTGTAATGCCCCAAATTTGCATATGGGACATAAGTGTAAAAACAAGAGTTTATTCATGTGTGAAAAAATGTTAACGATGACAATAATAATGAAGAAGTTGGCTACATATATCCTTCTGACATATAATGATATAGTGATGAATCCAACATAGAGGAAGCTATTGTCACCCCAACACTCTCAGTAGCTTCAATGATGAGTATATCTCAATCCAAAACACTCAAAATGTTTGGCTATATCAAGAACGCTAAAGTGACTATTTTGGTTGATAGTGGGAGTACACACAAATTCATAGAATAAAGTCTAGCAAAACGATTAAACATATTCATCTACCCTACCTCCAACTTTTAAATATCAATACCAGGGAGAAAGAACACTTCATGCAATGGAAAATTCCATAAAGTTAAGCTAAGGATAAAAGACTATGAGTTAATATTGCTAATGGATGTTATGGAAATCAAAAGGGTTTACATTGTTTTAGGTTCCCAATGGTTGGAAATGTTTGGGACAATAGGATTAAGCTTACAAGAACAAACTATAATATTTTATGAAAATGGGAGGAAGTACAAGTTTTGTGGTATCAACTTCCCCCCTCCCCAAATTGTCTCATTAAACAAGATGGAGAAAATTATAAAAACAAGGATCTCAAGCATTGTTTTTATATTGCTATGTTATGTAAGGGACAATAGATGAAAATCAAAAAGTAGATCCAAGGGAATTGGAAAAAATTCTAGGGGAACATAGTGAAATTTTTAAAAATACTCCTCATGGCCTCCCCCCCCCTCACATTCTAGAGATCACATCATAGAGTTAAATCTACGATCAAGTCTAATTCGAAAAAAGCATTATATATAATATCAAATAAACAACTCAATGATTGAACCTAAAATCAAGGTGTTACCAAATACGAATTTGAGAAGAAAATGTCCCCAAAAATTATTTTTGTACGCATGAAGGCTTGTACGAATTTTTAGTCATGCCAATCAGATTATCCAATGCCCCAACAACATTTCAAGAAATAATGAATGAATTGTTTTTCCATACCAAAGGAAGTTTGTGTTGGTATTCTTTGACAATATCCTTGTTTATAGGAAAAACTAGAACTCACATCTCAAGCATGTAGAGATAGTATTGAAGCTTCTAGAAGAAAACAAATTTTATGTTAACAAAGTGAAATGCAATATTGGAAAAAAATAGAATTTTTGGGGCATATTGTTTCAGCTCATGGCATCAAGGTTGATCCCAAGAAAATTATGGAAATCGCTGAATGATAATCCCCCAAATCAATTACATGATTAAGGGTATTTATTGGTCTTGCAGGTTATTATAGAAAATCTGTTTACAACTATCGACAATTTGTGGCTCCGTTAACATCTATTTTAAAAAAGATGCTTTTAAATGGGATCAGGATGCAGAAACATGTTTTAAAAAGTTGAAAAATATATTGAACTCCTCTCGAGAACTAGCATCCCCATATTCTTGAAAGAATATATGCTTGAATTTTATGATTCAGGGACATGCATAGGATTTGTGCTCATCAAAGTTAAACATCCCATCGCCTTCAAAAATCGGAAGTTAAAACCGAGTGAGAATAAAAAGTCAACTTATGACAAGGAGATGTTGGAAATAATGCATGCCCTGGATAAGTGGAAGCAATATTGGTTCGGTAAGGGGGAATTTGTTGTTAAAACATACCACAATAGCATTAAGTATTTTCTAACCCAGAAAAATATTTCTCGAGAAGGACAAAAATGGGTAAGAAAAATCCAAGTTTTTTATTTTGACATTTTGTATAAAAAGGGTAAGGAAAATATCATCGCACATTGCTTATCAATGAAGCATGCAAGTCATGCCTCAACATGTGTCACTTTCTTAGTTATTCTTGAATGTATTTCAGAAGTCCAAACTAAGTATGTGAAGGACCCAAAGACAAGGAAACTAATTGAAGAAGTTGAAAGCATCAAGGAAACAAACTCCAAATACTCACGGGAGAAAGGCATATTATGGTATAAAAAAAGGATATATTTTACCAGTTCGTCAAAATTCAAAATTCAAGTCTTAATAGAGAACCATGATTTTCTGATAGCTGACCATGTTGGATTCTTTAAATCATACCATAATATTTGTCAATCCTTCTTTTGGAAAGGAATGCAGATAGATATCCACAAATATGGGGCTGAATGTGATACTTGTCAAACAAATAATTTTGAAACAATGATCCCTCGTAGAATTCTCCAACCCTTACATATCCAATCCTAGAAATGGTCAGCGATATCCATGGATTTTATCATCATTCTTCCTATGTTGGAAGGAAATGAGAGTATATTCGTAGTCATTGAATGATTAAGAAAATACACTCACTTGATTAGTATTTCATCAAAAGAAAAGGCTATCCAAGTCGCATATAGTTATGTAAAGGATGTCATTAAGCTCCATGGGTTTCCCAAATTTATCATTAGTGACAGGGACCCCAAATTTACCTACAACTTTTAAAAAAATTGTTCCACCAAGTAGGGACTTCATTAACTATGAGTACCTCTTACCATTCCCAGACAAATGGACATACTAAAGTCGTAAATCAATTCCTTGAAGGATACCCTAGGAATTTCATGAATGACTTCCAAAATCAATGGGTACATTGTTTCCACCTTGCAAAATGGTGGTACAATAGTACGTATCATACACCAGCAAAAGTGTCCCCTTTTGAAGCCTTATATGGGTATCCTCCTCCTACGATGAAGGAATATATTATCAATAGTTTCAAGGTTATAGCAGTGAAATATATAGCAACATCCAATGAGGTAATTTGTATTTTGGAGAGTCATCTTGAACAAGAAAGAAACCACACGATCCAACAAGCAACCACAAAAAAAAAATTTAGAATTCAAAGTAGGTGATTGGTTGTTAATTCGACTCCAACCATGCAAATAAACTTCACTTAAAAAATCCAAAATCATAAACTTGTGCAAGGTTTTACAAACCATATCATGTAAGGAAGTGGGTAGGAAAAGTAGCTTATGCTCTGGACATACATAATAAAGGGAAAATACAAGACACTTTCCATGTGTCATGCTTAAAAAATAAATTTGGTCTAGCTACTCATATACAAACAAAATTACCTATGCTAGATGATGAAGGAAACTTGGTGCTATAACATGAATGCATATTAGAGATTAAAACAAGAACAATCCATTCCATATTCATCAATGAATACCTTTTCAAGTGGAAAAAATTTCCTAATGAAGAAGATACTTGGGAAAATGAATATTTTCATTGACAGAGCCTATCCCTACTAATAATTCATGGAAGAAGTATCTTAGAGAGGGATGCCTTGTAATAGAACTAGAGTAAACTATCCAAATTAAATAATTTAAATATTATGTGTTTTATTAATATTAATTAAATGACGACATTATAAGGACACATCATTTAATTATTTATCATCATTTGTATTTAAAGCCACTCATTCTTTCTGTAAATCCATTATTCAGAAAATAAATAAATATCTTTTGGAATATCCATTCCATAAGTTGTTTCTAAGGTGACAATGTAAACACTTCTACTATTGTCCCTCAGTTATACCCTTGTGGATAACTTTCACTTTATGGGTGTTAGTTTATGTGTTAATACTATTTACATCATCATTATGTACACTATTAATGAATCACTTTTGTGTTGCTATAATTTTCATTAAGAATCCTCTCTTGAGCCTCACGCACATTTATTTTCCTCAATAATTTTTATGTGAAGGTAAGAGAAGTGGAATGAGATGGTCTATGGATGTCTCGGAGTGAACTTGGGTCAGAGGACTAAGTTGTAGCATAGATAAGGCTTCTAAGAGTGCTAGGGAAAGGAGGAAGCCCTTGAGTGGATACAAATGAGTGTGTAGTGGTTTAAGGAGTCAATAATCACAATACAGTCATGCATATTGGAGGGAGAGAATGGATTGGCGGATGTAACAAGTCAATATCAACATAAGGTCATCGAGAAGAATGGAAATAAATATTCCAGGTGGTTATAATATTGGATAAATCTAACGAATACCATGTAGTCGTGATTTTTCCATAGGAGGAGTGATAGGAAAGTAGTCAAATATGAGAGCGTCTTTCTAATGGATACACTATCCTATCATGGCTGGTCGAGTTAGAAAATAATTTCCTGAAGAATGTGGGGAAAACATTTAAGAAAGAGAATGGACAAGTAAATTCCATGAGTTGAAAAGAGTGGGAGACGAAGTGAGTAAATAAATTGGTTGTCGAGGAAGAGTAGCAGTCACTGATAAGCGTAACGATGGGTAGGTGATGTGGTAAATGTAAGAGAAAGTAGCTGATAAGAATGGCCAAGGTAAAGAGTCAATGAGAGGATGGTTGTTGTAGTCAGATAGTTGCGAGCCAAAAATTCATAGAAAGATCAAGGGAATGCCAACATATGAGATCATGAAGATGAGATGGAGTAGTCGATGATAGGTAAAATTGATAGATGTTTTGATTTTTTAGTAGGATTGAGAGCTAATACCTAGGAGAAAGGAGCAACCTAACTAGTTACAAGGAACATGATTTAGTATGAGACTAAGGTACTTGGTGTATTACCCATATGTTGACTTTGTTTCACTTGATTTACACTAGGGATGATGAACTTTGTTGTTTATTGGGATAAAAAAATACCTAGTCCAGGTCTAGGAAGTTGATGTGCTCATCTCCTTAGTCATTGGCCTATGGGAAATCCTTAAGGGACTAGCTATCCCTTGTTTGGAGTAAATGTTGCATAACCATGGTGTTAGTGGGGAGAATAAGACATAAATAAAATATTCCTTGTATATGATGATGTACTTTGAGTGGGTATGTGTGGACAATGAAGATCAAGAGAAGGGCTAATGCATGGCCCAAATATTATTTGCACAAGAAGATTGGGTTTGTATCCTAGATATCCCTATTAAGAAGTTAAAAATCCATCATGAAATTATACGAAACCTAACTAAAGTATTAAATTAAAAAATAAAAAAGTGGTTTTGACTTGGGGATTTCCTTGACTTGTGAAAATTACCCTTTGTTTCACTCAAAGATTAAATATAAATGATCACTCTTAAGAGATCAGACACATCATTCTATAACCATATTTATCTATGTCCTAATTTCATGTGGGGTATTCTGAGCAGTAGCTTGTCTTATTAATGACAACTATGTAATTTCAAGTGTTTGGTTCAATAAAAAAACTCACAATTGAGTGGATCAAGTCTTAGTAGGGTTGTGCCACATGATAGGAAGGTTTTGTCACTCTCTAGAATCCTGATGTCACCTCCTAAAACATGATTTCATCTATACAAGACCTATCATCTCTTCTTGAATAGTTTCCATGGATTAGATCAATCCCTATAATGGTTTTCATGGCTCATATCAAGACCTAGAAGGGATTCTATGGCACATATAAGTCCCTAGGATGGTTGTAATTACCTCCTATAGGGTTGTTTTCATCTCCATCAGGGTTGGCATAATCATTTATGAATGGGATAAGGACTGTAATCAAGATCTCAAGGTTTAAAGGGATGATCATATCTCTTTTAATAGATTCCAGAGGCCAGGGATTACCTCAGGTGGGATAATCTCTTTATATCTCTTGGTATGTATTCCCTTATGGAAAGTTTACTTATGATGTAAACGTTTGCTGAAATTTAAAAGAAGTCATCCTACAATAGTTAAATACAAATACATAATATTTTTAACAACATCTAGAGGAAGTTGAATGTAGGTTGACTAGTGAAGTAGGGAATTCATATTAACACAAATGATAGAGAATAATCTCATGCAAGAAAGGAGTTTAGTCCAAGGTAATTCTGATGGATGATGGTAGAACTCAGAGCAGGAGAAATCATATCAAACTAACTAAGAAATAATTTTGAAATACAAAAGAGCAGTAGAAGTGTCACAGAGGCAATTACAATAGTAAATATTGCGTCTACAGAAATTGTTGAGAATTCTAGTTGCATTGCACACTATGGAGAATTCAAGATGAATGTAGAGGCTTGTTGAAGCTTATTGAGTGGGAAAGTATGGCACTATAATATCTGTATAAATAGAGGTCCAGGTATAAGGAGGAGAACTTCTTCCATATATTCAGAAGTGGAACTTATGATTCCTCCTCGATGAGGAGATGATGTTTTGTAATAACCATTGAGATGGTGAATTGCATGTAAATACTGAGTGTATGGAATAAGGACTTCACTCCAATTGTAACTGTTCATGTAATTTGATTTCAATTATTAATATAATCCGCAATTCTTGGCATAACTCTGTTGAGTGTGTTTTTGTTGTGTGTACCCTGATCTGCAACCAAGGAAGTTTGTGTTTGCATCATTGGTATCAAAGATGCATGAATCTAAAAACAAGGTATTTGAGGTTTCTTACATCATATTTCCATTGTAATTAAGTCTACAAAAGTTTCTATGAAGGGTGTTCATCGATTCAACACCACATTTCCAAAAAAGGGGAATCAATGAATTTTTATGATCTGAGAACAAAATTTTCATAAGGGTCTTATTGGGGATGAAAATTTCATTGTACGGTCTATGAATGGGAATGGATATAGATAGTTAATATTGTTGTTAATTTTCATAATATTTGGAGTGGTGATGAAAAAATGGGCCAAAATCTACCATTTGAAGACTTTTTAGAGCTGTGGAAATTTTGGATGAGGTAAAATTGATGCAAAATGTTCAAAATAAAAAATTAAGTTTACTGAATATCTCACCTTCTAAAAATCAAAACATTTTTGTTCAAGTCAAATTTCTCTAGTTTTGGCTAATTTGTGAGATAATTGTTTTAAACAAAAATTGAAGTTTAAAAGTGTAGACAAGGCAAAGTGGCAATTTCATATTATGCTAAAAATGAATGGACAATGTGATATGTGATATATAACTTTTTAATTACTCACAATCATACATTCTAACAATTATAAATAGAAAAAAAAGGTATCCGTATATTTTCTTATATTGGTGGTAGAAGTTGGCCTCTAAAATTTAGTGCGACTATAAGAAAAGTGCAGAATTGTGGTAAATCCCTAATTTTGTAGAAATGTAATTTTCAACTATGAGATTGTATCTTACCATGGTTATAGGAATTAGGAATCTAGTCAATAGGATAGTAAATATAAATAATTCTAGTCTAATGAAGTGTATTATGACTTTCAAAAAACTCGATAGAAAAGGGCCTATAACCCTAATTTTCGAAAATTGTCAAATATGTACTTACAAAAATGCTTATGTACACAAGTTTTTTTTTTAATTCTATAAATTAGATAAATATAATAATTTCATTTCATTAAACACTTTTCACTACATATTTAGATCAATGGAAGTTATAGATCAAAATTATACACTAGTATTGAGGAGAGAAATGTAAGAAGGGTAAAATACAATTATCCCTAATGAAGACATTATACGTAAAGATATTAGTGAGGGAAATAAAGGGATAGAATCTAATGGGAGAATAGAAAGTGTTGAACACTTGGATATAGTGTAAACAATTGGTATTTATAAGATGAGGGTGTAGAGAAGTAGAGTTTATAATTAGAGAATCTTAAGGGTTAAGGAGAAACCAAATGAATTGAAGACTCAATTTATGAAAAACATAAATTTATTGCAGAGGCCAATGTAAATCCAACCTAGCTCATTTAAGGAGAAAGAGGAAAAATAATATTCAAAAAGGATATCCCATGAAACTTCCATGTAATCCATACGTGCTACAAGGAGTAATAAGCATCGCTACTCACCCCATCATGTAACTAATAAGTCATACACATTTGAGGAATTAAGGAGTACTCTAGAAGTATCCAACACAGATTTCAGGAATCAAGGAGTACACTAGAAGTATCCCCACAAGACGAGCTAAAATTAGAAACATTACACAACCCATATTTGATGGTAGAAACAAGAATGGAGATAAAGTTGAATCCTGGTTATTGAGGATAAGGACATATGTTAAATTGAACAACTAATCCTCTAACAATAAGGATAAAGTTTCCATTTACAATCTACAAGGAAAGGTCTCAATCTAATTGCATAAAATTAATCAATAAAAGAAGTTTAATGAGAAGAATATTTCATAAAAACAATTAAAAAAAAGTATTTATATAAAAAATACATTTGAAAACATTTTTATAACAAAAAGATGGAGTTCATTCAACACAATTTGGCAATGCAAGAGTCCTTTTAATATACTTATGGTGATCAATGGAATGAGAAAAGAATTGGATTCCGTTCAGAATAAACTAGACATCTTAAAAGATACAACAAACATTGCACTTCACATGCAATCCATATGTCCACGTGGGAGTCCTTCCATTTCCATTCATGTTCCCTATTATGACATAAATGGAAGTTGATTTAATATATATATAGCTTAGCATTGGTTAGTTTCTCTGTATGTTCACAAACGTTTAATTTCATTATTTCATTAACGTTAACTAAATTTTAAAAAAAATCCAAAAAAATACCTTAATATGAACCATTTTTTCAAACCAAAATAATTAAAAAAACTACCTAGAAAACGAATCCAAACCAGTTAAAACCTAAATCAATTATTCACAATTAGAATTAAAAGTTTATTCATTTAATTACATTTATTCCAATAATTCCAACCAAATTTAAAAAAAAAATCGTCAAACCTGGTCTCAAGAATTATTAGCAATTTGAATGGGTGATTTTGGAGTATATCGTGGTACCATCACGGAAATGGAAAAAGAGGGTTTGATTTACAATAATCTACTTAAAAGACAAAAAGAATATAATTTGAAAAGCTTAAATATATTAATTTAATAAAATTATTTAATGTTCTAACTTATTTATTAATAATTACTTAAGTTTATTAGAGATTTAAAGTTTTTATTTATATTAAATTTATAAAAGAATAATTATTTACTAAAAATGATTTTTTAAATAAAAATTATTATAATATAAAATATAAAAATATATTTATTAGTTAAGACACTTGTATGTATTAATTTAACAAGATTATTTAGCTTGGATAGATAGTAAGTAGGATGTAAAGGGTAAGTATTCAATATGGTGGTCTATGTGAATATTATGGGCCTTACTTTATATCTAGAGTAGGTTAAGTAAGATTAAATTCCCCCTAATATTGGGTGGTAGGGATCGATGGTGATTTTGTTTTCGTTAAGATCATATCTTTAATACTTTAGACCATGAGTTCTTATTTGTATGTGAACATTCTAAATTCTATAGCTTAGATATCTATCCTCATGGTGAAAATGGTATTTGTTTTATAAACATATGAAATAATTGGTTATCCTATTAATGCTATAAGTTCTTATTTTTTCACAAAGAAAAAACAGTTAACTTGTTATTCATCCAAAGGGATAATCAAATATAACAATCCATATGTCATATAGTTGTTTTCCAAAATAATCCATTCTTCTACCCATAAAAAACTTTTTGTAAGTAACAACTATTCAAACAAAACATGAGTCTAAAATATGTACTTAATAGAATTACTACAGTCTATCAAAAATACATCGAGACTATCCAAGACGAGAGACGATTACATGAAACTCGAGATACCACAAAGTTCGTGAAAAATTATTCAAAATGAATATACCAATCCATCTGCACCGTATCCTTCTTTGAAAAACTATTAACAACCATGTTGAATTTCCTACAAAACATATGAAAAAGTGACTCGAAATAATTGTTTATTTCAATCCAACACTCTATAGAACTAAAACGCCAAAATCGTAAATTGTAGCTCTCATTTTTCCACAAGCCAACCCAAAATCGCTCTCAAATATCCAACCACCTATAGTTTATCAATACCTTCATAATTTGTAAGTGAAAAAAGTCCCCACAGAGCAAGTATTTCAACTTTAGAATGGTTTCCCTTGCCACATCCCATCCAATCATGGAATATATGATTGTTGTTCAATTTTAAAGGAATACCTACCCTAGACAGGAAACATGATATTGCACCATTAAAAAAGACAATAGTTATATTATGTTAAAAAACAAGCACAAAAAAATCTCTATTTTTCTTCCCTGTTGCATTAAGAAAATATTGAATAGTCACGAAATGAACATAATATATATATATATATGGATTGATGTCATCAAATATGGATAGGTTCCTAGATTAACATGCATTCCATGCAACAAAGAGAGGGATTTCTTTGAATTAAGAAGCCCTTTTAAACCAATTTTCCATTCAAGTCACAAAAGTAGCAGCATCCTAGGTACTAGATAAATCTAAGAACCTACAGACTTATTTCCAAATCATCTTGAAAAAAGAACAATGATCAAATAAGTGGGAAACAGTTTCATCTTCAGGTTTGCACAAACTAAAAATACCTGCACCAAAAAAACCTCCCTAAAAAGGGTTTTCCCATGTTAATTTTTTTTTTAAGAATAACTACATAAAAATAATTAATTTGAGAGGGGCACGCCACTTCCATAAATTATTATTCCACCATTTCGTTAAGACCTCCACAAACCCCTTAGAGGTAGCATTATAAGCTAGTTTTGTAGTGATCTTTCCATCTGACCTGTTCCATACCCAAATTGGGTCATCATCTCTATCTTCAATCCAAATACCTACTCAATTCATTCCTAGAATATTTTCGTTCAGTTACAATATGTCCATTGATCCCCAAATCATTTTTTAGCACCAGTAGGAATACAAAGAAACACAACAACCATTTCTTCTAATTTGATATGGAAAATTAATATTTTTGTCCTTTAGATATGAAAAGAGGTGATCGAGAGGTCAATAAAAAATTTATCCTCCCACAAATGGATCAATACCAATATCAACCTGTAAACCATTTCCAAACTTACAAGAGAACCACTCACCCATCCAATGATAAGATATAATCAAGCCTTGCCAAATAATAGATTCATTCGAAAAGGATATTTTGGGGTGCTAATCCACTAAAAACTATTTATTTCTTCAAGTATTTATCTTTAAGAACCTCACTTCAAATCCCTATGCCAAAAATACCCCTCCATAGACTCTTTAAACTCACAGATAAACTAAACTAGTCAATATTTTTAAAAACCCATCGACCCATATCTCTTTGGATAGAAGTAATCTCCCAATTGGACAAATAAAATTTATTCATGAGAGATTTCATATCATATAAGAAATGCATCATTCTTTTACAAACCCATTATAATATCGAAGAAGGAATCTTGGACAAAGATAACTAGTATACTAGAATTATTTCCAATACTATCTTAACCAATATGAACCTGCAACCTAAATAGGTCCACTAGAATGCCTAGTGGTTTATTCTCTTTTCTAGTTTTCTAAGGAATGAAAGCCAGTCAATATTTTGTAGCATTTTTTCTTTAGGTAATAGCTTAGGTATTTAAATACTACATCAATGCATTCCATATGGTAAGGAAAAGTGTTATGTATTTGTCGAATGATATCCTAATTTAGATTACTTTGGAGGAACATATATTTCTATGCACTAACTTCTAGCTCTAAATAAATACAAACTAAACTAATTATACTTGAGTATTCCCTCTATTATTCAATAGTGGCTTTCCCAAAAAGTAGAACATCATCTACAAATAAAAAAAGTGTGATAAAATGATGAGAAGATACATTAACTACGATGAAATTTTATCCCTCTTGGTTGTGACAATAATTCTACATAGCCCTTTAATGACCAATAGGAAAAGTAGGGGATAAAGGGGACAATCCTGTCTCAATCCCGTGGATCCTTTAAAAAAAGAAAGATGGAGATCCATTCATAATAATTGAAAATTTTGGAGAGGAAATTCAAGCCATAATCCAATCTACAACTTCAATAGGGAACGCATTGTGTAATAACACTGATATATAAAAACTCCAATCAATCATGTCATATTCCTTGACAAGGTCCATTTTTAGTATGAGAGCATGTAGACCCTTGGTCTTAATTGAGTGAATGCTCTATTGAGCAACCCAAATTGTGTACAATGTATGTCTATTAGAGTGAAAACTAAACTATTATTTTGTTATGTGTTATTCCAAAATAGGTTTTATTCTATTTGCAATCACCTTAGTGATCAGTTTGTAGACCGGGTTGCATGAATATATAGGCATAAAGTCATTAACATTTATTCCTTCCTCTTTTTTGGTACCAGTGTAATAAAAGTAGAATTCATGCTACCTAAAAGAAATCCCTTTATCCTATATTCCTCTATATCTTCTAATAATACTTTCCCCGTGACATAAAAATTTCCAAGAATAATTATATAGCTGGACCATTAGGGATAGAATTATTTGTTTAGAAAATTTCATGAAAAATCCCTCAATCTACTCATGAGAGACAACTTCTCGCACCTTTAATCCTTCTTCCCTATTAAAAAACCTAGCATAATGATGTAGAATGTTCAATTGATCCATAGTGTTATTTGTTCTACAATATTTATAGATATCCTTAAAATGTGTGACACTAACATCCTTCACCTTCCTAATATATTTATTAACCCTCCTCTCATTTGTATAATTGTGAAAAATGTGTATTGTTATCTCATGCAGTCAAGTAGATAGATATGCTTTTTAACCTTCGTGACTCTCCCTCTTGTTTAAGAAATTTGGAATTTCTAGGTTCCAACCAAGTCAAGATGTCTCTTTTATGCTTGGAAAAGAGGTTGACATCATCCAATAATGAATTTAAGTGCCCAGTTTCATTTTCCATTTCCGGTAGCTCATTTCTTAAACTAGTATTCTTATCTTTATCCCACTTAGAGACCTCTTGTTTTAATAATTTTATTTTATACATCAGCCTTTGTAAGGGTGAATCAAATTCAAACTCGTTGAACGAAGTTCATTTCTTTTTAACAAAACTACTAAAATCCTTCTCTTCTTCCAAGTATGATTGACTTGAAATGGAAAATGAAGCACAATTTTTTCCACTTCAATTTGTAATAAAATATGCATATTGCATGGCATACCAGAAGACATATATCATGATATATATCTACCAAAACTATCACAAATATATTCAATAATAATGAATCTATCTAGCCTTTTTTCCACCCTAACATCACCTATTTTTCCATTATACCATATAGGATTCAAAACCTTTTGCATTAAATCAATAATTTTGAATTCATCAACTATTGACCTAAATAATTCATCCAAAGGTTCCACAAAAACCACAAAGCCCCATGACTCTGCAATAAACAAATTCAAGTTTAATTCTCCACCCAATATTAGAGCATTGTCATTAGCCAAACTTGTAGAAACAATATTTTCCTTGGACTCCTTTCTGTAGTGGTAAGGAACATAATAGTTGATGGTATGAATAACTTTACCAAGTACTCTAATATTCCCTTTCAGGAGGAGATGTACACATGTCATATATGATATGAAATCACCCCTTAGGAGATTCCAAGATGTTAGTAAGTCCCTAGAATTTACTAGGGAATCATATCTATTACATTCCCAACTTTGATATAGTTTAGGAAAAAAATAATAGGATTTTGTACTCAAACACATTGTATCTTGATTCATTATTATATCATGCTTCACCATCTATACTACTCATTTAAGGGAAACATGTCTCAAAGACTTCAAATCCCCCTAATATTGAAGGATAAAAAGATCATTAGTTAACTAAATCTAACGGTGGATATTCTCTAAGAACCATATTATCATAATTGTGAGATGGAGACCATAAATATAGAGTAATAACAATAAATGTAAGGGATGCAACCAACAGGTTTAAAAATTTATCCAAGGAAGATTCATAATGTAGCTTATTTTCCCTTTTTACTTTTCCTTTCCCCCCACCCCCTTTATTCTTCAAGGTAACATCAGGACATTGTTTATGTGTAAATTGAACGCAGGTGATAGATCAATTGCACTCACAAAATTACTAATCAAACATGCAAATTTACACACAAAGGAGACTGAAATTGGAGCATAATACTAATCTGTATTGAATAAGTGTACAATAGCCAACCTTGTGAATTCATAGGCTTCTGAAATAAATAATTACAAGATAGATTTCAATGCATAAGGATTCCATTCAAAATAGTCAAAATCAAGCTTACTAAATCTAGTCAAATCCCCCATAGGTGAATAAAGTAGTTTCCAAATCTGCCTAGGAGCTCACGGATTGGCAAAGTCAAGTAGGAATTCTAATAGGTGATGGAAATACAACTCATAAATTCTTTTATTAGGAGAAAATAATGGAGGATGGTGAGGGAAAAAAACAAGTCAACTGCACCTAGTCTTACTTTCCCTTTCACCATAAAACTCAGTAAAGCAGGCAATAAAGCAGAAAAAGCAGACATTTGCTAGAAAGGATATGGAATAAAGAAAATATGCTAAATATGGATTCCAGGAGGTTTCCCAAGGGCTTCATGACTCATTTTTATCAATTTTGACTTCTAGGACATGTGGAAGACAACTTGCATCGAGTGGAATATTGGAAACTAGGCAAATAAGACAAAAATGGATTAATTAATGTCTAAGGTAGCTAACTATGGGTTGATTATTCTAACACCTCCCATTAAGCCTTAATTATGAGTAAGTATCAAAAAACTACAGGGCCCATCAACAAGGCTTAGTCATCCTTTACATACTGCATGTCCATTTAACCAAAGAAAGAGGCACAAACCTAGTGGGAAAACCCTCCCTTAAACATGGACTGTAAAACAAAATTTGAAAATATTGTCATCAATCATGCTTCATAGCATGATCAGAAATCCCAATCAGTGATTTGAGATTGCTGAATGTCTTCTCACAAAAAACTTTGGTGAAGATGGTAGCTACTTGTTCTGAAGATGCACAGAAGAGTAGGTGAATGGTGCCATCATGTACAAGCTGTCTAATGTAGTGCATATGGATCTCAATGTGTTTGGTTCTATGTCTCTGAACCGGATCATTGCATATTCAAAATGGTGCTCTTATTATCACAATAGATAATAGTTGAGAACTCTGATTCGAAGCCACACTTACCAAGTAACCCCTGCAACCATAAACATTGAGTTGCTGCATTTACAACTCCTCTGTACTCGACTTCTGTAGATGAGAGTGCAATGGCACTCTGTTTTTTGCTTGACCAGCTGATTGGTCCTTTAGCAAGAATGAACACATATCGTGATGTTGAATTTTGATCTGTGTTGTCACCTGCCCAATCACTGTCAGTAAAACCAATGAAATCAAGATCAGATTTAGCTTTGTAGAAGATCCCGTGAGTTCTTGTTCCCTAAACAAAGTTAAGGATCCTTTTGGATTATCTCCAATGGATATCATGAGGCTGATCCATGTATCTTGAAGCCACACTTAGTGCATAATAAATATCAGTTCGATTGTGTGTAAGGTACAGAAAACACCCAATCAGTTGTCTATACAGTGTACTATCTACCATAGGAGAAGAACCTACTTCTTCAAGCTTAACTCCTGAAAGGAAAGGAGTCTTGCTTGGATTGCAATATTTCATGTTGAACTTGTTTAGAAAATCCAAAGCATACTTGGACTGATGTACTTTTATTCCATGTTGGGATTGAGCAATTTTTAGACACAAAAATTGGCTCAACAACCCCAAATCAGTCATACAAATTGCATGGTTCATTGCATCCTTCAAGGAGGAAATTTCTTTCTTTGAGCTTCCTGTAATCAGAAGGTCATCCACATATAAGACAATAATCATCAAAGAACCATGAATCAGCTTCAAATAAGCATTTGGATCATACTTGCTTCAAACAAAACTCAATGACAGAAGAAAGCCATCAATCTTGGCATACCAAGCCTTGAGGGCTTGCTTAATCCCATACAATGATTCCTTTAGCCTGCACACAAAATATGGATTAGTAACAAACCCTTGAGGCTGCTACATGTAAATATGTTCAGTAATATCTCCATTCGGGAAAGCACACTTCACATCCATATGATGTACCTCCCACTGCTTCGAAGCTGCAATGGCTAAGGCTAGCTTGATGGAGTCCATCTTTGCCACTGGTGCAAATGTCTCATTGTAGTCAATACCATGTACCTGTGAGTATACCTTGGCTACCAATATTGCATTATATTTCAAAGGTGAACCATCAGCAGCAAACTTAGTTTTGAAAACCCACTTACATTGAACTAGCTTCCTCCCTGGGGGAAGATCAATTAGCTCCCAAGTGTTGTTCTTCTAGAGTGAGCTGAATTCTTCTTTCATGGATTCTTGCCATATTGGATAACGTGTTGAATATTCATATGTCTATGGGTCTGATTCAACCATCAGATAGCATTTCTCTACAAAAAAGGGTCTTTCATGCTCAGGGCACTCTCAAACCGAGATCTAGTCCTCCTAGGATCACTAGGATTTCCAGCTAGTTCCCTAGCTACATGAATGGTCTTTGCTGCCCATTTTGGTCTTGTAGGACTATTAGTATCTGAAATTAAATCATCATTATTAGACATATCAGAATCAACAAACTCATTTTTCTCTTCACTTACATTCAATGGTTCTGGTGGTGAAGAAGACTCTCCAACTTCAACTGCTACTAAAGGCTCTTCTTGGAACTAAACACTCCTTTCAATGAAGGATTTGTTTGTGATAAAATTTATCAGCTTGTACCCTTTTGAATATTCAGAGTACCCAACAAATAGACACTCTTGGATTTGGGGTTGCAAAGCCTTCCTCTTTTTTGTTGGAATTCTAGCCCAAGCCCTTGAGCCAAAAATCCTGAAATGGGCCACATCTAGCTTGGGCCCAGTCCATGCTTCGAAAGGATTCATACCATAAATATATTTATGAGGCACCCTATTCTGAATATAGGATGCACAGTTTATAGCCTCAGCCCAAAAATTTGGTGGCAAAGTCCTAGCCTCCAACATACAGGTTGCCATCTCTTTCAGTGATCTGTTCTTTATCTCAGCAACACCATTTTGTTGTGATGTGTAAGGGATTGAATGTTGCCTCTGAATACCTACATATTCACAATATTTAATGAAATCAGACTTGACATACTCACCACCATTGTCAAATCTGAGGATCTTGAGTTTCCTCTAAGACTGGTTTTCAACCAAAGCCTTAAAGACTTTGAAGAGGCGAAAAACTTCAGACTTATGCTTTAGGAAGTAAACCCAACAATACCTAGAAAATTCATATATTAAATTTAATGCATATTTTTCTTGACTCATTTACATATGAGGGAATGGACCAGAAACATCACTATGGATCACCTCAAGAGGTGCAGACGTTCTCTCATGACTAGCTCTCTCAAATTTAGGCTCTGGGTGTTTTCCTAGGACACAACCTTGACCGACTCCCTTGGAAAACTTAATATTTGGTAACCCTATGACCATTTCTTTTTCACTTAGATCAGAAATATACTTATAGTTAAGATGGCCAAATATTTCATGCCAAATCTTGCTTGCATCATTAGCATGAATCAGAAGAGCGAAGGGGTTTGAGTAGGGTAGAAAATGTGAAAACCAGTATACCTTCAAAGTGTGATCTACAACTCCTTTTGCAATGACTTTAGCACTCGATATCTCCATGATATCAACATCATCAGGGGAGAATATGACCTTCTTTGGAGACCCTGTGTGGGTCATCTGATACACTGACAAGAGGTTAGAGGCAAGACCCAGAACATACAATACATTGTTGAACTTACCATGGTCAAGATCAATCCTTCCTTTGCCCAAACTGTTAGTGAGAGAGTCACCTCTCAACACTATTGGTGGACCTTTCGACATGTCAAGAGATGAGAATGCCTCCTTGGTCGAAACCATATGTATTGAAGCTCCAGAGTCTATGATGAAGCTAGGTGAGCTTGATGTGCAAGCAACCAATGCATGAACTCTCTCTCTGTCTTCTGAATTTTATCCTCCTTCCCTCTTCTTTGAGCTATCAGGAAGGGAGATGTTATTCTTCTCCAATATTTGGGTCAGCATGCCAATTTGCTTCTTCATGCAGGAGCTTTCAGGATAAAAACTCTTACTGCAGTATGCGCACTTTCTCATTTCTCTTTTGTTCTTCTTCTTCTGGAAGTTCTTCTTGGAGCCTTGGGGCTCCTTTTGAGACTTTTTCTTGTCTCTCTTTTGCTCAGGTGGCTTCTTAGCTTTCTTATTTCCTTTTGAATCCACCCTCGAATCTCCAGCAACCAAAGCTTGTTCTTTGGAAGGTTTGATGGTGCCCATCATCACCAATTTATCCTGTTCTTGTGTGAGGGATTCCATGAACTCTGCAAGATTAGGCATCTTCTGGGATCGAGCTGTCAACTTGGTTACATGGAAGGTAAAAAAAAACACTGAATAGTCAGGTCCAAGCTTCAAAATTATTGCCAAAACTAGTTTCTCCTCCTTCTTTTCAATTCCACATTATTTTAGCTACAAAACAAGGACTTTAAACTTGGAAAAGTAGAGTTGGAGGGATTCGAAGCTGCTAGGACTCAAGGAGATCAATTCATTCTCGATTTGATGTCCTCTCATCTCATTTGTCTTTCCAAAAATCTCTACAATATTCTCCCATACTTCATTTGGTTATGTCAATCCATCAAGATGGAAGAGGAGGTCTCTGGATATGCTCAGACACAAGAGACCATAAGCCTCATCCCTCTTGTTGTGCCATTTAATTTTCTCTATAACTGCATTGGGATTTGCTTCAGTTGCCATAGTCACCACGTAGAGACCTTTCGCTCTCAACAGTATCTCCATGTCTGCTTTCCATTCAAATAAATTAAATGGAGTCAAGATGATCTTCTAAGATTGATCCATAGCTCAAAAATTGTCCCTTCAGTCAGCATAATAGCTCCTAATAGAAATATGGAAAGATATAAATCGATCTATAAAGGATCTGATACCATGTCAAAATTGAGCCCAGGTGATATATCACTTGCACTCACAAAATTACTAATCAAACATGCATATTTACACACAAAGGAGACTGAAATTGGAGCATAACACTAATCTGTATTGAATAAGTGTAAAATAGACAACCTTGTGAAGTCATAGGATGCTGCAATAAATAATTACATGAGAGATTCGAATGCATAAGGATTCCATTCGAAATAGTCAAAAGCAGGCTTACTAAATCTAGTCAAATCCCCCATAGGTGCATAAAGTAGTTTCCAAATCTGCCTGGGAGCTCACGAATTGGAAAAGTCAAGTAGGCAAGCTAATAGGTGATGGAAAGAAAACTCATGCATGATTTTATTAGGAGAAAATAATGGAGGATGATGAGGGAAAAAAACAAGTCAACTGCACCTAGTCTTACTTTCCCTTTTGCCATAAAACTTAGTAAAGCAGGCAATGAAGCAGAAAAAGAAGACATGCGCTAGGGAGGATCTGGAGTAAAGAAGATATGCTAAATATGGATTCTAAAAGGTTTCCCAAGTGCTCCATGACTCAGTTTTAGCAAGTTTGACTTTTAGGACATGTGGAACACAACTTGCATAGAGTGGAATATTGGAAACTAGGCGAATAAGAAAAAAATGGATTAATTAATGTCTAAGGTAGCTAACTATGGGTTGATTATTCTAATAGTTTAAAGGGTATGGGAATTATATTTTTTATTAACTGAATACTATCCATAGTAGATTGGAATAGGATCCAAATGAGAAGGGATCGAGTCTGAGGTAACCTAAGGGGAACGATCATTAATAATTCAAGAAACTGAATTGAAAGAATGAGAAAAATTGGATGGTATGGGATAATAATCCTTACCTATCCCTTATAGGATAAGTCCAATCTTGTCATGTTTCTTCTCAACATAGTCATATCCTATGCCCTTCAATCTGTCTACCTGAGAAACATCTAAATTATGGTAATAAAAAAATTCAATCCCATAGGAGTCAAAATGCTCTCCCAAAACAAAAGGTCGTAGAGAGGTAATTAATACCTTTGATGGAAAATCAAGATCGACAAAATTGGAGAATCAAATCCAATGGAATCATCCAAAAATTCACACTCTCGCATCAAGAAGGTTGAAACAGTTTGGGAAAGATGGTGCAAAAAAGGAAACAACCCCATACAATGAGTGTTATTCAGAAGATAAAATACATTTCATATAATCAAAATGTACTTTTTCAAGAACAATTTAAATAATAGAGGAAGGGTGGATTCAAACTTACCTAAAAATGATGAGGATGAAGACCCATCAAATACATAAATTGATAATAGCTTAGCATATAAATATTCATGATTTGTCAACTCATTAGGATTAATCATTTTCACTTCCTTCAGGTCCTTGACAGCATATGAACGACTTGCGTAGATTTCTCAAAGATGACTATTATATTAGCATAATATCACTAGAAAGGAAAACTCAAATAGTTAAGGAACTTAATCCATGAACCTTCATACCATACAATATCTACATCCACTAGGATACCCTCCTAGATATCCATTTCAATAAGTACTCTTCGAATCCATTTGTCAACGACCAATAAAACCTCCTATTGAACGTTGATAAATATCCCAATGGAGATAGTAAATCCCACAAATAACATCCTTGGTCCACAAATAAAGTGGATAACCACAGAAAAGGAGCCACAAAATCCTTATCGAAACATTTTCTTTCCATGGGTTAAATCATGAATTCAACATATATAATGTTAATGAAGGAGATCCAATATATTATAATTTAATCATTACACAATTCCTTGCTTCCTCTAACAATAAATGAAAGAAAAACCAACTATTCATGATCATACTAAGCTTTGGAGCATAATCAACAATGGTTTTCTACTTTTCTAATATCCAAGTAATAAGTTTTACATGGTTCATAGATATGTATTCAAAGCAATTGAGGAGTGCCCTCGAAAATAGACCAACAACCCTTAGTTAATCATAACATATATTTACCCAACACACATAAAAATCTTCCTCCTTTGACCTTCTGAGCATTTTGAGAAAGTCTCTCTCTTGCATGGGTAAGTGAAACCCACCACATCTAAAAGGATATAAGCTCCCCATAGTGACTCAAACCACCCTTAGTCCCAATTTTACAAGAAACACCAACTTACACAGAAGAATGCCTTCTCTTATATGTATCAATTTTCACATCAATGCAAACTATAGAAGCATGCCTCACTTTTCCCAATTAAATCCTACCTCTTTTTTTGAGATGAAGAATATTTTTTCGGTGGTGGATATGTTAGAGTATCCTATTTGATGAGTCAACGTTATCTTCTTAGGTTGTCCACCCACTTAGTCGACTTAGTTTATACAAATTGACTATCTAGTAGTTACATAGCTGTAACTATATAATTGCATATA
>LPNX011057430.1:388456-457873 GCA_001517045.1 Pseudotsuga menziesii
GAAAGCTGTTGTTGTGAAGGGAGGTCATCTTACTGTTTTGGGATCACATCTTGTGGTGATACTATCTTAGAGGAAGTTGAGGGGTTTTCTCCATTTATGGTTTCCCCTCCTAAAATCTTTGTGTCTCTTGTCTCTTGTGATGTGCTTATGTGATTGATGTGCTTGTTATTCTCTCAGTGAAAAGATCTTATCATAATGCTAGCTTAAATGTTGAAAAACTAACAATGAAACCATACATCATTTTCTAGGACTTGAAGTATGGAAGTTTCCAAATGAAATTTTCCCAAACCAAGGAAAATATCCAGTCTAGATTGTTGATGTATATGTAACTTCAAAATGTATTTTACTTGTACTTCTTATATATTGTAACCTAATGTTTATTTTGGGATATACTTGAGTTATGTCATGCGCCGATGTTCCTATTAAGAAGGTATATCATGTAAACAAGTCATGTCAAGTCATTGTGGGTAACCCTCCTATTGTCTAAGGGTTAAAGTCCCCGCAGTCCCGAGGCACTAGGGTTATTAGACTCTCCTAGTAGAGGTCGGCCCTTGTAGGGATATAGTCATGTCGATATTAGTATAAATAGAGAACTGGAGTCTCTATTTATCACACAACTCATATACACTCAAGTGTAGTGCATAGTTGAGGAAGGAGAAGACACTGGGGCTAGACAAGAAGAAGGCTTTTCAAGGAAGAGCGGAAACTGCATTAATGCAGTTTCTGCTCTTCCTTAAAAAACAATTCACTGCATATGGTTGTTTTTTCACAAGAAGAAGGCTACTGCTGTCAGGAGATCGCTTACAGTTTTGGGGCTTTTCTATTTTGGTGTTGATTCTATCTTTGAGGAAGTTGCAGGGCTTTCACCATTTATGGTTTACCCAAGGATAAACACTATGTTCATTGTCTCTTGTGTTTGATTTCCTTGTCTCTTGTTTCATGTCAATATTAGTATAAATAGAGAACTGGAGTCTCTATTTATCACACAAATCATATACACTCAAGTGTAGTGCATAGTTGAGGAAGGAGAAGACACTGGGGCTAGAAAAGAGGAAGGCTACTGCTGTCAAGAGATCACTTACTGTTTTGGGGCTTTTCTATTTTGGTGTTGATTCTATCTCTGAGGAAGCTGCAGGGTTTTCAACATTTATGGTTTCCCTGAGGATAAACACTATGTTCATTGTCTCTTGTGTTTGATTGTCGTGCTTGTTATTCTCTCAGTAAAGATCCTAATATAATGCTAGCTTAATGATGAAATTCTAACACAGTATCAGAGCTAACTTGAGAACAAGACACTGTGCAGCTGCGGGAACTAGTGCTTCCTAGTTTGTGGATCTTCCTCCATAGATTTTCAGCAAAAGTAAGGTGGAATAAATCTCCTCCTTAGGGCACATCTTTCTGTCGAAGCAGATCACAATTATGAGGTTTTTCAGTTTTGGACCCAACACTACTGGTAGAAATTAGGGCTTTTCACAGAGAAGGAATTTTTCAGTGAGCCCATGCCTGGATTTATCTCCTTGCCAAAATCAAGGTTAGGGATAAATTTCAAGGCATTTGAGTGTACAGATCTCCGGAAAAGCAAAACCCTAATTTGCTACTGAACCAACACTGCAGGATTTTAGCTCCATATCCATATTCGACATATTGACCTTGTAAGATCTAAATCTTCTGTATTTCCACTTGAGTTTCTTAGTTTAAGATGTCTCATCATACCAAGCTTGATGAAAATCTTGAGGGATTTGACAACTTCCGAGCTTGGAAGTATAGGATCTCCCTGGTCCTAGAAGAGAACGAGTTAGACTCCTATATCAATGAGGAGGTTCTAGTTCTAGAGGGAGATGAGGCTAAGGCCTTACATAAGAAGAATTTGGTTATGGCAAAGAGAATCATTGTTGATTCTATAAAGGATAATCTCATATGACAGGTGTCCTCCCTCAAGACACTTAAAGCAATGTTTGATGCTCTAACCAAATTGTTTGAAGGGAAGAACATAAAGAGGAAGATGACTTTGTGAAACCAATTGAAGAATGTGAAGATCTAGAATGCTGATACTATTCAGTCTTACTTTACAAGGGTTTCTCAGATCAAGGAACAGCTAGAAGTAGTAGATGAAGAAGTAGAAAATGTAGAGATTGTGATGATCACCTTGAATGGTCTCCCTAGATCATGGGACTCTTTCATTCAAGGAATATGTGCCAGAAAGAAGTTAGTCAAGTTCAACAGAATATGGGAAGAATGCTCTCAAGGAGAATCTTGGATAGCAGCTTGAGAAGAGAAGACGGGTAGTGAAGATCAATCTCTCACATTTCACTCCAAGAAAAATAGGAGGAGCATCACTCCAAAGCTAAGATCTCTCACTCTAGGAAAGATCTAAATACTATTAGATGTTACACATGTGATGAGAAATGTCATATATCCAAATTCTTCCCTAACAAAAGAAATCTAAGAAAGAAGAACAAGAGAAGACATCATTCCCATGCCATAGAGTATGATGAACCTTCCACAAAGAGAACCAAACAAGAGAGTGATGACTCTTCAAGTGAGGATGAATATGTTCTAATCTATGCTCTCACGGGAACTGTTTCACATGGAAGCAATGATTGGCTTATAGACAGTGGTGCTTCCAAGCACATAACGGGATTCAAAGAATCATTTTTGAAGCTATATGAACATGAGTCACCTCACAAGGTGAAATTTGGGGATGACTACCAGTATCCAATAAAAGGTAGTGGTGAATCATTCTATAAACTAGACTCTGGAAAGTCTTTGAAGATGAAGAATGTATTATTTGTTCTAGGACTAAAGAATAACCTCCTCTCCATATCTGCATTGGATGCAAAAGGAATGAGGGTTTCTTTTGTAGATGGCCAAGTTCTTATGTGGCCAAAGGGAAATACTTTTGATGATGTAATAGTGATTGGAGAACAAGAAGGAGGTCCATACAAGTTGAAGGGCCAACTAGATAAAGATTTGGTTCATGACATAGTAGAACCAAATGAACTTTGGCATAGAAAGCTTGCACATGTACATTATAGAGCACTACCACTTGCAAGCAAAGCTATTGAAGGTCTTCCAGAAATTCAAGCAAAACATGAAGGGGTTTGCAAAGGATGTGTGAAAGGAAAGAACACAAAGAAGACATTTCCAAGTAGTGAGAGAAAAGGAAAAGGAATCTTGGAAATCATCCACTCCAATGTATGCAGACCGATGCCATCAATCTCAATAAGTGGGTATGTGTACTATGTTTCTTTTATTGATGACGTTTCTAGAAAGACATGGATTTACTTCACGAAGAATAAAGATGAAGTGTTTAGCAAGTTCAAGGAATTCAAATCCTTGATCGAGAACCAAACTGAAAAGAAGATCAAGACTTTTCAATCAAAAAATGGCAGAGAATTCACTTCAAATGAGTTCAAGGAACTATGTAAGGACTTAGGGATTAAGAGGGAGTTGTCCACTCCTTAAAATACACAATAGAATGGGGTTGCAGAGAGGAAGAATAGAGCTATCATGGAACTTGCAAGAGCTATGTTATATGATCAAGATCTTCCTATGCATCTTTGGGAAGAAGCAGCTAGAACAACAGTGTATGTACAGAACTGTACTCCACATACAGTACTCAAGAACAAGACTCCTAAAGAATTCTTCTTCGGAAAGAAACCAAAAGTCAGCCATCTCAGAATATTTGGCTGTCCTATGTACATACACATTCCAAAAGAGAAGAGAACAAAATTAGATCCTTCAGGAAAGAAGGGTATATTTGTAGGATACTTTGAAAGCTCGAAGGCTTACAGAATATACTTCCCAGGGTTCAAAAATATTGACATGAGTAGGGATGTAACATTTGACGAAGATTCAGCCTGCATCAAATCCCGAAAGAAACCTGCTGAAGAACCTGAAGAAGAAGAAGCTCCTAGAATTCATGATACAATCCTGAACGAAGAAACTCAAGAAGAAGATCAAAAATTTGAAGAACCACAAAGACCTATAGATCCACCACAGGAGAAGAATCCTCACAAGAGGAAACCTACTTGGGTATGAGGGATTATCCAAGGTGCGGAAACATATGGAGTTCCAGAAGAGAATCTCAGAGAAAGAAAGAGGACCAGATCCTGTTCCAGTTATGTAGCTCTACTATGTGACTTCATTGATAAAGAACCTTCCAAATATGAAGAAGTGGCAGAACGGAAAGAATGGAAGGATGCGATGATCGAATAGTATAAATAGATCATGAAGAATGATGTTCGGGAAGTTGTCCCAAGACCACAACGGAATCTAGTTGTAACTTCCAAATGGATGTACAAGATCAAGAATGTTGCATACAGTAGCATTGAAAAGTATAAGGAAAAATTTGTGGCTCGAGGTTTCTCTCATAAAGAAGGAATGGACTATGAAGAAACCTTTGTACCTATAGCTAGATACACTTCCATCAGATCAGTACTTTCTTTGGCTGTAGTGATAAAATGGAAGATACACAAAATGGATGTCAAGACTAATTTCTTGAATGGTGTAGTAGAAGAGGAAGTGTATGTGGAGCAGCCACTCGGTTTTGAGACACATGATAGGGAGTCTCATGTGTGTAGATTGAAGAAATCCCTGTATGGTTTGAAACAAGCACCCAGGACATGGTATGGTAGAATTGATAGTTTTCTATCCAGTTTGGGGTTTACCAAGAGTAAAGCAGATTCCAACCTTTACTACAAGGTGGAAGATGGCAACTCGGTGATACTTCTACTATATGTAGATGATTTGTTTGTGAAAGGTATGGATGGGTTGATTGCTGATACGAAGAGAAAGCTTGCTGCTGAGTTTGAGATGAAGGACTTGGGAATGATGCATTATTTCCTAGGTATGGAGGTGTGGTAGACTACAGATGGAATATTTCTTGGACAAGGAAAGTATGCAGTAGAGATCCTGAAGAGATTTGGGATGATGGACTGCAAGGCATTAACCACACCTATGTCATCAAACCTGAAGCTATTGAGTGATGCTTCATCAGAGACAATTGATGCCACGATGTATCGTCAGATGATTGGGTCCTTGATGTACCTGACGAACACGAGACCAGATATTTGCTTTGATATGAACACCTTGATCCAATACTTAACAGATCTGAGACATGTTCACTTGACTGCTGCAAAGCATATTCTGAGGTACGTGAAGGGTACGGTTGATTATGGGCTCAAGTATAAGGCTGATCAAAGGATTAACCTAGAGGGTTATGTTGATTCACATTGGGTAGGTAGTGCCATTTATAGGAAGAGCACTTCAGGATGTTGCTTCAGTATGGGATCAGGTGTAATCTCATGGTTTAGCAGGAAGCAATCCTATGTGGTACTTAGTACAACTGAAGCAGAGTATGTTGGAGCCTGTTCAGCTAGTTGTGAGGTAGTATGGCTGAGGAAGCTACTGTCTGATTTATTTGGTCTCTATTTAGATGCTACTTGTATATACTGTGACAACCAAAGTTGTGTAAAGTTGTCAGAGAATCCAATATTCCATGACAAGTTGAAGCATATCGAGATCAAGTATCACTATATCAGGGATATGGTGCAGAGAGGAGCAGTGAAGCTCCAATATGTTGTGACAGAGGAACATATAGCTGATGTGTTGACTAATCCATTGGCTAGGGTGAAGTTTGAGTACTTCAGGGAGAAGCTTGGTGTTCTCCAAATTGAGGTTCTTGAGGAAGTGATGTGTCCATGCTGAGCCCTTCTGACATGATGAGAGGATTGGTTCCTTCCATGATCAAATATAAGTGCTGTGCCATTATGACATGTTGAGAGGATTGGTTCCTTCCATGATCGGATATAAGTGTTGTGCCATTCTGACATGGTGATAGGACTGGTTCCTTCTATGATCAGATGTAAGAGCTATGACATGGTGAGAGGATTGGTTCCTTCCATTGTCAGGTATATGTGGATGCCACATCCAACATGAAAAAGGGTTGGCTCTGTGAAGACACATCTAGTATGAAAAAGGACTAGCTCTGTATAGATGCCACATCCAGCATGAAAAAGAGTTGGCTCTGTGAAGACACATCTGGTATGAAAAAGGACTAGCTCTGTGTAGATGGCACATCCAGCATGAAAAAGGGCTGGCTCTGTGGAGGCTCATCTAATATGAAAAAGGACTAGCTCTAAGTATCTACCACATCTGGTATGAAAAAGGACCAGCTCTATGGTGCCTCATCTGGTATGAAAAAGGACCAGCTCTATGATGCCTCATCTAGTATGAAAAAGGACTAGCTCTGAGAAG
This sequence comes from Pseudotsuga menziesii, assembly GCA_001517045.1. Taxonomy (NCBI): domain Eukaryota; kingdom Viridiplantae; phylum Streptophyta; class Pinopsida; order Pinales; family Pinaceae; genus Pseudotsuga; species Pseudotsuga menziesii. Next base: position 394,715 of record LPNX011057430.1, read on the forward strand.
GATCATATAGTATGAAAAAGGACTAGCTCTGAGTAGCTACCACATCTGGTTTGAAAAAGGACCAGCTTTGTGATGCCTCATCTAGTATGAAAGAGGACCAGCTCGGTGATGCCTCATCTAGTATGAAAAAGGACTAGCTCTGAGAAGGCTCATCTAGTATGAAAAAGGACTAACTCTGAGTAGCTGCCACATCTATTATAAAAAAGGACCAGCTCTGTGATGCCTCATCTAGTATGAAAAAGCATCAGCTCTGTGATGCCTCATCTAGTATGAAAAAGGACTCTCTCTAAGATGATACATCCAATATGAAAAAGGACTGGCTCTGTAGAGGTTCCTATGACGAGAAGAATCAAGAGATAGCACCTGTGATGATGCCCAGTGATGATCCAGATCAAGTGATGATGATCCAGATCCAGTGATGATGATCCAGCAGAAATGATCCAGATCCAGTGATGATCCAGATCTAGTGATGATGCCCAGTGATGATTGATATCGAGTGATGATCCAGATCCAGTGATGATGTCCCATGATGATCCATATCCGATGATGAAGATGACTTGAATATGAAGATGACTTGAACATGAAGATTACTTGAAGATGAAGAAGACTTGAAGATGATGAGGACTCGATGATGATCCAGAAGATACAGAGAATAATACTTGTGCTGAAAATTGTGTCGAAAGAATACCTTCCTAGTTAAGAGGGAGTGTTGATGTATATGTAACTTCAGAATGTATTTTACTTGTATTTCTTATATATTGTAACCCGATGTTTAATCTAGGATATAATTGAGTTATTTCATGCTACGATGTTCCTATCGAGAAGTTCTATCATGTAAACAAGTCATGTCAAGTCATTGTGGGTAACCCTCCTATTGTCTAAGGGTTAAAGTCCCCGCAGTCCCGGGGCACTAGGGTTATTATACTCTCCTAGTAGAGGTCAGCCCTAGTAGGGTTTTAGTAATGTTGGGATTAGTATAAATAGAGAGCTAGAGTCTCTATTTATCACACAACTCATACACACTCAATTGTAGCAGATAGTTGAGGAAGGAGAAGACACTGGGGCTAGACAAGAAGAAGGTTACTACTGTCGGGAGATCACTTACTATTTTTGGGGATTTTCTATTTTAGTGTTGATTCTATATCTAAGGACGTTGCAGGTTTTTCACCATTTATGGTTTCCCCGAGGATAAAAACTGTGTTCATTGTCTCTTGTTTTTGTATTCTGTGCTTGTTATTCTCTTAGTAATGATCCTAATATAATGCTAGCTTAATGATGAAATTCTAACATAGATCCTAAAGCTATATTTGATTTTAGATTGTAAGGAAATGGACACTCTGGTGATGAAAAACATGAAGCTCCTAAATTGTGACTCCTCAGAAATGATAGATGTCACAATATATAGACAGATTATCGAATCACTAATGTACTTAACAAGTACAAGACCAAATATATGTTTTGTATTGAACACATTAAGTTAGTATATCATAGAACCATGAATGTTCACTTCGTTGTAGCAAAACATGCGATGAGGTACATAAAGGGTACATTGGATTGTGGCCTCGCATATATAGTTGATAGTGAGTTTAGATTATGTGGCTACACTGATTTGGATTGGGTCGGAAGTGTTGAAGATAGAAAGAGCACTTCAAGATGTTGTTTCAGTTTGGGATCAAGAGTTGTATAATGGATTAGTAGAATGTGTAACAGTGTTGCACTATGTACAATATAGGTTGAATACATTCCATCATGTCCAGCCTGTAGTGAACTAGTATGGCTTCAGAAATTATTAACATGATTGTTTGATATTTAAATAGATTTAACTGATATTTATTGTGACAACTTGAGTTGCATGAAGTTAACAGAGAATCTGATGTTCCATGATGACTTAAAGAAAATAGATATAAAGTATCATTACGTCTGGGATATGGTGCAGAGAAGAGCCATAAATCTCCATTATGTTCCCATAGAGGAACAAGTTGCATATGTGTTAACTAAGCCTTTTTCTCATTTCAAGTTTGAATATTTTAGAGACAAGCTTGGTGATGTTCAAAAGGACCTCCATAGAAAGAGGGAGTGATGATAAGAATTGTTATTGATGATGATATGGAAGATCAAGTATATATATATGATCAAGTTCCTATATAAAACATTGTCTTCTTCCATTGATTTGCAGATGTTGTGGTCTTGCATTCATTTGTAGATATTGTGGTCTTGCATTCATTTGTAGATGTTTTGGTCCTGCATTCGTTTGTGGATGTTGTGGTCCTATATCCATTTGGGGAAATTTTTTTACTACATTCATTTACATACAATGTGGCCCAACACTCATTAGATGATGTTGTGGTCATACATTCATTTATGGACATTTTGGTTCTGCATTCATTTGCGGACGTTGTGGTCTTTCATTCATTTCCACACGTTGTGGTCCTACATTCATTTGCAGACATTGTGGTCCTGCATTCATTTGTGGGTGTTGTGGTCCTACATTCATTTGTGGATGTTGTGGTCCTTCATTCATTTTTGGATAATCTAACCCTTTTGATGTTGCGGGTGATTTTGAGTTAATTTGTGATGTTGTGTTTATTGTAGGTGATGTGATGTGATGCTCATGATGATGCAATGATATGTGATCCTCATGATGATGCAATGATATGTGATGTGATGAGATGTGATTTTCATGACAATGCAACAAGATGTGATACGATGCTTTTAATGATGTGTTGAGATATGATGCTCATGATGTGATGATCGATATGTGATGTTCCGTGATGGTAAGTTCCACAGATAATGATAATGATGATATAGCTTTGAAAAATTCCTATGATGTATAGACTTACCAGTCAGTTGTACATATATATTGTTGTGTTACATAATACCCTCTTTGTTAAGAGGGAGTGTTAAAGAAATGTAACTTTGGACGATATTCTATTTTGTACTATTATTGGTATTACCTCTTTCATAGATGTTGTTCCTTTGATTAGGGATGTAGTTGATGTAATTTCTCATGTAAAGTATTGAGGTAAAGCGTCTGTTGTAATAGGGGCAGTAGTACCCACAAAAGCATTATTAAAATGTATTTTTGAGTCTCCCAAGGAATTTTGGCCTTGTTTTGGAGTGAAATTCGGCCTTGTTGGTTTATTAGGCTGCACCACTGATAAGAATAAATATGGGAGTCACTTCACTCATTTGGACACACAAAGAACTCAAGAAGTTGCACTAGAGAGAGAAGAAACAGTCCGTCCGAAGTACAGCAAGTAGTCTAGTCCTGTTCCTTGGATCTTACACTCTAATTGGTTGAAGTCTATATACAAGGAGTTTTGTTGGGTTTTCTTCCCCATGAGGTTTTCCGAAAATAAATATTTTTGTTCTATTTTGTTATTCTATTCTTGTTATTCTTGCAGTGATTTTTTGTTCTATTTGATTATAAAACTTAACATAATATAGCTAAATCAATTTACATCAAATGGTATAAAATTAAGTAATAAACAATGAAATGTTTGATCATTTGATATCATTTGTTTAAGGACATCTTCTTGTCCCATGGCATAATAGAATGGAAAATACTAGTATACATAAGAAGATTGATGACTTATGGTATGGTCCTTATAATTTTGAAAAAATGGATAAAGCAAATTCATTTTATATTATGGTCCTCAATGGAGAGGGGGAACCCTTACTGGTTAATAGAAAAATTGTGAATCTCTACTTTTCTAAGCCATATAGTGTTATAGTAAGATCAATAATATTCCTAGTCTTAGAATTATGATAGATTTTCCTAAATGTATTCTGATTGACGATTCTATTACTACACTCTTGATTTCTTTATGCTTCATTTGATATGTTTATTATTATATTTACTATATTTTTCTTTGAATATTGGTAGATAGAATCATTTTCCAAGCTCTTTTTGAGCACATGTTTGTCCATTTTCTAGGTTGTGCAAAGATTGGAGTACCAAATATTTATTAGTTTATCATGTAGTATGCAAATGAGTACATGCACCATACTTAGCCAGATATTACCCCCTAATATGAGGGGCAACTTTATGATCAATGGCTATATGGTTCTCCATATATCCAAAAATTCCAAATATGAGATCTACGGCGCACCAATGGATATGTTTTAGAGACTCCTTCATCTTGTGAGATCACAAGTAGTAGACAAAATATTCTTAGGGATTTTTACAATTGATTCCAACATTTTGACATATGTCAGGACACATTAACATTTCGACATTTCTTTATTTTTTATGTGTTATGACAATTAGTGATCAAATGATATTACTCTATAGTAGTTCAAGTAGGTTTAGTTCTTATTTCGTATGTTGATGTACCATGTTGTTGTCATGATTCACTTCAATAAGCACAAATTCTCTTGACTCAAGTGTATCCATAAGGATCTGAGTAGGTGGAAAATTAATTTCATGTCATTTCTCATATTTTCCTTTCCTTATTTCATTTCAAGCCATTCCACTATCCACTCAACTTATTTTAATCATTCCTCTTTTTAAAAACAATGATTTATTATATGTTAAGTTATAAAAGGACCCAATATTATGCACTGGTATGAATACCTAAATTAAATCAAAATATATGATGTACTCAAATCCTGATACAACCAAATATGTAAAGGATAAATATGAGAGATTTTCAAACTTGTAAAACACCATGTTCACTATGTCTGAGGATCTCAAAAATTAATCTAAATAAAGGGACTAAGCTAAAGAAAGGGATTATAAAAAATAAAACAACAAGGGAGGTTACTAAGCAACAAGTCCCTGCCCTAAGTTACTAAGCTATGCAAAACAAATGACGGTCAGCCTGTTAGCTAGAACTCAGTCGCTCAACATTTGGCATCCTTGACGTTGCATGAGTGGCATGCGAGGCAAGATTAAATGACATGTTTATTAAAGCCTAGGCATCTGAACACTCTCAAGTATCAATTAGCCCATGCAGTCACAGGAATTTTTGCTAGCATTGCCAGTTGACTGGACATTGGGAAGCCCAGTATTGGAGGCTTCGTCTAGATTTGCATCTCATGAACCACACATCTAAGAAATAGGTTTGGAGAGCCAAGCTTAAGGAGACAGGGTGATAACACTTATAATAGTTTCCGTCCATCAATATAAGAATGAGAAAACTTATAATAGTTTCCATCCATTGATATAAAAATGGTTGCAGGCACTCCACCTCCTGATGCAAAAGAGAGATCTCCAGGTGACATGCAAATTCCAAACATAATACCCCAAGATTATTATTTTTTTACTTTTATTGTGAGTATTTAGTTCACTATTAGCATGCGATTAGAAACTTGGTTATTATTAACCATGCACCATTAGTTGACATTGTAAATAAAAAAAAATCTTGAATAAATAATGAGGATTCTCAGGAAGAAAATGGAATGGGCGGGTTTCCACTAAAAGGAGCAATGATATTACAAGTGGGGGAAATGACTTTAGGTTTGGATGCCAAGAAAAAATTATTCCAGAAAGGTCTAATCAAGCTACAAGACTAAAGCTCTTTATATGTACATACTAAATAGCAATGGGATGTGTTGTTTGGTACATGAAGCGGGGGAGAAAAACAACATATAAGGATGATAAAAGAACCTGAGAAGGCTCAATTAGTTCCAAAAATATTTATTTAAGTTCACTTTGAAAAACAATTGCTAGTGTTAGGGAGCATATAACAGTGAATTGCACTAAATCATAAAAAATAAAATTGCCAAATGTTTTTCCAAATTGAATTTCGACTACCTATAAATACTAAGTCTTGACGCAATAAGATCATGGTTGTATTGAAGGCATCTCTTGAAAAAAACAAAAGTTCATTTGATCAAGGTTTTCTAAAGTTTTCATGTTTTTCAGATAATTAACGTTTTCTAAGGTTTTCATGTTTTTCAGATAATTAACTATCTTCTTAGTTATTTATCCTCTTAATATCTACATGTTGTCGCTGGAACTCTTTACTTGTGACTATGTTTAGTTAATTTATTTCTCATCTTGTATATAAATAAACATAGAATGATAAATATTCTCTTAGTTTCCAAACAAAATGAAAAAAAAACTTCAAAATTGCTAAATATAAAAACTTGTAAGATATTGTCATGTGTATTAAAGTCAAAACACTCGATTGCATTTAGATAAAATATTATATGAGAAACTCGGTAAATTAGTCCTCTCCTTTGGTTTAGGATACAAAAGAAGTAAATACTCTTCCTCATGCATTTTTTGTCTTTTATACTTCAATTAATATTAAATTTGATAGATGAATAAATTCTAAAGCCGGAAGAGAAGATCAGATAAGAAAATAGATAAAAAGAAACTAGAAGATGTTGTCATAATAAATTGGGTTCAAACAAACAACACTTATTGTAATTGATGATAAAGTAATCAGACTTGCTAAGTTGTTATCGTTGGAGAACGAAACACTGGTGCTTGAATATTTTTATTATGTACACAACGAAAGAGCACTCAAGCTATGTATCTTCTGTTGTGTTACAAATATATAATTGAATAATAATAATGTTTCACTATGTATCGATGAGCGGGAGACATGTTGGTGACATCAATTCTATGAGATCCGTTGGGAAGGAAAACACATGCTGTCAGAGGCACTGCTGCAAAAAGACAATATGCATGGAGTTTCATGGCGAGTGGTTAGACCTTTAGGTAACAAGTCTAACACCCATGAATTAATTAATGAACATGTCTACAACTTGGACATGGTTTTATGCTATTTACAACAACCCCTCACATCAAGGACTAGGGTTCAATTCTCCATGAATAGCCCAATTTCTTCATTGTGCCAGAATAGATGAAGGATCCAGAAGGACGAACCATGAGTGCCCTCCAGGAGCCAAACACTGAACAATGTGCATAGGGTAAATTAAAAAGCCTTGTTTTAATTACTGACTGCATGACTTCTTGTTGGGCTCTTGATTGCTAGTGCTTTAACGACTTTTTGATGGGCTCTTGATCGTTAGCTCTTTCCCGATAAAAGCATCACATGGGGGTCCAATACTGATTTCCTTCATTAAGTTGCCCTGCTGCTTGTATGCTTTGTTCCCCCGGTGAGATTACCCTCCTTTAACTTTATTAAAGTTAAAGCTCATTTCAATAGTTTGTTTATTATACACCACGTGGCCTTCGAAACCCTTTACCAGCTTAATCAAAATGGCCAAATGGAAAAGCCATGAAAACATGCAAAGGTGGGAATAACATGAATACAGATGCTCAACCTGGAATACAGATCATATTACTATGAGCCAACAAAAAAAGTGAATATGGGGATTTATGAAATATGTTGGAACGCTCATTTTAAAAAATGAATAATTGAGTTGTATCTTGTTGAATTTCATGAGAAATGAAATGGTTCGGTAGTCGCCGTTAAAGCAGTCATTTTCATGGAGAAATTGTCAATAATCTAGAGATTTTCTAGCTATTTGTGGAGGTTCCCATTCTACCGAGTTTGAGCCTCATGCTGAGATAAAGATAAGAGTGCCCAGATATCAGTATGTGATGGTAAAAATCAATTATTACAGGAATATTTTCAAATATTTGAAAAACTAATTTGAAAATAAGGGCCTGGAAAAATCTAAAAATTTCCTCAACAACCATCTCTTTTTTGTCCTTCCGCATATAAGTGTAAGAGAGTCGGCTCAGCTCACATGGAGACGAAGGCAATTTTCTCACGTCACGTTATTAAATGTTCTGGTGTTTTAGGTTTACAGCTCTCCTATGCGCAGAATGAGATTAAAGTTTTTTCATGTTTTTTCATGTTTTTTCAAGATTATTTACACATCTTTAAGCAACTTTCAATGGTGACCCTTTCCATAAGTTGCTTGCACTGGTAAATGACATCTCTATAAGTTGTTTGCACTGGTGGATAATCCTTGGTAAATAATCCTTTAACTGTCCTGTATGAGTGAGTCGTTTTCTTCTTTTTGTTTCTATTTATGTGAATGAAGTCGTTACTCTCTGTCTCTCTCTGTCTCTGAAAACAAAATTGATTTAGGTGTGTTTATGGAAGATGCAACAATTATGAAAAAGGAATTCAAATTCAACAAGAAATGAAATGAAACAGAACATAAAATTCAACGGGAAATGAAGTGATACAAAACATAAAGATAGATTTAAATAATGTGAAATTATGAATTGAATTTTATAGGCAATCATAAATGTATTTGTTGCAGTGTTATCGCCGTCATATGCAGGGACTTCTTAAATTCATTCTAGCAGCAGGCATAATTGAAAAAATTGTAACACAGCCTCTAGACGATGTAGACACATACCAAGTCAGTGTTGATTATGTTTATGAATGACTGCTATGCCTCCCTCGTTTGGAGGCAGACACCAACTGAAGATAGACAGAAGGTAATTTTTCGATAACTCCTTTACAGAGGCTCATATCAAGGAAGTAGGTCTTGCAAGCCGGTCATTGTAAATATTTGCTAGTTCGTACAGGTGTGTTGATGCACTCAATATGATTCTTTGACAATATTAAATATCATTTCAGCAATATTAGGTTTTTTATGGAAGAAAAAAATAACAAAAAAAATATTAAACTTGTCTGGACATTCTGGAGAGTAGAAGGCCATACCTTAGAGTCGATTTTGAAGACTTTTAAACACATTCAAGAGCTTAGAATGATTGAAGCCGCCAATAAATCATCATGTCTTAGACTAGCGATTTTTAATCGCAGGATGCTTTTCGAATCCTTCTTCTTTTTTGCATTTCTGCTATAGAATGTTATTGCATTTTTTAAATATAATTTTATGCTTACAAAAGAAAAAAACCTTTGGCACTAATACTTATCCTTTTATTCAAAGCACTCAGGTTATCCATTCCTGAGAAGCCCTGAATTGCTCATTCCCCATAAAATAATTGTATGCTGAGATGCTATGGCTATGAAGAACTGGGCATTTAGCGGAGTGCAGACCTTGGCAGACAGTGGAATCCACACGGTTCGACCCAATTTTGTGAGATGGGTGGAGAAGACCCATCTTGATCCAAACAGCTTCCAAATTCCCATTATTGACTTACAACTAGGATCGAGTGCCCTACAACATGATCATTTCTGCAAGGATCAAAATGGATGAATACAGCAGGGAAGCTGTCCAAGTTATTCGAACTGTTGCTGAAGGTATTGTCGCGTGATCTGGGCCTAGAGACTGAAACCTCTCTGAACGAGAGCGTTGGAGGGGAGAGGAAAGCGCAATTGATAAATTAATCTATAAAACCATATAAAACCAGAACATGTATTGCATGAAATCCATAACATATTACATCTAAAATACAGCCACGTTGAAATAATAGCCACGACATTGGTAGAACAGATAGCCATGTTGATGTGGAGTTTAAAAGGAGGTGCACGACAAAGAACAAAAAATCAATGTAATCCGTAATATTATAACATTTAATGTTAGAGTCTAATGCTAGATGAATTCCTAGCATTACTCTTTTCATAAAAAAAATTCAAAACAATCTTACACTTCCCGTATACTTTAACATGGACAATGGACACTTCCGCCTTGATATGAGGCCAAATAAGAAGTCCAAATGGTTTATTGGTGGAGAAAAGTTATATAGACATTGATTGGTTGAGTAAAAGGGTAGGAAAAAAGAACTTAGGATTAAATGTTTTGAATTCTATGTCATTTAATAGAAATGACAGCAAGCTGAATACTATAGTCCCTGTTAGCCCAGGGGCAGGGACTAATAATATAAAGGATCACAAAATAAGGCTGCAATGATTGGTTACTGATTAAAACTCTCCCTTCTAAGGAACACATGACGAAGCAAAGGTTTATACCTTGTTTCATGAACAGTAAAGGATAAATATAAATCCTATACACATTTCCATGATGGTCATTTAACTCTCAATTATTTCCAAACATTTCATTAGTTCATTTCATCCCATCTTTAGTTAGAGAGTTAGGAATTATAATTTTTTTAAGGGTCTAACGTATAATAATTGTTTGATAATGTTGACGCAATACTAAATCTAAACTTAATGCAATATTAGTTAAGGGAACATTAGGTTATTAGAAAGGAGCACCCATTAACCTTTCCATGCAATTCCTTAAGTGTTTGATGGTTTTCTCCTAGGTGTACATCATTGCATACCCCCTAGAGACATTAGCATAGTCTAACACTTGATTTTAAGATGGTGGATACATTTCAAGAGTACCCTACTATTATATATATATGGAGGATTTTTTATGAAGCAAATGGAATATATTTAGGTGCTAAAATCTTGTTCCACTCACATTTTCCATATGGGGAGGTGATTTGTTGCATTTGGGATATAGCGTTCTAGTGTACTATCAACCTTGTACATTGGAGAACATTGGAGAGTCACATGGAATGATTTTTTTAGTAGATCACTACCCCTTTTGTATTAGAGTTTGGAACATTTTGACGATGAGGAGATGTCATTGCGCCTTGGAGGAGACTTCATTAAAACATTAAACCTCTTCTAATAGAGAATTCCCTTCTTTTTATCTCCGTAGTTGATTGATGGATGATGGTTATGATTTGGAACATTTTCACTTGGTTTTCTTTGAGGTATTTCCACTTCGGCTACATTTGAGGGTCAAAATGCAAGATTGTTTAACCACTCCTCTATTATTTGATTAGATATTATTGAGTATTCCTCTTCTAGGAGTTCTTTTGTATTATATATGGATTTATTTACTTATCCTTTTGTGTTACCCTTTATCTTGGGAATGTAATTAGGTGTTTTCCTCTAGTATTTTAGAGTTTTGGTTTTTTTCCATGTCAAGAGAGGTATTTTATTATTTTTTACTAAGGAGGGTGTTATTTTCACTTCCTATATAGAAATTGTCTTCCCCCTTGTAAAACCCATTAGAATGATGAGGATAAATCCATGTATTTGGATCTTTGTTATCTTTTGCTGGGAAATCACATGGAGATTTTATGGTAGTGTTATGACATAAATTATTTGCTAATGCTCGGGTTTACTCATGGATTTATGATTTATTTTTCTTTTAGATAATTTTCAAGTAATAATATTACCTAGAAAGTTTAAGTTGTTTGATTGTAGATGAATAGGTGGTATAAACCATACTCTTAATTGTATTCCATAGGATTTAATTATTGAAGTATAACATTCCCAACTTGGAATTGAGTACATTTAGGGGATTAATTTATATATCCCTCAGTGAATTCTATCCTTATTGAATTTTATAGGGCATGGAAATTCAAACCTAAATATTCTTAATACTAACTTGCTTTGCATTACTATCATTGATTGACCATGTACCCTGAGATTAAACCCTTTGCGCAAGTCCATCCACTTATATCCACCTAAAATCATTATTTTTGCATTCTAGAGTTAATCCATATTAAGCATTAATATTATCCTACAAAACCCAAATTAATTGTATTTAAATGACCACCTTGGGTTGCATTCAATCCTATAGATATAAAATTCTTTTTAAGGATTCTTTTGCATGTTTATATATAATATTAGCGTAATTTTAAGGATTGTTTTTATTCATTTTTTTAGAAATAAAAACAACTTGAATATTTTCTAGAATTGATTTTTTAATTTATCCCTAGTTGCAACTAATTTTTGTCCTTATTGTTTGTTAAATATATGGGTTGTTTTATAGTATTTATAGGCTCAAACTCAGCATTAAAAAAATTATTAGTACATCCATTTAATTTTTTCAAGACTTGGTCGACATTTCTAGGTTGGTTTGCATGTGGTTTTAAGGAATGAAAACATAGTTTTCACATGTCTAAGTGGATAATTATCATAGATATAGAATTATTATTTTACGATAAATCTAATAACACTTCCAAATATGTTATTTTAATTCTTTAAACAAGTAACTAATGGATCCTAATAGAACTTAGTTAATAGCACAATGTTTCTTTTCTATTCTAGCCTAATCGACATTCATTTGTGTTTTCATGGATGTAATGTAATGCTAATAATTATATCTTATTACTTTTTATTTATGAATTTATTATAGTAGTATCTTTTGATAATAAATATGGAGAGTTTGGGATAAAATTGGTAACCAAAGACTAAATATTGAATCCGTAACTTAATTTAATCATAATCTTAATACATTTGTAATTTCCTCATTCTAGAGGCTCCCTAATAATATCCATAACCCATGAAGTCCCTAGGGGTTTATGAAAAAAACATAATGTGCTTTTGGATTAATTGTTGGACTATGTATAATATAATTAATTAAATTAATAATATTGGAGTTAGATATTGTTATCAGCTAAAATGGCACTTCTCCGTTCGAGTGCTGACATTCACCATGTCAGTACACAAAATGAAAATTTGGATTGAAGTGGCCAAAACAATATAGATGTGCATGAAATTTGATGCATTATCTTTAGACCAGCATTATATATTTTTATTCTGAGTTTTTGGATGCATACACGACTATGTACATTGCAACTCATGTGTCATACGTGACTATGTGCATTGTAACCCGCATATACCTTGCATACGCGAGCTCTTTGTGAGAAACTCACGTGTCATACACACTTTTCCTATATTAATACTCGTGTATACCTTAATTCAACATTAAAAAATATAAATCGATATTATATGAGATTAGTTGGGCCCTAATCAATCACTATCCCAACTATCTCAACCATCCCAACCTTCGAAACCACTCTATTTCCCAAAGTATAAATAGAGGCCTTGGGATGGGGATAATCAATCAATCTTGGATAGCAAAGTTATGCTAGTGGTATATCTTGAAAGTCTTGGAGTAGAAGAACTCAGAGTCCTCGGTTGCAGAGGAGTCCTTGTGTTAGAAGATGGGTTGTATTCTTACCTATTCACCGTTTGTTAATAAAGAGAATTCTTCTTCCAATCTTGTATTGTGCTTATCTCATGTATATTGGTTTGATGAGTATGTTTAATTAAATTATTAATATGGTTTTATCTAACCTATGATTTATATATGTATGAGATATTTCTTGAAGAATTTTCTCTTTGCAGGTGAAGAGAAGCATCCCTAGAAGCTTTGGAGAAGATTGGAGTGAGAGAAAACCAAGCTTGGATCAACCGTCATAAACTGGGTAAGCCTAGATATCTTCCTATTCTCATTCCAGTTTCTATAAAAGTTGATTGTTTGCAAGTCTAATAGTAAGTTAGTAACCCCAGAATCTAGGTTACAAGGGTGAAATGTCGTGTACAATAGAACTGGCGACTCCACTAGGGAGCACAACCTGCTGTGGGTTTATCCTATAGGTTCTTTACTAGTCTTTGTTCTGGTTCTAAGTGTGGTCTCTTTATCTTTCTTTTGATTCATAGTGTAGTGTTCCTAGAAGCCTTTGCTCTTCTTTTTTTTTTGAATTTTTTTTTTAGTTGTATACGCGGGTTGTTGTTATACACAGTCGCATATAACACCTTGTATCTGCAGATTTCTCTATAAGACAGTCGCGTATGGTACGCGAGTTTATTGCATATACAGTCGTGTATATCCTATAGCAGCATAAATTTTGAGTAGGGTTTTCTTGTCCCTATATTGTTTAGTCTTTTTCTTGCTTCGGAGTCTTCTGTTACTGGCATGACTTTGTGAGTGTAAAAGTCTTGTGTGTCACACCTTGTGCTTGTTTTCAAGCCATTGAGCATCCTTTGTTTGAATTTTTCTTTCATCTTGTGATTTGAAGTTGGTCCTCATGCTTGGTTGATTAGTTCAGTGCCTTGTGTCTAGTTCAGTGATTAGGTCTTTGGATACTTTATATTGTGTACTACATTTTGTAGTGTCAGTGTGGCATTTGTTCTTTTGTAAATCTAGTGGACTCTTCGAGTTGAATAGTTTTTCCAATTTAGGTTTTTTTCCGAGTCTTCTTCTTGATTGGTTGAAGTTGGTTATTTTGGGTCCTTTGAACTTCATTTTACTTATTATATGCTTTGATTATTCAAACTTGGTCAAAAAAAATTTCACTTAGTTACATTGTATTTTTTGAATAATTTGAAAAAGTGAAGAAAAACACCTTATACTTTTGCATTTAGTTGCACTTAGTCATTTTCTTTTCACTATTTTTTCAAATAAAATTTTAAAAAATATAAAAAGAAGTCTTAGCTTTCTAGCACTTAGTTTCAATTTCATTAGCTTATATATTTGCAAAAAGAAAATAAATTTAGTTTAATTAGTTGCAATTTGATTTAGACATCATTTTACTTTTTCTTATCGAGTCTATAACATCACAGTATTTCACACCATTTACCTTCTGACTAAGAGCAACCCTTAAAATGAATGATATAATTTAAAAATTATTAGTAAGTTTTATTTTATAGGCTCATACACAAACTAGCTTAGGTTAGACTTGTGGAATAGGGAGTTTAAACTCTCCACAAGTGTTTAAATTCAGACGTAGTTAGTCAATCGATAAGTAACCCCTCTTCTATGTTGATTGTATCTAGGAATCTCCTCTCAAACAAGATTTAAGAAAGAGGCCGTGTGGAGGCTTGGACTGAGGAGATAACCCTCTGATTACTTGTCAAAGCATAGACCAATGTTTTTGCACATCTGGGGACTTCTGTCTTTCGACATATTTTTGGGGTTTGCTACCTTTCCCATGCATATGAACTAGGCTTGTGACTATCCCCCCAGACTGTCAATATAGTTTTGGTATCCTTTAGTCTCTTTGACATCTAGGGTTCATACATAGGTGCACCAAAAGGCTATTTTTGGTTTACCATGGACAAGCTTGGACGGTAACCCTAGTAGAAGGTGTGGGAGGGTGGTGGGTTATTCCTCTTCTTGTGCCTAAGAACATCTACAAGGATTCCAAGTAACTGTCTCTCAGCTTTCTTCTAAAAATCATACCTTATACCCCTTGAGTCTGTTGTGGCTTTAGGATATTTTGTAGTGATTTCTATGTGGTTTGTTTGTGTTTAGCTGACCTTAGAGTGTGAATAGTCAAATTTTCAATAGTGGAGGACCAACCTCTCAAAAGGTCAAGAAGGTTGCAAAACCTTCCTGCATTTACCACAGTGGAGCCTCCACTGCCCCCTCAAAGCGGAGATTAGAAATAGAAGGTTCTTTTGAACCGGTAGGAATTAGTGAAGTTCTGAGTGAGCCAAAACTTAGGACAAACCAGGTTGATACAACAAGAGTAGAGATAGAAGACTTGCAAGCTTATGAGTTTGCAATAAATTTTAATTCACTTCATACAGACCTAAAAACTCCTGTGATCATCCAGGTTCGTCCTTTCAATTCACCTGTGATTGGTGTTCCTGTGAGCAAACTTATGGCTAGTGCAAGAGAAAGTCCATCTCATGGGAACTTCACTTAGTGAACCTCTCACATAGCACATGCAATCATGGGATATTAAAGAATACCCTTAATTTCTAGAGATATTGACCCAAACTCTTTTTGTTGAAACTTGCTCCCAATACTTAAAACCTCCTTCCCACCCATTTTTATACCTCAATCCTTATAAACCACCCTACCCATCCCCACCTTAAACCCCTCATCCCCCCAATACCTGTAATATATTGGTTCAATTTTTTATAATTTCAAAACCCGCAATATGAACTAACATGATAGGATATTGGTCAACAAGTGAAGCCCTCGTGGTCGATCTACCCCCATCCCATATGTTTCGGCTGAAGGAGTGCCACCTCCCTTGGTTGGTACTCCTAGAACAAATATACCTGCTACTCTCTTAACTCTAGCCAGTTAGGTGGTTCAACCATCGACTTACACAAATGTATCAGGATCTTCTAGTGGGGTGGTCACGGGGATACCTAGTGTACCTTTTGCTTCACCTTCTTTTCCACACACTACTCAGAGTAGTCCTGTTGGATTCTCTTCATTTGTCCAGGATTTTACTTGGAATGGGGGGGATATTCCCCCATCCACTCCATATGTAGGCCCCACACCTGCATATGTAGGGGTACAGTTTGGAAACACTAACTCTTATGGTTAAGGTTTTCAAATGTCATTTTCGACTCCTTTCATGATCTCTCCTTTCTTGCTTTCTAGAGGAGGGATACCTGCTCCTATTTTCCAAACTCGAGTTTCATCTGGAGCAGCTCGAAATACATACACTACACCACATATGAACAATCCACTGGTTTATGGGTGGAATCCTTTTCAAGGTATCCTGACTACTTCACAACTAGTAGTTGGGGGCAACCCCACTTTTACATTTGGGAATCTAGGGGCAAGCCCTTCTACTTCCCAAGATCATACTTTTCAAGCTCTGGTTAGGCCCAAACATCCTTTCTTGGAAACTTTAAACTTTCCAGACTTGTCCAAGCTAATGAATGACCCATTAAAAAATTATACTACCTGGCCACTTGTCCCTACCAAGTTACCCTCGGATATCCTAAAATTTGAAGACAAAATTGGTGAAGACCCAAGGGCTCGTGTCACCACCTTTCACTTGTGGTGCTTTTCCAACTCACTGAATGATGACATCGTTTGGTTGAGATTGTTCTAAAGAAATCTAACTAGTGTTGCAGCAAAGTGGTACATTGAACTGCCCTCTACTACATTTGATATTTTTTAGGACTTAGCTAATGTGTTCCTTAACCATTTCCAACTTCCCGTTCGGTATGATGTTGGCACAAAATTAGTGTCCCCCTTTTGGCAGGACAAAGACACTCATGTTTCAGATCACATCTAAGAGTGGCAAAGGCAGGAAAGGCTCATTAAGGCCACTATCCCTCCCGATTTTTTGTTAGAATGGTTCCTTAAGTCCTTACATTAGAGGAAATTTCAAATCAAAATGGGCCTTTTAACTTTGATTCAAATTCCATGTCATCATGTGTTAGCCAATGAAATTGATTTAAATTTGAAATACCATATAGGTATTAAACACTTTTTTAATATAAATTTAGGGATAGGTATCATAAAAAAACCTACTTTTTTGTTTTTATTTTCAACATATCTCTTCGTTTTTTTACTCAAATTTCGATAGAGAGAGCTCGTTGGATGCGGAATTCAATTATAAATTTGGGGATAGGTATCATAAAAAAACTACTTTTTTTGTTTGTATTTTCAACATATCTCCTCTTGTTTTTACTCAAATTTTGATTGGGAGAGCTTGTTGGATGTGGAATTAAATTCTGCATCCAACGAGTACCCACTCAGCATACTTTTGACAGACCCCGCTACCCCAAAAACAAGAAATACATGAAAGAATGTGAAGATGACATCATCATCCCATTTTTTCAGGTATTTCTTATTTTTCGGGTAGCGGGGTCTGTCAAAAGTATGCCGAGTGGGTAATCGTTGGATGCAAAATTGAATTCCGTATCCAACGAGCTCTCCCGATCAAAATTTGATTAAAAACACACGGAGATATGTTGAAAATACAAACAAAAAAGTAGTTTTTTTTCTTTTCTTCCTCCAAAATTAATAAATATTATTTTATTATTTTATTAATTCTTTTTAGGAGGCCCATTTTGAGTTAAAATTTCCATATATATCTAAGGATGTATCCACTTCGGGAGTAACTAATTAGGAAGAGGCTATCCTCAGGGCCCAATAGTTACATTTGATATACTCTTTGTCTGGGATTCTATATGAAATCATCCCTGATGCACCACGACCAACAAAGTGTGTCGAGAAACGTAAGTGCGGGACCCCATGCCAATGGTGTGGGTGGTTCAGTTAAATATCCCACTATAGAATCTTTGGAAAAACAACTCCATCAGTTGTCCATTAAATAGTTTACAGTGGAGGCAGTAAAGGCTTCCCCCTCATCCCAAAACACAGATGTTTTTGCTCAATCCTCCCAAAAGGGAAATCAGCAGCCTAGTGGGAAAAAGAAAAAGGGGAATAAAGCTGAGGGTAACCAAAACAAGCCAAAACCCACAAATAATGCTGATGGGGTCATAAAATAGAAAAGGAAGGTGAAGTTTCCCTATAAGTTGTGCCAGGAAGATCACCTAACCCATCAATGGCCTCTTATGGATCAAGCTCAAAAGCTACTAAAAAACCAACAACCAACTATTCTAAAGGATCCTTTTCCCCAAGGACAGAATGCAACTTCAGTTTCTAATGTAGCATGGGGCATTGCTAATGCCCCTGACCAAAAATATATCAACATGGTTCGATCCCAAACCTTGCTCTAGACAAGAAACAAGAACTATGAGACAGAGGCTCCTGAGAAGGGTAAGTCTATAGGTGAAACTTCAAACCCTCTCACAATTGAAAAACTTGTTGAAACTATGCCTAAGATACCAAAACGTGTCTTCAAGAAAGAATTGCACAATCCTAATGCTAGGGTTGTAGCTAGTTACTCTGTATTTGATCATTTAGCTCAAACCCCTTATGTGATGTAAGTTTTGGAGGTGTTACAGAGTTTTCTCGGCTAGCAAGATACCCTCTCAGTAGCCTTAGGTAGTATGGATCATTGAGCCTCATGGCAAAGTTTGATTTGTCCGATGTTAAAATTATTTTGCTGTATCATGTGGCCTTGTTGATAGATGTCATCCATGGTGGAAAAACCATTGGAAGGTCAGTTTTCGACGAGGGTGCTTCCACATGTGTCATGTCCTTATCTTGCTGGAATGCTCTTGGATATCTAGAACTAGTTCCATAGAATACCTTATTTATTGATTTCGATGGAAGGTCATTCTATCCACATGGTATCCTACCATCTTTTGAGATAAAGTTGGAAGGGAAGGCAGTGTCTGTTGAAGTAGGGGTAATAAATGCATCGTTGGATTACAAATTGATTCTAGGGATAAGTTGGACTTATGCCATGTCTACTATTGCATCCACCATTCTTTGGGTGGTACTGGTTATGCATGAAGGGAAGTTCGTTACTGTAGACCAACTCAGTTTCACTCGAAAGGGCCGCATGGAAACTAATGAGTCCACCGTGCCATTGGTTTATTTGTAACAGTTTTTAAGTCCAAAATTTTCCAGTGTTTATTTCTGTTATGATTCCTATCAACATCTCTGCGAACCCCAACATTTGTAAAATGTATATATTGGTGCAAACTTCTCTCCGGAGGAGATTGCTATCTATACTTCCTTGTTTAAAGAATTTTGCGACATGTTTTCTTGGTCATATGAGGATATTCCAGGCATAGATCTATCGATAGTCGAACATGAAATACAAACCTATCCTGATGCCAAACCAATTCGACAAAAAATTAGACCTATCAATCCGCGTAAAGTGGCAGCCGTTAAGGATAAAGTTGAAAAGGTGCTAAAAGCTGGTTTTATTTACTTGATAGATTTGATGGAATGGGTATCCAACCCTGTTCCTGTTGATAAGAAGAAAGGGATGATACATTTCTATACTAAATTTCATGATTTAAACAAAGCTTGTCCAAAGGATAACTACCCCACACCATTCGTAGATCAAATCATTGATGCTTGTGCGGGGAGTGGATTCTTTTAATTTTTGGATGGTTTCTCTAGGTATAATCAGATTCAAATCAAGCTGGAAGACCAACATAAAATGGATTTCATCTGTCCTTGGGGTACATTTGCATACAAGAAAATTCCTTTTGGATTGAAAAATGCACGGGCTACCTTTCAGTAGGCAATGAATGTTTCCTTTCATGACATTAAGTCTATTATCGAACCTTACCTTGATGAACTGCCAGTACATTCTTGTAAGAGGATTGATCACCCAGATCACTTTGGTCAAATTTTTGAATGATGAAGGAATTATAAAATATGTTTGAATCCCAACAAGTGTGTTTTCTGTATCGATTTAGGTAGGTTGCTTGAATTCATTGTTTCTAACAAAGGTATTTAGGTGGATCCTTTGAAATTTGAGGCCATTGTAAATCTTCCTCCTCCTTGTTCCATCTGGAAACTTCAGAGCCTGCAAGGGAAGTATAACTTTCTTTGATGTTTTATCATGAATTATTCCAATATCACCAAAGATTTCATGTGTATGTTGAAACAGGACACCCCATTTGTGTGGGATAAGACCACACAACTTGCGTTCGAGGCATTAAAGAAATCTTTGTTGTCGGCATCTTTATTGCATCCACCAGATTACTTTCATGATTTTATATTGTATCTGGCTGCATCTGAGTTGACCATTGGGGTAGTGCTATTCTAGGAGGATAATAAGCTCCAAGAGCATGTCATCTATTACCTTAGTCGTGCTTTAGCTGGCCCTGAACTTAGGTACTCCCATGTTGAAAAGTTGGGCTTAGAAGTTGTGTATGTTGTTCAGAGGTTACCTGACTATATCTTACTAAGGACTACGGTAGTAGTAGCAGATGTCAATCCTTTCCAATATGTCATCTTCAAATGCATAGTTGGAGGAAAATTTAACAAATGGATATTCATTCTCTAGGAGTTTGACTTGGATTTTCAATCCGCCAAATCCTTAATTTTTGCAGAGCTCATTGAAGAATTTCCAGTTCAATAAGATATAGAAATTGAAGAAGACTCATTCCCAAATGGCACATTTTATTGATTTCTACCTCTGACCCATGGTATGGAGATATACTTATCTATCTACAGACTCTCAAGTGTCTTGCAAGCTTTTTGCAGGAAGAGCGACGCAAATTACGTACACATGCAAAAAACTACCTCATCATCGGAGATACTTTGTACATAAGAGGGGTAAACTCTGTTTTGTGTTGGTGCCTCATCCACGAAGAGGATGAGATTGTCCTAAATGATGCCCATAGTGGAGCATGTGGGGGTCATTTATCTGGGTTAGCAATGGCCCGGAATATTTTACATGTTATTTATTTCTGGCCCATGATATTTAAATATTGTTTGGAAGCCGTGAAGTGATGTCATCCTTGTCATCTTTACACCAGAAAGATGTAGTCACATCCTGGTCCATTATTTCTTGTGATTGTATTGGGTCCCTTCACCAAGTGGGGAATAGATTATGTGACATGCAACCCATTTTCTGTTGGGGAGCACAAATACACCATTGTCACTGTAGATTACTTCACGAAGTGGGCAGATGAAATTCCTACCTATAAGGCTGATGGGGAAACTGCAACTTTTTTCATTTTTAACCAAATTATCATGTGTTTCGGTAGTCCTAAAGAGATTTTCACTGACAATGGCAGTCATTTGCAAAACAACATGATGACTAAATTGGCTACTATGATAGTTTTAAACAAGAACATTCTTCTTGTTTCTACCCATAAGAGAATGGTCAAGTCGAGGAATTAAATAAGACCTTGAAGACTATTCTCAAGCATATTATTAATGCAGCCTGACCAAATTGGCACATCATGCTGAATCCTCCAATTTGGGCTTATCGAACCAATGTAAAAACTACATGGGGTTCTCATCTTTCCAACTCATTCACGAAGTGGAAGTAGTAAGTTCGGTTGAATGCAAAATCCCATCTTTAAAAATTTCCATTCATGTGTTACCTAATATTACTGAGCTAGAAGAGCATTTGCTACACTTAGAACATCTATATGAACTGCACAAAGAGGCACTAACTACAAACGAGGCTCACAAGAATAGGGTGAAAAATCAATATGATAAATCAGTCAAACCTAGGATTTTTTCTGAAGGGTAGCTTGTATTGCTCTGGGATCAGGACAAAGAACCTCTGGGGATAGGGAAATTTAGGTGTATGTGGTTAGGAACCTATGTTGTGTCGAAATTACTAAATAAAGGGGCATATGAATTAACTAATTTCGATGGGAATAAACTTCCTGAGCCTAGAAATGGGCTCTAACTGAAAAAGTACTATGCCTAGGTTATTTACTCACGCTCAGGACAACTAGTTACCTCTAAAGGATCTTTCATAGGTCCTGCTACCAATAATGTGGTTGAATATAGGGCCATATTTGAGATTTTATGGGATTCTATGCCACGTGGCATCACCCAGTTGGAATTTATACTTAACTCTCAACTGGTGGTTTCCCAGCTCAATTGAGCTTATCACATGCGAAACCCTATTTTATTTTGTCATTTCTTGCAAGTTAGGTTATTGGAAAAAAAATTATTTTATTACATTCAATCACATTCCAATAAATAAAAATTCATTAACTAATGCATATGTGAATTATATCTTAGATTGGCATTTGACACACATTCCATAAAATATACAACAGATACATTACAAAAAACATGTAAATAAACTGGATATATATATATATGTGTGTGTGTGTGTGTGTGTGTGTGTGTGTGTGTGTGTGTGTGTGTGTGTGTGTGTGTGTGTGTGTGTGTGTGTGTGTGTGTGTGAATATTTGTCCATATATATAGGTCAATTTCTTGATTCTTAGATCCAATCATAGCTGTATAAATATACAAAAATGTACAAAAATTGGATCGTAATCCATAAAATGTCGCTAGGTCTAATCTTGACCATCCTATTCATCTAAACAACCCTGGTCATCTTGTTCATCCTGTTCTCGAGGCTCCTCAGCTTCTTCAGTTGCAGCAGCCTCCACGTCCTCTATGTAAAAAAGAACCTCCCTAGCTACCCTCCTAATAAGGCATATCCAGGGGGGTGGGATACCAACTACTAGTTCCTGCATAATGGCAGGGATCTGCTCGATGCGTAAAGTAGGGACTCTTTGGGTAGGACTATTTAGCTTCCCCTCAAGAACCCTAATCAAACCCAGGTCCTCTTCTGTCACTAGTCATACATACATACGAGGATGCCCATCAAAGCAGACTGGTCCAATATCTGCATTTTAAACATTAAAAAGATTAAAAACTTTATACATATGTATATATCTTTTATGATTAAAAACTCATAAAAATTTGAAAATATGAAAAAACCAAAATACTTGATGCTCCCCATGCTCCTTGAGGAGGGAGGACAAGGTCATTGTCACCCCGGAAATCCATCCCAACATATGGAAACTTCTCAAGTGCTGGTATCTATCATCCCCACCATAAGTAGAAGTCATCATCATAGACACTCTTAATCGAGCCACCACCACCTTGGCAGAGAAAAATTTATGCCCACCTACTTAGTCTAGGTTGACGAGGAGAGAAATTTGAGAGAGGTACTGCAGGGTAGAGGGCAGACACTCTCTCAAATAAAAAGGCCACCAATATACTAGAATATCCAAAGTTATTTCTTCGACCTCTCTTGCAGTCAGAGAGTTGCTTCTTCATTATCGGGATTACTCGCGAGCAGTTGTGGACACTCCATAGCAATTCTCATCTAGTTTCAAGTTGCAATATGGAGGGATGGTGATCCTGTAACCGTCACTATTGTGGTTAACAACAGTTGTAATGATAAGCTACGAATATGTACAATAGGGATGCAAGTTCCCCTTTTCAGAGTGTCAAGCATGCAATAAGTGTTGATATAGTCCTGAACACTTAGAAGGTCACCGCCCCTGTCAGTACCTTCCAAGTTGACAGGTGCTCTGCATCGTGACAAACCCACAATAAAATAGATGTCTTCTAGTGCAATTTCTAGAATCTCACCTTGTAGTTCAAATGCACCTATATCGTGATCCGAGTATTTAATTAAAATCTCCAACAAATAGACATTGGATCGCATAGGTGAAGTACAAAAGAACTTTAGCAACCCACCTTGCCGCAATGCATGCACTATGGGGGAACTTGGGAGTGCATCTTGGTCCATAGTTTCATGTTCCCTCCCCCTCCACTCAATCACCATGTTTTAGCTTGTCCATAAAGCCACTATGAAACATTAAAATTCATTAAAAAACTTTGATTTTATCCCTAATTATACTTTTTCTATGTCACGCAGTATATGCAACTGTCCTTTGGACATGTCATGTATCATACGCAGATTTCCTTCGGGCAAGTCATGTAAAAAATGTGTGTACGCGACTGTGTAAGTCACATACCCATGTATACAACATGACCCCTTTAAAATTGGTTTAAAACATTAAAATTTTGCTTAAAATTGAAAATTTGAATGGATGAAATGAAAGAGCATGAAGTACTGATTTACCTGGAACTTGCGGATTTGAAAATCGTCCACTAGTTTTGTCCACACCGAGCGATTGAAGTCAGAGGTAAAAATTGCCTATATTGGGTAAAAATATGAAATGGTGATTTTGATTTCTATTTTTTGAACTATTTATACAAACAATTTCAAAATGTGGGTTTTGTATTCTATAGTTTTAATTTCTATTAAAAATAAAACTAATACCATGTCATGTTTTCCTAAAGCAACAGGTCCAAGGTTACTTAAAATTTGTTATTCACTCATATAGGTTAGGATTTTGGTCATTTATATGCATTTTTGCATTTATACCTAATCCAACTTAACCCTAGGATCACTACTTTGACCATGAACTATGGTGTTTAACCATTATTACCCTGTCTATACCATTGTTCTTCCATGGATAAGGCTTTCCTTCCATGAGTACCCTAGTTTAGAACACATTATTGTCTTTTACTACTCATGCCACATTTTTCGTAGGTTAGGGGAGCCTTGTTAGCTATTTTTCATGCCAAATTGAGCCTCATTTTGGTCTCTTTTTACAAGCTATCCACTTTATAAGGCTCCCCTCCCTTATGGAGTTTCTCTAGGACCAGGTCTAACACCTCAAAATAGACATGACTGTTGAGTAAACTTGTCCATTCAGGCTTATTAAAAATATGTGAATGGGAATCCACATTGGTGGTAGGTTATGACTTTCTTGGACTATGTGGAATAATACAAGAAAGGATCGCTCTCTTTTCTATGGAATTGAGAACAGTATTCTCAGGCATAGATTTATCACTTTTTCGGACCTGAGGGACTAAACTTACAAAAAAGGAGCTCCCGCTATGAGCTTAGTTTTCTCTTTTTCGTGCTCTGGACCTAAACATGAAAAATATTATGAGTGTACTTTATGTATTTGTCATTGTTGTTAAACACTAAGAACAAAGCATTGAGTTACTATTCTAATCCCCATTCCTCATAATCAAATGGATCTTTCTGAGTGATCTTGCTTTCCTTCACACTCATAAAAATCAAGCTATCTGTTGCTCTTGAAGGGGCGTTGGGTAGGTGGTAATTTAACCTTTTTCAGTTCTCCTTGACTAAGTATGAAAAATGTGCTCCTTTTCTTCTTCGCAAGATAAGATATTTCTTCTGTGGTATGTTTGATACTTTTTCGGCCTCAAGAGACTAAATTAGACAAAAAAGGAACCCTCTAGAGTCTTCTTCGGATTTTTTAGACTCTCTAAACATGAAAACACCAATGAGCATGTATTATTTTGGGCTCGTAAAATCCACAAATAAGTGACATAATCAAGTATTATTCTCTCCCCTCTTCAAGCTTGTCAAAAATGAAGAGAGACCTGAGTTGAATTTCCTGGACTCGTGAAAATTTAATAGGAAATATAAAAAAGAAGTTTTTTTGGGGGGGTTACATACGGTGACAGCATGTCCTCCTTGAACATATCACTCTCTGAACTGTTCGATACTCATGTCTTAGTGTGCACTTTCAGTTTCAGTTATCACTTCGAGTTTTCTTAGTCCTCCACTTGTCCTTTATACATCGGGAATATGATCATGTCTCCTACATGACAGATAAGTCTAGTTGTCCTATTTGAAAAGTTAAAATATTCCTTGGGGAATCTCTATGTTGTGCTCACTATTCAAGGATTTATCCCTGCATTTTTTTATTATCCTGATTCCATCATTATCCTATCTGAATATTACTCGTGTCTACCTTCCCCTATCCATTTCCTAGTCACTCTTGTGATCCGTTGGAGGATCTATTTCCTTCCTCATCACAACATGGTTGCTCATCGGCACTTCCTAAAGATGAAGACCTAGAGTTTTGATGATGGTACCTTAGGATTCACTATCATCATTGGTGAACTCCTCTGCTTCAGTTGTTAGTTTCACCTATTGATTGAAAATCTGTCGAATCCTTTCCATGTTCAACTTCAACACATCTATTCACATGGCCTGGATTGTATTGGTTCCTTTGTATTTTGACAAAGATCTTAGGTTCACATCTATAACATAAGTTGCGCAAGATTATGTTGTGTTCACCTTACATAGCTTCCAGATTTTGAAGACTCATCATTGTATATTCTAGCTTTGATCCACCTTTTTAATATATGTGGTCTTGTACCCATATCATATGATGTAATAAAATATTGTAAAGGAGCTAGTGTTCCAGTATATTGAACATGGCATCCTCAGATATTATTTTTTATATGACATTGATATGTATTTTTTTCAGGTACTTCCTCTGCTTCCTTAGACTTCTGAGTTCTCCAAGAGTAATATTGTAATGTATTTCAACCGTCACTTCCCTTTGACCTCAAACATTAGGGTGTTATTAGCTAAAATGGAACTCTCCATCCAAGTGTTGACATTCACCATGTCGGTACACAAAAGGAAAATTTGGATTGAAGTGGGGAAACACTATAGATGTGCATGACCTTTGATGCATTATCTTCAGAAAATCCTTATGTATTTTTATTGTGAGTTTTGGAATGCATACGTGACTATGTGAATCGCAAATCTCATGTCATACATGACTATGGGCATTTCAATCCCTGCATACCATGCATATGCGAGTTCCCTATGAGTGAACCATGTGTCATACATGCTTTTCCTATATTAATACTTGTGTACACCTTTATTCAACTTTAAAAAATGTAAATCGAGATAAGACGAGATTAGTTGGGCCCTAATCGATAACTATCCCAACTATCTCAATGATCCCAACCTTTGAAACCACTGTATTTCCGAAAGTATAAATAGAGGCCTAGGAATGGGGCTAATCAATCAATTTTGGAGAGAAAAGTTATGCTGGTGGTATATCTTCAGAGTCTTGGAGCAGCAAAACTCAGAGTCCTCGGTCGTAGAGGAGTCCTTGTGTCAGAATATGGGTTGTATTGTTACCTATTCACCATTTGTTAATAAAGAGAATTCTTCTTCCAATCTTGTATTGTACTTATCTCATGTATATTGGTTTGATGAATATGTTTAATTATATTATTAATATGCTTTTATCTAACCTATGATTTATATATGTACGAGATATCTCTTGAAAAATTGGCTCTTTGCAGGTGAAGAGAAGCATCCCTAGAAGATTTGGAGAAGATTGGAGCAATAAAAGACAAAGCTTGGATCAACCATCATAAACCGGGTAAGCCAAGATATCTTCCTATTCTCATTCCAGTTTTTATAAAAGCTAATTGTCTACAAGTCTAATAGTAAGTTGGTAACCCTAGACCCTAGGTTACAAGGGTGAAATGTCCTATACATCAAATATACCCAATAGTTATTTTATTTTTATTATTGATTAATATTTAGAATGACATGCAATGCCCATATATCTAGTAGGGAGCTAAGGATATAAGGTGGGCCTCAAATACTTACCTTCCAAAAGATAAAGACTAAAAGAAAGCATCCCAAAGAAACGTGTAAGCAAAAAGAAGGAAACTTCCAAAAAGGAGAAAAGGAAAGAAGAAATGAAAATCATGCAAGTGCACATAGAGGGAAAGTGAAGAAAATCAGTTAGTTGTGAAGACAAGGAAACAATAGGAAATCAAGGGAGGGATTAGTTTATAAAAGGACAAAAATACAAAGCAAGGAAGGTTCGGAAAATCTAAAACAGATGCAAAAAGCATGTAATTAACAAGTTGACTAAGAAACACGGGTTGAGGAAAGTGATCCACATGAAGACGCAACTTTTCCATGAAGGAAAATTTGTTATAAAGGGAATAGGGAATACCACATCGACATTTTTTTGTCATTTTATTCTTGTCTTGAGAGCTTTGCTTCTCAGAGGTTGAGTGACGTGCCTCAACCAAGATTTGGGTGATGTGCCCCATATAAAATATGTTCCATTCATATTATTAATTCTAATGCATTTATCATACTTTATTTTCAAGTATGACCCATAAAACATATTAAAGGATTCGATCCTCTAGAGTTGGTACAGAGATTGATGCAAGAGTATTGTTGATTTTGATAAGATTCCAGCATGAGAAGAGACCAACTTGATTAATTGCACCCCTATGATATTTGTATGAATTTATTGTTCCCATAATGAGATTCCATGGACTGTATTCTATCCATGTATCTAACTTAGTATTTTTATCTTTCTTCTTATTTTCCTATTGAAGAAAATTATGCCTCTGTCTACTAAAGCTCACGGAGTTTGAGAACTTGGTATAAGTTTAGTTTTAGTTTATCATCTTAGCTACTGTAAAAATATAATATATTCTTTATTTTATTCATTTATATGTAATTGAGATTATTTATCATATCTAAGAGTTATTTTGTGCACCCTTGAGGCTGTTTATGACTCATTATTCCAAGGCTTTTTCTTTATGCATAGAAACTTCTTTAGTCTTACAGAATTTGTAATAAATGACTTCTATGAATCCCTTTATAAGTATGCAAGTTTTAGAAGGTTATTAAGATCATACTAAAGCCACTCCAAGGCTTAAAACCATAATTCGTTACCCTATTCCCATGTGTGTAAAAGCATAAAATATAACTAGTGACTTGTGCCAGAAACTAGTATTGCTACTTCCACTCCCAAATCGAGCCCAATTGTCCCTAAACCTCTGAATTCGAACCTTGATAATATCATGGATCTATTTTTTATGTGTTGGGGTGCCTAGGATCCTTGGATTAGAATTTATTATTTCTAATTCTTGAAACATAAATGGTCCTAGTACATTATGCATAGGATTCTTGAGATTATGTATTTTGGTAGTTATCTTTCTATGGATTTTGAATTGTTGTTCCTTTGATATGTTTTTCCAGATGTGTAATTAAATTTTAAATATCCATTGGAGGATGATGATGTTCACTCAGCGGTGTATGTGAGTCCCCTAGATGTATCATTTCTTGGTCATGGTGCTCGACAGAGTGGTATAAGTCTTGGATGCTTGTATATCTACTTCCTGGTTCTAGGATGCCCTGGTATACTCCTTCTTCGTCAAGGTACTTGATTAAGTGTTTAATTCTACTCTAGTGTGACACACTAGATCTCTTACAATATTGGTGGACATGCATGTGAATCAAGCTCATGGAAATCCGTCTTCATGTATGAAGACTAAGTTTCTATATGTTTGTATGTACATCAAAGAATAGTTGAGGGTAAAGTAAAGTAAATAATATAAATAATATATATACGAGAAAATAATAAATTAATCATTAAAATGGAAAGATAAAGAAATAAAAATACCATGGACCCATTCCATGGGAAAATACCATGGTTTTATGAAACTATGGGAGATGCGACAATAAAAATACATAGGAAATGACACAGACAATGTTTTAATAAATTCAAGGAGGATTATCTTGAAATTAATATGTCGATCACTAGATTTGTGCAACATAAACCATAGTATTTTAGACCTATCACTGTTTTTGACACATGTTGTTGTCATCACCATGTGGAATTTGAATTATATTATTACACTTTTCTTGAATTTTGTAATTTTTTTTGTCCAAACTAATCTCCTCCTTACATAATACTTGCTTTCATATCTAAGATTCTATGTGAGAGAGAAAATAGTGAACTATTTTAGCATAAGAATTATGTCAACAGAAAAAAAAAGTTATCATTGTTGTGGAAATATAAATTTATTTCAATATAAATATGTTATTGAGAATGATCAATCACCATCATATGTAACAGTTGAATGGAGGAGATATGAATATCTCAATTATAATATACGTTATGGTGATGCTCTTTCCAAAATAATTGGTTTGCGAGGAGATAAAATATGTGTGATATATTTTATGAAGAAATTTGAATTGTCTTTTTTATAAATACACCAAGAATTCACATAGATCATGATGAAAATATCTCTAGTCCAAATAATCTCATAAAATCTTTCCACTTGAAACAATTTTGTTTGTGGCTGATTTTGCAGAAAACTATACATTTGCTAGAAAAAGGAGATAGAGAGTGAATACTAACATTCTGATCAAGTTTCTATATTTGTCCATGTTCTATATATACATGCTCAACACAATGTTTATGGATTTGAAAAAATGAGTGAAGGATTGACATGTGATAAAATAATATCAATTTTATATTAGAGATTATCATACACATTAAACATATTTTATAGAACATTGCGTTGGAAATGTTTTCTATGAATTACTGAAAAAATGTGAACATTGAAATGTATTAATCATAGAAGACATACTACAAATTGTTCAAATCATTTATAAGATTCAACTTTTACATAATCTACAATTTACTCTTCCAAGGAATCTCTAATTGAATTTATGAAATTGATCTTTTCCAAAACATAGTTATGGCATATCAACTTTTACAAAGCATACATGTATGTTAATCATTAAACATTAAAAATGCACTACTTGAGATAAATATCAATGACATAAAACTATTTTAACATTAAAATTAAACACTAAACATAAACATTAAAAAACATTACAATTTTTTTAAATCATTTACAAAATTCATCTTTTAGATAATCTAATTGAGAACACTTCCAAACTAACGTGCGAGCATCGAGTCAAAGTCCTCTAATTTTTAATTGAGCAGTAAATGTTAATTTTGTTCTTCCATGTAATCATTTATAGAAGGATAGGATTAGTTTTCGATTCTTGTAATTTTTTTTATAGATAGGATTAGTTTGGACGTAATAATGACAATTTGCCACTGATTTTCTTGAATCTCTCAAGAGTTTTCTTTAGGATAGGTTAGTTGTAGATTAACTTTCTTAGGACTTCATATCCTTGTATTTCAGATATGACAGGTTTGACAAAGTTCTATATTAAGTATTGAATGTAATAATCATAAACAAGAGAGTCAAGTGTTTTAATGAATGTTTGTTGAAATCAAGAAGAGAGTTGTAGCCTCTACATGAATATTTGAAATTCCTTTGTCTTCTTTCAATAACCAGGAATGTGTTAAATTCTTCGTATATGAATGAATTGTGTAAATCCTCAAAAGCCACTAAGATGGAGATGTGTTCATATGAATGGAACAGGAACAAATTTATCGTTTCACTGATCAATTCATTTGTAACAGTATGAGAAAATATGTAACTTTGATAGAGCCTATAGTGGAGATAGATCCCGCAATAAATCGATGGCTCACAGAAGTTGCAGACAAAGACTTGCAGAAGGAAATTATGGAATCCCATTTCTGGAAAAGTTGGAAGGAAAATATGCAATATGCAATCTACAACCCAACCGTGGAACATTAGAGGAATTTTGAGGTCTAAAATGGGCCTCCTACGGAAAATATTAAAATAATATTTATTAACCTTGGAGGAAAAAAGAAAAAAAATACTTTTTGTGTTCGTATTTTCAACATATCTCCCTGTGTTTTTACTCAAATTTCAATCGGGAGAGCTCGTTAGATGCATAATTTGATTCCACATCCAATGAGTACCCACATTGCATACTTTTGATGGACCCCACTACCCCAAAAACAAGAAATACCTGAAAAAACATGATGATGATGTCATCATCACATTTTTTCAGGTATTTCTTGTTTTTGGGGTAGCGGTGTCAATCAAAAGTATGCAGTGTGGGTACTCGTTGGATGCAAAATCAAATTCCACATCCAACGAGCTCTCCCAGTCAAAATTTGAGTAAAAACACAGGGAGATATGTCAAAAATACGAACAAAAAAAGTAGTTGTTTTTTATTACAAATATGTTAATTCAACCATTATGGTTGACTCATTTTATTGGAATTCTATTGGTTCTTGAATTCCAACTCACAAGAAATTATTGTTGGCATGCTTTCTTATAAGGCCCATTTTAGACCCCAAATTTCCTCTAATGATAAGCATTCCAACCACATAATTTCCGTAAGTTGGTTTCAGAATTTGGAAAATGCATCCTACAACCCACAACCCACAATTGGGGAAATGTTGTTGTGGAAAGGAAATTGCGAAAGAATTCAGTTACAAAAAGGAAATTATAGAGAGATAATTGCGGAAATCTTTCAAATTTGAATCAGTGAGAGATTTGATGGACAAGGAGAATATTTTAGTCAGTGGTTCATGCCGATTAAGATAAGACAAGCCTTCTATCTTTTACCTGGAATCAATTTTGGTATCCGAGTGAATATCAGAGTGCATAGAAGGATGCCACCAAGGAGAGGATGATCACATGGAATTCCAATAGAAGGTGGTTGAGGAAGACAAGAAGTGAAGACAAACACACAAAGGTAATTAAGACAACTCCAATATAGGATGGAGGCTATGGAGAGAAGGAATTCAGAGAGTATAGATACCAGTGATGAAGAGCAATCCTCTGAAGAAGAGAAAGAGGAGATTGTTGATTAAGTAAAAGTATTGAGGATGCTAGTGAAATCTAGTAATGTGCCTAAAGTTTTAGTTCCCATGTATGAACGTAATTTGAATGTTGAATAACTCATAGACTCGATCAATTCTCTAGCAAAGTACTCTTATTTTGAAGAAATTGAGGATAAAAAGAAGGTGGAATATGCAGTGACCTGACTAAAAGGACATGCAACCATCTGATGGGATGAAATTCAGATCCCCAGGAAAAGAAAAGGTAAGTCCAAAATCAAAACTTGGGACAAAATGTTAGATAAAATCAAAAGTCAAATTATGTCTAAGAATTATTAGATGAATCTCATTAGACAATAACAAAATATTAGACAAAATGGTATGACTGTTAAAGAATATATAGAAGAATTACTTAGGTTAAGTATTGTAGCTGGACAGACACAAGGGGACATATAAAGAGTGACCAGGTATATAAATGGACTAATATATGAGATACAATATGAGATCAGCTTTTTGAACTTGAATACTGTTGAATATGGTTATCGGGAAGCCTCAAGGGTAGAAGAGAAGCTACTAAGAAGATAGAACCAGAAGAATTGAGGGAGAAGCATAGTAAGAAGGAAAGGATCTCCAAATAGAGGAGGTAAGTTTCATAAATATAGGAATGAGGTAGAAGGTTCTAGTATTCAACCAACCCAATGAGGAAGTAGAGATGAATAATCCTCCTAAGGAAGGAGAATCCATTATGTTGAAGAGAGATTTAGTAAAAATAGAGAAGAAAGTGCATGAGCCATGGCATAAGAAGAGTCTGTTCAAGACTAAGTGCAAGCCACAAGGGAAGTGTTATAAGATGGTTATTGAGAGTGGTATTATATATGATTTGGTCTCCATTGAGATGGTATAGAATTCAAGATTGAAGAGGATGAAACATCCCACTCCTTATAAAGTGTCTTGGTTGTAGAAAGGAGATCAACTCTTGGTGAATGAGAAGTGCAATGTGGAGTTTTAAATTGGTACTGATAAAGATGTTGTATTATGTGATATAACTCCTATGGATGTATGTCATGTACTCTTAGGGAGGCCATGGAAAAATTACAGAATATTTGTCCATGATGGAAGAAATTGTTTCAAGAATTCAAGAAAGAAGAAGAACTGCGTTTTTTCCTTGATGATTATGTTGATATTATTGTGGATGATTTACCAAATTCTTTACCTCATGTGAGAATTATTATTCATCACATTGACTTAATACCTAGTGTGAGTTTACCTAATAAGGAATCCTATAGACTGGTTCCTCAACAGAATGAAGAGATCAAACAACAGGTACCTGAGCTATTGGATAAAGGTTTGGTGAAATAAAGTTTGATTCTTTGTGTAGTACCCACTCTCCTTAGCTCAAAGAGGGATGGAGGATGGTGTATGTGCATTGACTCTCAAGCAATCAACAAGATCACTATCAGGTACAGATTTCCCTTACACTGCATTGATGATTTGGTGGATTGTCTAAGTGGATCAAAGTATTTTTCAAAGAAATACTTGAAAAGTGGTTATCATCAAATACGAATAATAGAAGGGGATCAATGGAAGAGTGCATTCAATACTAACAATGGAATCTATGAATGGTTTTTAATTCCATTTGGGATTACTAATGCACCTAGCAATTTTATGAGATTGATGAATGAGGCCTTGAAGGAATACACTCGAAAATTTGTGATAGTGAATATGTATGATATTTTGATTTTCAATTAGAATAAAGAAGAAAATTTGAGACATCTTAAATTGTATTAGAAACCCTGCAAAAGGAGAAGTTGTTGATAAATATGAAAAATTTTAGTTTCATGAAGAAAGAAATGATTTATTTGGGATTCGTGATTTCAAAAGAAGGGTAAAAAATGGGTCCAGAGAAGATGCGGGCAATTCTAAATGGGACAACTTCAAGGAATGCGTATGAGGTAAGAATTTTCATGGTATTGCAAGTTTTTATAGAAAATTCATCAATAATTCATAAATTTGTAAACATAGAATAGACACATTCAGGGGAAGTATACAACCATTCAAGTGGATAGAAGCAGCTGACAGAAACTTCAAATTGTTGAAGAAGAAGATTATTGAGAAGCCTACTCTGGGTTTACCAAATTTTTGATAAGGTTTTTCAAGTAGAGATAGATGAGACAACAAAAGAAGTTTTTTTGAGTCAAGAACAAAGACCAGTAGCATACTTCAGTGAGAAGTTAAATCAGGAAAAACAAAAGTTCTCCTCATATGAAAAAGAATTATATGTTGTTGTACAAGATCTCAAGAAATGGAAACATTAATTGATTCCCAAATAATTTGTGTTATATTCTAATAATCATGCTTTGCAATTTGTAAATAGTCAACCAAAGTTGAATTAGAAACATGCTAAGTGGGTAGAATTTTTGCAGAACATTTCCTTCGTGACCAAGCATACAAGTGGAAAATCTAATTAGGTTTTTGATACCTTGAGTAGAGTCAATTTAATTGGGTGAAATTAAGGTCGGTATTTTGGGATTTCAAAATTTGGTTAATATGTATAAAGAAGATGTGGATATTAAGGATGTATATGTAGCCTTTATGAATCCAGTTTCAAACAATAGAAATCAATGGTTGGACTACATGATACAAGCAGGATTGTTGTTCAAAACTAGTAAATTGTGCATTCCTAAATATTCTAGGAGATAAAATTCGATACATTACAAACATGATGGAGTTTTGTCAAGTAATTTTGGACAGGACAAAACATTTGTTGAGGTGAGTGATTTTTATTTTCGACCAGAAATGCATCATGATGTAAGGAAAATTGTTGAAAGTTACACGATATGTCAACATACCAAAGGGAGGAGGAAAAATACTAGACTATATCAACCCATACTTATTCTAACTAGACCTTGGGATTCCATCAGTATGGATTTTGTTCTAGTATTTGCTAGAACTCAAAGGGGGTATGATTCTATTTTTGTAGTAGTGGACAGATTTTCAAAAATGTCTCATTTTATTGCTTGTAAGAATACCAACAATGAAACAAATATTCCTAATTTGTTCTTTTCCTAAATTATGAAGTTAAATGGTCTACCTTTGAGCATTGTGTTTGACAAGGATACAAAATTTGTTGGTCATTTTTGGAGAAATTTGTGGAAGAAATTGGGTACAAATATTAGTTTTTGAAATGCTTATCATCTTCATACATATGGTCATACTGAAGTGGAATATAGGAGAGTTGGAAATATATTGAGAATTCGTGATTATGAGAACCCAAAACAATGGGATTTATCTCTTGCTCAAGCTGAGTTTTTCTACAATGATTCACGTAATAGGAGTAGAGGTATAAGTCCTTTTCATATTATGTATACGATGCACCCAAGGTGAGTATATGAACTCAGAATTTCGGGAGGACATGAAAAAATAAGTGCAGATGATGAATATTGTGCATCTCGTATGCATGAGCTACATGAAAATGTTAAAACGAAATTGCAGGAAAATACTAGGAAGTATAAACAGAGAGAATTTTTGAAAATAATGGAAGTTAATTTTCGGGTTGGAGATTTAGTAATGGAATATATTAGGAAGGAAAGGTTTCTTAAGATGACTTACAATAAATTGAAGCTCAAGAAAACTAGACCTTGTAAAAATTTGAGGAAGTTTTATGCAAATGCATATGAAATAGAACTTCCTTCTGATCTTCAAATTTATTCAATTTTTAACGTTTCATATTTATATCCTTTTAAAGATTCAAGTGTTCGGACAAAAGAAATGATCTCAGGTGAAGATGCTCCATTAGTAGATTAGTGAGGACAATCACCACAAAAAGAACAACCATAGATTAAAGCTATCCTTGACAAGAGAATTTCAAAGAAGACCAGGAACAAAGAGTATTTTCAATACTTAGTCAAGGGGAAAGATTAGCCATCATGAGATGTAGCATAGATGAATGGACTTGATATTTACAAGTATAATGTGAACCCTAAAGAACTATTGAATAATTATTCACTTCCCTTGGAGTATGATGCATGAGCATTGAGTCAAAGTTTCGTGTTTTCTAGTTGAGCAGGAAATGCTATTTTTCTTCTTCCATGTAATAACCACTTATACTATGAAACGAGAACTTGACATAGTTCTTGTTTTTCTCTCTCATAATTTTAGTAGCTATTATTACCTTCATTCCCAAACGGGTTGATACTAGTAGCGCACATTTTCATTTTGAGAACTTTTTTGGGCCTTTGAATCATCTTGGTCATAAAATATTTTCAATTTCTATTTTCAAGTGTGTTTTTTCAAAATTTAACAAAATAACATACAATTAGAAACAAGTTATAATGAAAAACATATACATTTTGCAATTTTTTCTTTAAAATAAGACATTTTTATTGACAAATTTGTAAAAAAATCCAGACAATAAAAAAATTTAAAACCATTTTCAATGGACTTTTAGATATGTTTTGTATAAAAATGTTACTATTTTATATTATTTTCCAAAAGTGACGATTCACATAAATTCAAGAAAAACTATACCATATAGTTGTAAATAACATATTAAAAACATTATATATAGAAAAAAATATTTCTAAAACAAAGTTTGAAAGTCAAAACATTACTAATATATCTTATCAAAAATTTGTCAAATTTAACATTTTTTCAAGGCATGAAACTAATCAATTATATCACGACAGCCAAACTCTTCATCGAAATTGGAATTTTCTGAGCTTGGCTTTCTCCAGGAACATCAATTATTGATTTTTGTACCTAGGAAAGTGTTCCTATAGGTGAATTTAGCCTTATTCACTTAAATGGAGAAAAAAAAGTGACCCTTGCATTAAATGACTTGAGTTGAGCATTTAATATGACTTTAGAGAATAAAGTGACCTTTTGATAAATTTAAGTGGGTGAGTGAATTTAATATTTATGAGATTTAAATGTGAGCATTTAATCTCATCCGTCGATCTAATTTAATATCAACCATTGGATTAGTTGAACCCTAGGGTTATCACCTAAAAGGTAAGGAAAGGCCATTTCAGTTACTTTTGCAGATTGAAGTGAAGGAGAGAGTTGAGAGAGAAAGTTTCCATTTTTCTGAGAAAGAAAAAAAAAATTGCAACAAACAAATAGAGGGAAAGGAAAGCAACAAAGAGGGAATGAAAATCAAGGAGAGCACAAAATCATCTATTGTTTGTCTGTACGATATGGTTTTCGGTAAACAAGGAATGATTTTCAAGGTAGTTTTTTGGGCATGATTTTCAAGAAAAAAAAAGAAAATTTTCAGGCATGGATTTCAAGCTCCATACAGTCAGTTCATATGGTAAAATCTGTATAGTATGTACAATGGTACAAAAATTGAGGCAAGAAAACAAAAAAATATGGGTTTGTTTTTTCCTGTTTGGGATGGAAAATGAGGCATAAATTTTCTCTTCTGGGTTGGGATAAATTGGTCTAAAAAATTTCTAAGTTTTTCTGTAAATTTCCTGATAATAAAAACACACTCTCTCTCTCCTAATAGGTTTTCCCCTTGTGGTTTTTTCTGGTAAAGTTGCCAAAAGTTATTGTGTTTGGAAATTTCATGATGTGCATTTAATTTGGTTTTATCATTAAATTTTAGTTACAACAGTGATTATTTCAGTCTAAAATGTTATGTCATTTCGAGCCTTATGCATTTCTGGGTTGGGCATTAAACTTAGATAAGTTTTGACATTTAAACCGGTGGTTGAAACTGAGAAAAATTTACATGGTATCAGAGCTGAGTGGGGAAGAAAATTCATTTTTGTAGACATAAAAGTAATTTCCAAATTTCATAGATTTTCTTTTGACAACAACAACATTTTGTTGAAACTTATTCTTTTAGCAATATGACTTCTACTGGACTTAGAATGGAGGATAGGCTTGATGGGGTAGGGAATTGTATTATGTAGAAAGCTAGGATTTTGATTGTGTTGGAGGAAAATGAGTTGTGGGAGGAGTTAGTTAGAAATACTACATCTAATCTCATTGTTATTCTCGTTTCCACTGATGCAGTAGCATTGGCTGCATTCAACAAGAAATATATTAAGGCCAGGAGGATTATTCTTGATGTTGTTAAATACCATGTGATTCACCACATTTCAAGGAAGGACCATGCTCATGAAATGTGGAGTTCTTTGACCGGCTTGTTTCAAAGTTCAGACAAGAATATGAAGATGGTTTTGAGGGAGAAGATAAAGAGTATCAGGATGGTTAAAGAAGAGTTTATGTTGTCTTTCCTTACTAGGATCTCTTAGGTGAGAGATGAGCTTTCAACAGTTGGGGAGGTTGTTCCTAATGCAGAGCTAGTACAGATAGCCATGAATGGAGTCTCAAATCCTTAGGTTGTGTTTGTATAGGCTTTGGTATCTAGGGAGACCTTACCTACATGGGACAGGGTATGTGATGATTTTTTCTAGGGGGATACTCTAAGGGGTCTTTTGCAGGGTAGTTCTTCTACTAGTAGGTAGGATGAGGAGGATGTGGCCTTGATAGAAAAGGGGACAAAGAAGAAAAGGAAGGGTCCCAAGAAGGGTGGGGCCAAGCAGTAGGATGGGAACAAGAATTATCTGAGGACTATAAAGTGATTTGCTTCTCAGAATATGGGACACTGTGCTAGGTAGTGTCCAAACAAGAAGAATAAGAAGTAGTAGCAGACAACATATTCAACAAAGGTTGATGATTTTGCAGTGAGATTTCACTAATATTTTTCATTTTGCACTAGACATATTGATAGAGAGAGAGAATATATTATCACCAGTGTGGATGTTGATAGAGAGAGGGATTTTTCCTTGTTGACAAACCATTCCTACAGTGCATATACTTCCAACACTTGGTATATTGATAGGGGAGCTTCAAGCCACATGGTAGGTGCTCAAGAGATTTTTTCTAAGCTTTCACAGATAGAGAATGATGTCGAGGTGGTGTTGGGAGATTATTTTGTTGTCAGAGAAGTTGGGCGTGTGACCATTACCTTTCAAAGGGAGTCCATGAGTCCGATGGTTTTGAGAATTTTACTGTATGTACCTGGGCTGAATAAGAACCTGGTTTTAGTTTCCATGATTGAGGATTGGGGTGTTGGTGTGTCCTTCCTAGATGGACATGTGCATGTGTTTCCCAATACTGCAACACCATCTGCTTCATTTTCCATTAGATTTAGATGTGGGAAACTATACAGGCTCTTAGTTCACCCTCATCATGCCTTGGCACATAGCATTGGCAGTGATATTTGTGAGCTTTGGAATTGGAGGATGGTGCACTTGTATCATCCATCATTGGGGTTGGGAAGACATATGGTTATAGGTTTACCATAGTTTAGCTCAGAGCATAGAAATGTTTGTAGGGGGTGTGCTTTGGGCAAGTACACGAAGACTAATTTTCAAAATAGTGATAGTAGGTCAACATGGATTATAAAGTTGATACATTAAAATTTGTGTGGACCGATGTCATATGTTCCCTTGAGAGGATATGAGTACTATGACATTCTTTGATGGTCATTCCATGAAGACCTAAATCTACTTCCTGAAGAGAAAGAAATATGAGGAGGTCTTGCAAAGATTCCAAGAGTTCAAAGCTCTTATGGAGAACTAGACAAAGAGGAAGATACTGGTTCCCAGATCAAATAACTGGTGTGAGTATACCTCCAAGGAGTTTGATGGATATTACATATAGGAGGGTATCAGGAGGAAGTTGATGGTTACATACACTCTAGGGAATAATGTAGTGGAAGAAAGGAACAAAAGGTCTATTCTTGGAGAAGCCATAGCTACGTTACATGACAAGTCACTTCCTTTCTTCCTTTGGGCCAAGGCATGTAGAACAAATGTATATATTAAGAATAAGAGTCCCCATCATGTCATGGGGAACATGAAACAAGAGGAGTTTTTCACAAGAATGAATTCTAAGCTCGGACATTTTCGCATATTTGGTATTTTGACTTACTGTCATGTCCCTTCTGAGAAGAGGACAAAGTTGGAGTCCACCACAAGGAAGAGAATATTTCTGGTATATGATGAGACTTCAAAAGCCTTCCATATTTACCTTCCTTCTCAGAGGAAAGTTTTTGTGAGAAGGGATGTTAAGTTTGAGGAGGAGTGGGCCTTCAAGAATTATAGAGAGTTTGAGTAGGGTGAGCAGTAGGTTCTTGCACCTCAGGTTGTTTCACAAATATCGTCAATACATGAGACAAGTTCACAGGTTTCCCAAGTTACTAGACCACATAGTATGGGAACATGTTCACCAGTTTTAATGGTTCAACCAGTAGGGTATTTAGGGACAGGTTTTGCGTCTCATATTACAGGTTCACCATATAGAGGATTAGGATCCCAGAGTTCACGAGTTGTTGGTACATCAGCTGTAGGTTCACAGGTTTTTGGGCTTCTACCTTTGGTAGTTCATTAGACGAGGACAGAACAAAGTGGGAGAAACCTTCAGGGAAGAAGAATCCTAAGTGGCTTTAGGAGACCTTGAAGGAAGCTCAAAAGTTTGGGACAC
Source organism: Pseudotsuga menziesii (assembly GCA_001517045.1). NCBI lineage: Eukaryota > Viridiplantae > Streptophyta > Pinopsida > Pinales > Pinaceae > Pseudotsuga > Pseudotsuga menziesii. The sequence goes on from LPNX011057430.1 coordinate 435,343, forward strand.
CAAGGGAGGCAGTGAGGTCTATTGAGATGCCAAATAGATTGGGCATGACATTAGTGGCTAGTTTACATGATTGAGAGCATTCTACTTTTGAGGAGGCCTTCCAACATCATGTTTGGTGTTGTTCAAGATTAAGCACCCTTGTAACCTAGGGTTTGGGGTTTCCAACTCTAAGCTTACATATAATCAGCTTTAACAGAGAATTGAAAGGAAATAGGAAGAAAGTCTTGACTTACCCGATTATTGACGGTTGATCCGATTATTGACAGTTGATCGAAGGTTGATCTTCTTCCGTTCCTCTTCTCTCCAAATCTTCCAGGGATGCACTTCCTTCACTTGTAAAGAGAAAATTCTCCACGTAATATCTCATGCATGTATATATAAGAGGTTAGATAAAAAATATGTTTAGTATATAATCAAATATATTCCTTAACCACAATACATGAAAGAGACTCAACATAATGTTGGAAGAAGAATTCTATTTATTAACAATCAGTGAATGAGATAAGAGTACAACCCAGATTTTGAGACAAGGCCTCCTCTGCATTGAAAGGACTCTGAGTTCTACTGCTCCAAGATTTCTGAAGATATACCACTAGCATAACTTTGCTCTCCAATATTCATTGATCAATGCCCTCCCTAAGGGCTCTATTTGTACTTTGGGAAATAGAGTGGTTTTGAAGGTTGAGAAGGTTGAAACAGTTAGGATAGTTAATGATTAGGGCCCAAATAATCTCCATTAATTGTGCATTATATTTTTTAAGGTAGAATCAAGATGTACATGACTATTGATATAGGCAACTCACGTATGACATGCGATTTGCTTAAAGGAAATCTGCATACGTTGATGTACGCGGGTTGCAATGTAGATAGTCACGTACAGTATGCGAGTTGCAAACGGGAATATTCATGTACGTACGCGAGTTGCAATGGATATAGTTGCATACGCAACTCAACACTTAGAAAAATAATATGGAAAGCTGGTTTAATGGTAAATTCATCCCCAGTCATGCCCATCTATAGTGTTTTGGAAAAATTCAATCCTAAAATGTCCTTTTGTGTACCGACATAATGAATATCGACACTTGGATGGAGAAGTGCCATTTGGGTTGATAACAAATTCCCCCTAATGTGTGAGGTTAGAGGGAAAAAATGGCCGAAATAGATTATAATCATTATCTTGGAGAAATCAGAAGGCCAATGGAGTAGAGGTAGTGCCTGAAACAAATACATAATAATGTCATATACAAATTCATATCTGAGGATGCTATGTTCAATATACTGGAACACTAGCTTATTTACAATATTTGAGTACATCATATGGTATGCATACATGGTATGCGTACAAGACCACATATATTACAAAGGTTTATTGAAGCCACAATATACAAAAATGATGAGTCTTCAAAGATCTAGAAGCTGTGTAAGTGATCCTAACATAATCTTGTGCAACTTAGTCCACAGATATACACATAAGGTATTCGTCAAAAATACCAAAAAACCAGTACAGTCTAAGCCATGTGAATAGATGTTATTGAAGTCAAACATGGATAGGAATCAACATATTGTCAACCAACAGGTCATAATTCACAATTGAAGCAAATGAATTCACCAATAATGGAAGTAAACCCTAGGGTACGATCATAAAAAATTCTAGGTCTTTGTCGTCAGGAAGTGCTGATGAGAAATCATACTGTGATGAGGAAGGAAATAGATCCTCCAGCGGATCACAAGAGTGACTACAAACTGGGTAAAGGAAGGAAAATGCAAGTAATAACAGATAGGACGATGATGGAGTCAAGAGAAAGATCAGATACAGGGTTAAAGCCTTGAACAGTGAGCATGACACAAAGATGACCCAAGGTAGCTTTAACTTTGTAGATAGTACAAATAGACTTATCTGTCATATAGGATACATGATCAGATTCCCCAGGTATAACTGACAAGAGGATGAGTAAGAAAATCAAAGTAATAGATGAACTGAAAGCGAACACTGAGACATGAGTATTGGAAAATACATAGAGTTCTATGTTCAAGGAGGACATGCTGCCACCAACTGAGAACCAAAATAAAACTTCTTCCTTATCTTTCCTGTTAAATTTTAACAATTCTAGGGAATTCAACTCAAGTCTCTCTTCCTTTTTTGACAAGCTTGAAGAGAAGAGGGACTAATGCTTGATAGTGTCACTGATTCATGGATTTTATGAGCCCGAACTAGTACATGCTCACTTGGTGCTTTCATGTTTAGGTATTCTGAAAACTTGGAAGAAGACTCTAGGGGGGTCCATTTTTTTTCCAATTTAGTCTCCTGAAGCCAAAAAAGTATAAAACATATGACCGAATAACTCTCTTAACTCCCATAGAAGAAAAGGTGAACCTTTTTCGTACTTAGTCAGGGAGGTCTGAAAAAGGTTAAATTACCACCTACCCAACGCTCCTTCAAGAGCATCATATATCTTGAGTTTTATGAGTGTGAAGGAAAGCAATATCACTCAAAAAGATCCATTTGAGTACGAGAAATGGGGATTACAACAATAAAATCGATGCTTTGTTCTTGGTGTTTAACGAGCATGACAAAGACATGAAGTACACTTGAAATATTTTTCATGTTTAGGTCTTGTTGAGGCCTGGAAAATTGCTGCTAACAACAGTTAGGGATTCTCCCTAGTAAATGTTCCCAACTAGCCCATTACTGTTTGGTATGGGGAATCCGTCCAGTTTACGGTCTGGTTGTTGTAGGTCAAGTAACAAAAATAAAAGGGTTTTACCAGTTATGGCTTGGTCCATCGTGTATGTTTTTGGTTTTTTATTTAAGTATGAGATACAAGTGCCTATCTAAAAATGTAGATTGATAGAGAATACGAGGAGTAGCCACAATGTGATGTGCAGGTTCTTACCTCTCGTCTTAACTCTCTCGCATGTAAACCACACACAGCAAGAAAAAACTAAAAATAACTATCTAGCCTATCCCTAGGGAGCAATATTATTATTTATCAATGAGTAATGTATTTTGTGCATGCATCAAGAAAAATCATAGATAGTTGTTACTTATTTCAAAGCACACAAATATTTATAGATATATGAACAACCCGATAGCTAATTGTTTATGAACAACATTCATTACTCATAGTGGAAATTTCATAGAATAAACTAGAGCAAATTCATAACAAGAACATAGGTTAAAAGAGTTAGAATGATCTCACAGTTAATCGATAACAAATGAAAACGAAATAGTTTACTTTCAACAAATCCATAGCACAACATTTGAAACCTTTCAAAGTCTTTCTCCAAGAGGAAACTTGTAATTTATTTATGCAAAAGGAAATAGTTATTCTTACATCATACTCTCACAAATCTATCTAGGAAGAATTCCTTCTCTACATCGAACTCTCCTATACTTATACAAAAAAGCAAAACTTTTGGGTTGCCCCCAAATGACTCATGGGCTTCCCCAACATTTCAATTCCCAAAATTTGTCCTGTAGTAAGTGCTCATACATTATACAATATATTACATTTAAAACAAGAATTTAATAGAGAAATTTATGAAGAGGGCCCTGCTTGATCATTGATGAACTATTTCCATGCTTGGGCCTCTGTTGCTATGCTTTCAAAATCTGAAGGTTCAAGAAAACAAATGTTTATTTCATATTTTGCAGCGTGATTCTTAACCACCTATATTCCTTCTAGACTCAAATGTAGCTGATATTCAAGTAAATGGATGCTAACTGCTGAATCAGCTATTGCATTCTTCGGGATTTCCTCATCTAGATCCTTGGCTTGTTAAATTTTCTGCTCATCTTCCTGGTACCTTTCTCTGTAACTATTCTATGAACAGCTCATGTTCTGGTAATGCATCTAGTCTTTGTTCTATGAAAACTTTGCATCTGTTGTAGGTGACTAGCACCCTTCTGTAGTATTCGGTATAGACTCCTCTCATTTTATTCATAGTCTTCTTGAATTCCTCCGCAGCATTTATTGCAAACTCTAATAAGTCGTAGTCCTGCTTTAAACCATTTCAATCCTTAGCTGGTATCTCTACAAGGGTTTCTTCATTGATTTCTATCCACACTATCCTACTAGCCAGGACTTCCAAGATATCCTAAGATCTATCTACAAAATATGAAGTAGTGTCCATGATTTCTTCCAACCTGCTATCTACCTGTAAGATTTTACACCTTTCTTCTTCAATGGACATTTGCAGTTGGTGCATTCTTCTTCATTGGGTTAGGACATGCTCCTTTAGAGGCTGGACATTTGTTTTTGTTCACTGGCATCCCTCAATGATGTTGTCAATGAAGCAATCTATTCCTCAAAACTTGCTACCTGCACTTGGTATTGATTTTCCCTTTCTTCTATGGTGGCCTTATATGCCTCCAACTCAGCAATGTTTCCTTGTAGTTCGTCCCTTTCTCCACTAAGATTTTCATATGATACCTTGAGGTTATTCTTCTCTGTCTTCAAAACCTGATACTCTTGTTGTAGCCTTTGCAATTCTGCTAGACTATTCTGAGCATCCTTTTCTGTTCTTTCCATGGAAACTTCTAAGGTCATCTTGTTTGCATGTAGAGTTTGGAGTTCTACCTTCGAAGTCCTTACTTCATTATGCATATGTTCAAATTTTCTATTTAACTTGTTACCTTTATCCCTCTCCTTCTTTAGAGTTTCCTTTAATTGTGTTGCATTTTTCCTTGATTGCTCAAGGTCTTTCATAAGTTTATCCACATTTTCTTCAGTGGCCTAGATTAATTCCACTCCGGCTCTGGCTGTCAGTCGACGATCTACATCTGTCCCATGCAACAAAGGTTTATCAGTAATCATCATACCTGATTGTCCTCCCGTTTCAACCTTTTTCTTGGTCCTTTTGAAAATCCTCTTCTTCTCCTTGTCATAGAAGATGGTGCTGAAATCAGGGACCTCTTCTGCTTCTTTCTGCACAAAAGGTATCAGATTCAATCCAGAAAACAACAACCTGTTCTTGGGTGCTGCCACAAGTTGCAGCATGATCCTGGGAATTAGGATTATCCTGATGCCCTTGATCTGTGTGATCATGTGTCCCTTGTGCATCTATCTATTCAATAGTTTTCTGGTCTTTCTTAGCTCCTGCTAACCTCAGACCTTCACTCTTTTCTCGTTTTTTCTTCATCTATTCATCTTCCTTCTTCTTTCTTTCCTCCTCTTCCTTCTTTGTTGCTTCCTCTGTAGCTTTCTTTATTTCTTCTTCCTTCTTTAAGAAACTCTCAGCCTCTTGTGCTAGCCTCCTAGCATCCTCTTCCCTCTTCTTGGCTTCCTCTTCTTCATCTTTCTTCTGTGCGGTTTTTCCTTTACCAGCCACAATGGTCATCTTCTGTTTAAATATTTTCTTCAATGCAGTCATATTCCTTTCATTCATGAATATTTCTTCATCCTTGTCCTAGAAGTTTGTATATTCAAAATGAACATTTGCTTCTTTACAATGCTCTGCAACCTTATTCTAGGAGTCATTCCTGGGGAGCTCATCTCCCCAAAGTGAAAGTGCTCCAACTCTTGTACAAATTCAGCAATTTGTTTGACCTTTGAAAATTTGTAACTTCCCAGCTGAAAAGGTATGGAAAGATAGGCTGCCTTCTTATGTTCAAATAGGGAGATTCCTACACCATCTAGATAAACTTGCCTAACTACTTCTTTATGCACCACATAATCAATGGCATACTTAGGGAGTAAAGAAGGTGCGCTAGAGAAACCATATATTATAATGTACATCCCCTCTTTAGTCAAATAATAGCTCCCATGTTCCTCAATGACTTTGAATGCCTCCTCGGACATACAGTTGCATTCTGTTAGGAATATTAAATTGTACAAAGCATAATGAAATGTTCACATATCTCTTTATAGTGGTTATAATATTTGTGTGCCCAAAATAGTTTGTATGCAGTGTACACAGGGGTTCTCTCCCTGTCCCAAATGCACCTTAAGTCTAGAAATGGTTGGGTACATAGTATCCAATAAGATGGAGCTCATATAGAACTTCGACTTATTCTGGGACACCCCTCCCAAAGCTAAAGATATGGAAGCTGAGAGGCTATTAGACACTATGTTTGCACAGTTGAATATGGTCCCCTGAGTGGCCACATAAATGAAATGTTCACATATCTCTTCATAGTGGTTATAATATTTGTGTGCCCAAAATAGTTTGTATGTAGTGTACACAAGGGTTCTCTCCCTATCCCAATTGCACCTTAAGTCTAGAAATGGTTGGGTACATAATATATAGTCCAGTAAGATGGAGCTCATATAGAACTCAGAGTTCTTCTGGGACACCCCTCCCAAAGCTGAAGATATGCAGGCTGAGAGGCCACTAGACACTATGTTTGAACAATTGAATGTTAAATTTTCATATGCTTAACTAAGACATTAGTATTTCATTTCATTTTCATAACAAAAGCATATAAACAGGATCACTGAAAGATAGACAAGCACAACCATACAAAAGGAACACAAAGATTTATCCTAGGAAAACCCTAAAGGGAAAAACCCAGCAAAAGCTTCCTCAATATAGATGTCCCCAAAAAGATAAAAGATAAAACCAGCAAGGAGATCAAATCCTGGTCCTCCTCCTTCTCTAGCTACTTCTCTTCTCCACTAATGCACTACAGAAGTGAGTGTGTGTGTGTGTGTGTCAAATGAGGAGCACCACAACTCTATTTATATTCATCCGTTCACTTTAACTAACTCATTCGACACGTAGGCTAGAGTTACACATGTAGGCTCAAGTAACCACACTGGGGTGCTAATGACCCACCTTTACAATTAGAGGGGACTACCTCATGACTCTTATTAGTTCTTTCGATTAGAAGCATCGGGGTACAAAGTAATACAAGTGGTTCTCCCAGTAGGATCATCAAGGACGACAAAAGATACATATAGAATATTCTTCGAAGTTACAATATTTCAACACTCCCCCTTAACGAGAAGGGTATTCTACAACAAAATCAACAACAACAATAGTAGGAGAGAGATAGAGGACATCATCAACATCAGCAGGGTAACACATCTATAAATCATTGGAAGCTTTTCAACATTATGTACTCTTCATCTTCAATCTTCATTCTTCATCTGTTGGGCTTAGGGCAGACCTGGGTTCTATACTTTTGTCTTCGCACCAAAAAAGGACCCACAGTGTTGGCCCTTTCGGAAACAACCTGCGAACAGGTTGCAATCTCACCCAAAATAGCTATGGGTGCCACAGAATCAGGTTTCTGCAAGAAGAAGAGGGATATTACTGTACCTTTAGCCTTTTAACAAATAATAATCATACAATACAGATCTTTGACATTCACTTATATAGCTTCGCGGTTATATAAACAAACAGTTTCTTGCTTAACCCTTAACTGGGAAATCACAGTGAAGTTAGTATTTAGTAGTGATCTTACTTATCAGTTATGTACTTATCAATGCATAAAAGAACATAATAGAGACAACACAAAAGAACCACAACACAAGATATAACGTGGTTCACCCCCAGTTTAGGGGCTACGTCCAAAGAACTCTGTTTTATTCAACTCTTTACAAAAACCACAGTTCTGATCTGCGCACTCAGCTGCAGATCCCTTCAATTCCTCAAGTTGTGCACTTAGCTGCAAATCTCTGCGCAGATAGCTGCAGATCCTATTAATTACCCAAAACCCTCTGTGCACACAGCTATAGAGGTCATCCACACACACAGCTGGGACTTAACCTTTCTTACAAAACTAGCCTTAGCTTCACATCAAATTATCTTACATTAAAAGTCTAACCTGACTCTTTTACAAAAGTGCTTATTTATACAAGTGCACTTATTACAAAACCATGGGCTTAAACCATGGGCACCCCGAACCCTAAACCCTGGATTTAAACCATGGGTTAATTACAAAAAGAGGGCTTTGACTCAACCTCGACACCCCTAAGACTATTTTGAGTCACAACTTCACTTACACGCTTCCACAAAAATCGTGGAGTTACCAAAATTAAGGACCGTTAAGGTGCGCACCCCAACAGGCCCCTAAGACTCACCAGTGTCCCGTCCCAGGACACTCAGCTACTTGTATGGTGGTAGAATGTTATCTTTAGCTGCTTACTCCTTCTTTATGATCTCCTTACGCACTCTATCAAGCTCTGTATCCGTCTACATCTCTGTAACCATCAACTTTAATGTTCCCGCCCTCCTGCTTCCTTATATGCTTGCCATCATCGTCATCCTTTCTGCTACTTCTACCACGGCCGCAGCTTGCTTAATCCTTCATCCTTTAATTCTTAGAAGACTTCCGATTTTCTTTATGTTGTTGTCTTCCTTTGCAATATTTATGATGGTCATGGGAATTGTTGAGCCTTATAAAGCTATCAGTGACTCCATCCCTCAAACTCCCTCCCATTCATGTCCTATCGAACATTTGACCATCCACAACTTTGGGTCCTTAGCAGACGGGGCTCCTATGAATGCATGCCAATGTACTTTTCCATAAGACAAACAACATGCCTCCACTCCACTGAGCCAAGAGGATACATCTCGGGATCCTCTGGAGTCTTTCCTGAGGGCTTGTGCCTTTCTTCGTTCCGCTTAGAGCGAACTTCTAGTTTAAATTTCTTCCTAGTAGATCGTGTCTGCATTGGTTGAGGTGGTGCTAGGGGAGTCTCTTCATAGGGTGCAGGCATAGGTGGATGGCTGCAAAGGTTCTGCAGACCCCCCTCTTCAAATTCTCTCACTGATTCCTGAAGCTCGTGATCAGCTGTCATGGGATCAATTGTAAAACTCAAGAAACTGCGTAATGCGAACTTCACGGGTGTGGGTGTCTTCTTATAGAATCCATCAACGAAATCTGTCATAACTGTGCATTGAAGACACCAAATCTGACAGAGATCTTTTCCAAACGACGGTAGGTTTGGCAAGATCTCATTAATACAGGCAGTTAATACAGGTGATGTAGTGGCGCCGCCAAATTTGGTTTCCTCCAATGGTCGTATTTTAAGCTCTAACAGATCTTTCCTTCTTCGGCACAAGCAGTAACTCTAGCTATGCCATAATGGAGACATTCGACACTGCCTAATACCATCTTTGACATGGCTTCAAACTTCAACCCACGACAGAATGTCTTCCACCGCCTCAATGATTCCTTTTATTTCTGAGAACTTCGTCAGAAATAGGTCCTAATACTCATGGAGAAGTTGGGTCACTTTGCTCACCATTTCTTCATCCCAATAATCTTCAATGATAGCATACTTAGGCTTTCCTTCTGATCCAATGTTTACTGTCCATGTCTTCAAGGGTTGAGTCACTTCAGGTGCTTCAACTACTGGTCCATGTACTTCGCAGTGTCCTTCTGACTTAGGAATGTTAATGTTGCATGGATCATCATACTCATCAATTGCAAGGTGATAACATTCTACTGCATTAGATTCTTGTTCCTTCCAATCAGGTGGGTATTCTGCTATTTCTTGATCATCAAATACTTTAGTATGGATCAACCTAACAGTTGCGTCCAAAGCAATACAAACCTCATTAATAGAAAATGTCAGCACAAAACTATCAACAAGACTATCCCAACTTACAATACCATGGTGAAGCTCGACATCCGCATACCATTTCTTTGTTATAGGTTCCAGGGTGTGCACAAACCTATGTACCCATTCTTCATGAGGTACACGATTCCATACTTTGCAGCATTGCTCCAAATGTCCCTGAGGACTAGTCTTACCTTTAAACCTGCTTCGCACCTCCTGAGGTTGATCCCTGAATATTAGGCAAAGGGACTTCTAACATGCTTCCCAACTATGAATGTACTTTTTATGACCATTCCACCATCTAGCTGCTGTGGCTCTGAAAGATGAATCTAGAATCTCCATTTTCTGTGAATCTAGTACTTGCTCTGAGAATTGTATAATAAAATCTGTTGGGTCTGTCAAGCCATCAAAGGTAGGCAAGTCTCTTGTTTGTGAACCAAGCCATCTGAGGGACTTGTTAATTCTTGCACATCGATGTCCATGTAGTTCATAAATTCTATTCTGCCAATTCTCTAGACTGTCATCTGAATATGTCATGTAGGAGCTGTCACACTACCAATCCATGATACCTTCGGTAGTAGGATCAACATAATCTTCTTCCTTAGCTGTGATGTTGTAGATATGGTCCAAAACATCCTGATCTTCATCGCTGAGTGGTTTTGTGTACCTTTCTCCTTGAGAAGGGTCTAGTGGTACTATGACTCTCAACCCTTTCCCTTCAAAAGTCATTTGTCTCTTCTTAAGGTTAATGACTGCAACATTGTCTATTTCCCACTCAATTCCTAGCAAAGTTGGGTAGGGGTTGCTATCATCAATTATCTCAATGACTTCAAAGTCTGCTAAAGTACTGACCCCATCAATATCTACTGGGAAACTAGGGAATCTTCCTAGGGGCACAATCTTCTGCTGATTGGCTAATCTCAACTGTATAGGAGACCATTCAAGGGTAGGTTTTCCCATTTGTTCCCATGTTTGTTTAGTTAGGACATTGACATCTGATCCTAGTTCTAGAATGACATCAGTCATGTCATATTCTCCTATCTGAGCATGCAATCTCATTTCTCTTCCAGTTCTTCTTACTCTATTAACAGTTTTTTCCTTACCAGAGCTTTGCTGAGGTTCGCAAGAAGTAATAACTTTTTGTAACTCATTTAAAGCATTCTAATTTCTTAAGAGCTTCATGCAAATATGTAAAAATGAAGACAGTGTACTTACTTTATCTGTCGAAGCTTCTTGAGACTATGACTACTGCTGATGCTATTGCGCATGTGCTACTGGTGTGCTCAAATCAGCAAAGTCTTTTTTGGCTTCTAGGAATGTCTCTTTTTCTCTTCCCACATCGAAGGTTGGAATTTTCTCTGGGGCCTTACGAACCCAAGCCTCATCAGGTTGTTTCTCCTTATTCTGTATTTGTGTCATAGCACCACTCCTTGTAACAACATTAATGGCTGGGACAGGTCTTTGCTCTACAGCAATCATCTGAATATTCTGAGTAGGAGCACTATTTCTTTCTTGTATCTTGGCTATCAGCTGTGAGCATTGCTGAATCACATGGTCAACTGCTTTGCAATATCAACATGTCGTAGTTGGGTTTCGATAGTCTCTAGCTAGATGTCCTGCCTGATTATAGTTATAGCACACAACCTGGCCTCAACCTCTTGCAGGCATACCACCACGACCATGACCTCCAAAAGTACCTCTACCTGATGTACTACCACGGTAACCATATCCCTCATTGCCTTGTCCATCATTTTGTACCCGATAAGCGTCATAGGTTCGTTCTCTCATAAGGTCAAAATTGCGACATTCATCTTCGTTGTGTCCAACTGACTTACAGAACTTGTAATAGGGGTTCTTAGGTACTGGCACATATCTCTGCAGTAGATAGCAATCTTTAGGTTGATGCTGGCCCATTGTCCTATAGATCTCACAATATAGAACACTAGGGTTGAATGGGTTTGGTGCACCAGAATTCAGGTAATTTATTACCGTAGGACACTGTTCCTTGTCATGACCCTCTGTCGAACATCGTGTACACCAAAAATATTCATGACTAGATTTCCCCTTCTTCATGTCATGAAGCTCCAAATCCATCTCTGCCAACTGCGCTTGTATTTGAGCTATACTAGAATTATCTTCGATAAGAGTTGTTTCGAGCTTCATAGCAATTTCCAAAGCCTCTTGCTGATCAGCAACCTTCTGTTGCATGAGTGGAGTCCTAACATTCAGTAACAAAGCTGCAATGAACCATTCCTTATGCTGCGCTAGTCTAATAGTGAAACTAACTTTATCTAGCAGAACTTTGAACCTCTGATCAAAGTCCCAAACTAATTCTCCTCGCCTATGCTGAATCTCTTTCATTTCAGTTATACACTGTGACTCTAATTTAGCCTTCTTGAACTCTTTGATCATTACTGCTTTTATATCAGCCAAGACATGGTTCTGAGTACTCGAAAACTTCATGAACCAGGTCAAAGCGCGGTCTCTAAAATAAGTAACCAGCTGCTCTCTTCTTGTATCTTGATCCGTAATGTTCTTAGCAGTCCACACGACTTCACATAAGAACCAAAACTATTCTAAATCCTCTAATCCAGTTCCTTTAAATACTGCGAGCTTAATTTCATCATTCATATGGGCCATCGCGGATCTAGGGGGCGAGGGAGGGGGACTGGCAGTAGGTGGGGGGGAACTTACTGGGGTAGACTTACCTGTGATAGGAATACTCGGGCTAGGGTTACTTTCAGACTGCGATGGGTTCTCAGGTATAATAGGTCTTCTCTGCGGGGTAACCGAAGGGTTTCCAACAGAAGGGATTTCGTCAGGCGTCGGATCTGCTGGACTTACAGGGGTATACTTGGTATCTTGACCTAGGGTATAGGATCCAAAATTCCTCTTGTATCTTTTACCACTTCACAGCAAACCACTTTTCTCATCGAATTCACTTTCACTTCCAAACATAAGTTAGTACTACTAAATCCAACAGTCTGATTCAATGAGAAATATACCTTTTTCAGCCAATAGCATTTTAATTTTCAAATTAAAGGAATTCAAGTACTTACCCCTTGGTCCTTTGAAAAACTGTCATTCGGCTTCGCTGAAGGAAGTACTTGTGTCGATGGCGAACTCTGTCACAAATGCTTCAAGGGTTCGCGTTGTCTAGAAATCAACAGCTCGGGATATCTCGTTGTTCACCCTTTTCAATATATTAATTCTTGCGGGGGTCCAATCAGGAAACTGACCTTCTTGGAAGTTTGTGTTTCTCTCTGTCAACCCAAATAACCACTGGTGCAACTCTATGTGGATACTACCAAAGAAAATTTCATAAACATCAGAAAAAAAATACCTTTGTAAAAAGTCGCCTAAACTGCGACGGGTGTCTTTGTTCTCTTGTTCAACAAATTTCAGATAAGTCTCTTCAATCCAATCACCGATTTCCTTCACTGAGGGCCTCCAAAACATAGCCCTCTAAGTACGATGTAAACCCCTCCTGAGAAGATACCGAGTTCAATCGGCAATGGAACCAATTTGTTGGGCTTAGGGTAGACCCGGGTTCTATACTTTTGTCTTCGCACCAACAAAAGACACACAGTGTTGGCCCTTTTAGCAACAACCTGTGAACAAGTTGCAGTCTCACCCGAAACAGTTATGGGGTGCCGCAGAATCAGGTTTCTGCAATCAGAAGAAGGATATTACTGTACCTTTAGCCTTTTAACAAATAATAATCATACAATATAGATCTTCGACATTCACTTATATAGCTTTGCAGTTAGATAAAAAAATAGTGTCTTGCTTAACCCTTAACTGGGAATTCACATCGAAGTTAGTATTTAGCAGTGATCTTACTTATCAGTTATGTACTTATCAATGCATAAAAGAACATAACAGATACAACACAAAAGAAACACAACACAAGATATAACGTGGTTCACCCCCAGTTTAGGGGCTACGTCCACAGAACTATGTTTTATTCAACTCTTTACAAAAACCACAGTTATGATCTGCGCACTCAGATGCATATCCCTTCAATTCCTCAAGCTGCGCACTTAGCTACAGATCTCTGTGCACACAGCTGTAGATCCTCTTAATCACCCAAAACCCTCTACGCACACAGCTGTAGAGGTCGTCCATGCACACAACTGGGACTTAACCTTTCATACAAAACTAGCCTTAGCTTCGCATCAAATCATCATACATTAAAATCCTAACCTGACTCTTTTACAAAAGTGCTTATTTGTATAAGTGCACTTATTACAAAACCATGGGCTTAAACCATGGGCACCCTGAACCCTAAACCCTTGACTTAAACCATGGGTTAATTACAAAAAGAGGGCTTTGAATCAACCCTGACACCCCTAAGACTATTTTGAGTAGCAACTCCACTTACAAGCTTCCACAAAAACCGTGGAGTTACCAAAATTAAGGATCGTTAAGGTGTGCGCCCCAACATCATCATCATTAATACTTTGACTGCTTCGATCAGCAACATCTTCAGCACTTTGACCTTTCGATCAACAACATCATCTTCAACACTTTGACCTTTCGATCAGCAACATCATCTTCAACACTTTGTCCTTTTGATCAGCAACATCTTCTTCAACACTTTGACCTCTCAATCAGCAACAACATCATCATCATACTCTGATCTTTTGATCAGGAACATCATCATCATCATACTCTGATCTTTCAATCAGAAACATCAGCATGAAAACATCATCATCATCAAAACATCATTATTATCAAAACATCAACATCATCATCATCAAAACATCAACATGATCCTTCCTTTTGGAATTACAGGATCAACATGTCTGTGGTACTCAGATGATCCTTCCTATCGGAATTATAGGATTTAGGTCTTTACAGAGTTACTAACGATCCTTCCTTTCAGAATTACGGGATCAACACATCTGTGGAACTCAGACAATCCTTCCTATTGGAATTACGGGATCAAGTCAATGATCCTTCCTTTCGAAATTACGGGATTTAGGTCTTTATGGAGTTACTAATGATCCTTCCTTTTGGAATTATGGGATAAACACAGTTGTGGAACTTAGATAATCCTTCCTGCTGGAATTACAGGATCAAGTCTTTACGGAGCTACCAATGATCCTTCCTTTTGGAATTATAGGATTTAGGTCTTTATAGAGTTACTAATGATCATTCCTTTCAGAATTACGGGATCAACACATCTGTGAAACTCATACAATCCTTCCTATTGGAATTATGGGATCAAGTCAATGATCCTTCCTTTCGGAATTACGGGATTTGGGTCTTTATGGAGTTACTAAAGATCCTTCCTTTAAGAATTACGGGATCAACACATCTATGGATCTCAAACAATCCTTGCTATTGGAATTACGGGATCAAGTCAATGATCCTTCCTTTCGGAATTATAGGATTTAGGTCTTTACGGAGTTCCTAAAGATCCTTCCTTTCGGAATTACAAGGTCAACATAGTTGTGGAACTCAGACAATCCTTCCTATTAGAATTATGGGATCAACACATGTTCTCGAGTATAGAATTCACCAGATCTATTCTGAATCGAGGTTCAAGGATGATACAATCCTACCACCTTCTCGATGACCGAAGTTCACCAGATCCATTCTGAACCGAAGTTCAAGGATGATATAATACTGCCACCTTCTCGATGACCGAATTTCACTGGATCTGTTTTGAACCGAAGTCCAAGGATGATACAATCCTGCCACATTCTCGATGACCAAAGTTCACCGGATCCGTTCTAAACTGAAGTCCAAGGATGATACAATCCTGTCACCTTCTTGATGACCGAAGTTCATCGGATCCATTCTGAACCGAGGTCCAAGGATGATACAATCCTGCCACCTTCTTGATGACCGAAGTTCACCGGATCCATTCTAAACCAAATTCCAATGATGATACAATCCTACCACCTTCTCGATGACTGAAGTTCACCAGATCCATTCTGAACCAAAGTTCAAGGATGATACAATCCTACCACATTCTCGATGACCAAAGTTCCATCGGATCCGTTCTGAACCGAAGTTCAAGGATAATACAATCCTACCACATTCTCGATGACCGAAGTCACCGGATCACTTCTGGACATATGTATTGGGATGATACAATCCCTGTTCATTCTCGAAGACATAGGTCTGTGGGTCACTTTTGGGAAAGTGCCCAGGGATGTACAATCCCACTACAACATCACTACTCCCCCTTTCGGTGAAGGTCTTTTCGAACCACACCATGCTTGTCTCAAAAGTGTTTGAACTTTACTCGGGACGGAGGTTTCATCAACACATCATCATCTACATCTTTAATATGTGGATACTGAACTATCACCATCTGTATCTCCAGTATGTGAATAATGAAAGCATCATCACCTCTATATTCAGTATAGAAATATGGAATCACCATCATCTGAATCTAGAGTATGTAA
Organism: Pseudotsuga menziesii; assembly: GCA_001517045.1. Lineage (NCBI taxonomy): Eukaryota > Viridiplantae > Streptophyta > Pinopsida > Pinales > Pinaceae > Pseudotsuga > Pseudotsuga menziesii. The sequence goes on from LPNX011057430.1 coordinate 451,277, forward strand.
ATACTGAAACATCATCTATATCTTCAGTATGAGAATAATAAAATCATCATCATCCATATCTTCAATATGGGAATACTAAAATCATCATCATTTATATCTTCAGATGGGAATACTGAAACATCATCATCTCTATATTCATTATAGAAATACTGAATCACCATAACCTGAATCTACAGTATGTAAATACTAAAACATCATCTATATCTTCAGTATGAGAATACTGAAATCATCATCATCTATATCTTCAGTATGGGAATAGTCCCTTTCAGATATCTCACCACATGTTTTGCAGCTACTAGGTGAACATGTCTTGGTTAAACAAGATATTGACTTAAGGTGTTCATAGAAAAAAAAATGTCTGGTCTAGTATTTGATAAGTACATCAATGACCCAATGATCTGTTTGTAATGAGTCACATCCACTAGCTCTTATGAGTCATCAACTAACAGCTTCAGGTTGGAGTCCATGGGTGTGGCCATGGATTTGCATTCCAACATATTGAATATCTCTACCACATACTTTCCCTAGTTGAGAAAGATTCCTTCTGAACTTTTCCATACTTCAAGACCTGGGAAATAATGCATTAACCCAAGGTATTTCATCTCAAATTCTTCTGCTAATTTCTTCTTGATTTCTATAACCTATTTTTCATTCCGTGTCAATAATAAGTCATCCATATATAATAACAGGATGACAGGTTCATCTTCTACATCCTTGTAGTAAAGGTTAGGATCGACTTTACTCTTGTCAAAGTCCATGCTCGTCAGGAAACTATCTATTCTTCCATACCAAGCTCTGGGAGCTTGCTTCAGGCCATAGAGGGCCTTCTTCAAATTGCATATGTGAGTCCATCTATGTTCAACTTCAATTCCTTGTGACTATTTGATTTAAAACTCTTCCTCAATCATTCCATTAAGGAAGGCTTGTCTTTACTTCATCGCGGAAGAAACTACCATGATAGTTCTGAAGGAAGTGTACCTTACTTCCTGGAGTAAGTGTGATCTGGTGGATTATTCATCTTCATAAATTACACTAATCCAATATGGTACAAGGTTTATTAATCTATGGTTTTAACTCATATGCTAAACATTATATGAACAGCGCAGTTGCACATTAGCCACCCAGTTGCGCATGAGTAGCGCAGTTGCGCATGAGCCGCGCAGTTGGAGCATGGACTGCGCAACACAGTTGCGCATGAGCCATGCAGTTGTAGCATGGGCCACGCAACGCAGTTGCACATGAGCTGTGCAGTTGTAGCATGGGTTGCATAGCGCAGTTGCGCATGAGCCGCGCAGTTGTAGCATGGGCCACGCAGCACAGTTGTGCATGAGCCACGCAGTTGTAGCATGGGCTGTTCAGTTTGTGCACCGTCAAGTTGAACATCGAATGGTTCGTGGAGGTTAGTCATATGTTGCGACATTTGTACACTGCGATAGCGGATCAGGTATATGGCGAAGTCCTCATATGCTGTGAAATTTGTGAAGTTTGTGGTGGCATCAAACGATTATGTTACATGTGGCATAGCCCGTTGCAAGCACATGTGTGTGGTGGTCATTGCAACATATGGTGAGTCAACATATGTGCATGGAGTTGGTTGCAACGTTTCAGGGATATGGAACGTCGTGGTAACAGAATGCTTGGGCAGCAATTTGGCAGGATTGCATGGTTCAGTATAGCATATGGTTGTAACGATAATCAAGAAGATAACAACTGTGATGAACTAGGGAATCAAACCCGTTACTTATCCTCTTACTAAACACTTAAATAGAGGATGTTGGCCACCATTCAGGGGGACAGAGGGAGAGATTCAGATTGTTAGAGCATAGAGCTTCATTTTTTCTGTTATGATAAGCCTGGAGAGCTTCGCTGTGAAATTTCCAGATGCTGTTTCTTTTTGAAGTCGACTATTCTCTGTTATAATTGGTTTTCTTTGATTGCTGAAGACCATTTTGTAATTTTCAAGAGAAGTCTTAAAGACTGTGTACAACATTCTATTTGCATTTGCTGAAGTTTTTTCCAGAACCACTTTGTACCATTTTAAAGAGATTAATTGGATCGGTACCCATTGGAGAGGGACCCGGAGACGTAGCCCAATGGAGGGGGTGAACTCCATTATCAACTTCTGTTTCTGACTCTCTGATTCTATGTTTCTTCTTTATATCTGGTTATCAGTGTTGTTTGTCATTCCTGTTCTAAAGCATTTAATCTCTGTTAATGCTATTCTATTAATTAACCTGTTGAACGCATTCTTTTTAAAACAAAACTTTTAATGCACTCAAGTTGAGATCCGACGGATCAAAGTGTCTCTTCAAAATTAATTCCCTCTTTTTGATAGAAGCCTCTAGCCACAAGTCTTTCCTTACTTCTATCAGCAACATATTTTATCTTGCAAATCCATTTGGAAGATACCACATTCTTTCTTTCTAGTTTGAGTACTATATCCCAAACATCATTCTAATATTCTTTCATCATAACATCTTCCATGAGTTCATCTTGTCAGGTCATCAACATATCCTAGTCTTCTGCATTCAACCTTGAAGGTTGGAACCCACTTTACTCTTAGTAAAGTCTCAATCCATCACGAAGCTATCCATCATGTTGTACCATGTCGAACTCAGATATATTCAGTAGTCACTCCCCCTGAAGTGGAGTATCATCTTCCCTCTTCATTCTGTATAGGTGGTTCTATGCTTGATATATACTGGTCAATAGAGTATGTCATGTCATAGTCTATTCTTTCTGAGGCAAGTCATGAACCTTTCTTTGTACACTTGTTCTTGTAGATCCATATGGAGGATACTACTTACTTCCCTTTATGTCTTGAAATCATATCGTATACATCATTCCCCATGAACAACTGTTATTCTTTGATCATAGCTTCTTTCATAGCATTCTTTTCTTCATATTCAGTTATCTCTCGTACCCATGGTTGTCTTCATCCTTCGAGGTGGATATATCGCTCTCTGAATCTCTTTCTTCCATCATGGTGTCTCTGACCCTGGGAACTTCATATTTTATTGCAGTGAATATTAAATTGTCATCACTTTTTCTTCAAAACAAGTCTCATCCTTCTTATAGGAGGTTGTACAGGACCTTTCCTACAATTCAAATGCACCAACAGCATGGTTAGAACTATTTCATAAAACATATGCATAACGAAAAATTATTATGCATCATGTAATTCTTTAGCCAATACAACATTCATCCATATCTCACAAAAACTTTCTAGATTCCTTCCATCTCCATCATGGCATTATTGAGATTGTGCACTAATCCAATATGTCAGCAAGGAAGTTTCATAAGTAGCAATGGAGAGTTGTATGGAACCATGAGCTACTTACCCAACAAAAGCATATTAGTAGTATATAGTCATTAATGCAAACACTCTATCATGCATAACACATCACCTAAATATAATCAAATGCATAACAAAACAATATCATGCAATGACAATTGAATACCTATCTTTTATTCGTTTCATGGGTAGACTCCTTCTTGATTCTTCTACTTCATCATCTTCTTCATTCATGACATAATCATTTCTTATCCAAATGATAATATGGATAAGAGGTTCTTTAAGAATTGAGTTCTTCACATTCATCATCGCTTGAGGGATCTTCTTTGAATGGTGAGAGCTTGATCTTCAATTGCTTCCATCTTCTTCTTCTCTTCTTATGAGTCGAGCTTCTTCTTCTCCCCAGAGTATGTTGAAAGTAATTACTTCCTTTTGGCACACATTCCTTGAATAAATGAATTCTATGATCCTGGGAGACCATTCAAGGTGGCTATCACCACTTCTGCATTCTTCAATTCTTCTTCTACTGCTTCAAGATGTTCTGCATTCTGGATCTTCACATTCTTCAACTATTTTCTCAAAGCCATCTTCTGATTTATGTTCTTATCTTCAAGTAGCTTGATCAAGGAATCAAACATCTTCGGTGTATTTAGTGAAGACACTTGTGATACAATTTTATGAACAATGATCTTCTTGGCCTTGATCAAGTTCTTCTTGTGTAAGGCTTTGAGCCTCATCTCTTTCTGGAACTAGAACCTCTCTACTCATGAAGGTGTCCATTTCATTTTCTTCAGAGAGATCAAATACTTCCATGCTTGGAATTTTTAAACTTCACCAAGCTTGTCATCAATATGATGTGATATATTACTTTGAAATGAGAACCTCAAATGCAAATAGCAAAAGATTAGATCTTACCAATTTGAGGTGTCCATCCTTCTTCGGGAGCTGGCTGATCTAGGGTTTGTCAGAGAAACCCTGATTTTAAAAAATTGGAATATTTCAGATTTGATTGGATATAAAGATATATCTATTCAAATGGATCTGTCCAGTGTACTCCTTTTCTAAAAACAGTGGAGGGAAGCTCCTGGAACAAGAAGCCCTAGTTTTCCAATTTATTCTGCAGAAATGCCTGTCACTGTTTCTGTGATATATTCGAAATTAAAACTCATATATATCTGAAATTTTTCACTGAGGTAAGCTCGCATGTCTCTAATCCAAAAACATAGGTTTCATCAGAATTTGTTTCACTAATAGGGATTTATGATCATTTTCTTAAGGTGACCTGTTACAGGACTGTTCAGAATAGTGAAGTTGTACGGCCTTCCACGTGTCACTGTTTCATCTTCTGGTTATGAAATTCAGACCAAATAAATTGAAGTCCATTATTTTTCTAGAACATCTTCATGAATTACATTTGGATCTCTGTATCCCAAGCTACAGCAGTTCTCCCCAGGTGTCCTGTTTATGGATGAATTCTGGAAGAGGTTGGAACCCTACATTGGAGAGATCATATATACAACAATATAGTGAATATGAGGCTGAATTTTGGACACAGTGTACATCAGGATGGTATATTAAGCCTCTGCAATTTTCATCCCCTGGGCCTTTGCCAATATCGAAATATAGTGAAAGTACCAAAACATAGCAGTTTTAGTATTTAGGTTTTTTCTAGCTCGGGGTCAAACTAGGGTTTGACTTTTCTAGAGTTTCACCCAACCAAAAATATTGATCTAGGTCTCTACACTTTTATTTTAATGATGATAGAAATCCTATGCTGGGCTAATTCAAAAATTCCTCTTCTGCAAGAAGCCCTAATTTCTCGCACCGAAAACTGAAAATGCTCGGAATCGAATTCCGCTTCGACAGAAAGATGCGCCCTTCAATGGAGAGTCAGGTGTTAACACCCAAAAATGGTTAACTACCTCATCTACCTCACTACATGGCTCATTTTTCCATTTGCCTACCATATTTCCTTGAAAACCCCACTAAAATGCCTCCAAAAGGCCATAAAACTATCTAAAAAGCCTCCAAAAGGCCTGAAATGCCTCCAAAATGCCAAAAAACCCTTTTTTCCTCCAAACAATATCCAAAATTCCTCTAAAAATAGCAAAAATCCCTAAAAGGGAAGAAAAAATATAAAATAATGAGGAAAAGGAGGAAAAAACCCTAAACAAGCTGCCCTAAACCACATGGTTTCCAAAACCATGGGCAAGCACTCCACCACTAAAAAACTATAAATAAGTGGTGGAGACCCCTCATTTCACATCCATAGTCATAAGCATCCTGCCTCTGCCGAAATTATTCTCGAAACCCTAGCTTACCATCAAGCTACTTTCACCATTGAGAACTCTTTTTGGCCCATTTCCACCACCGGAGAAGGAAAAGAAGCAGCTTGGAGCTCGAAGCCACCGACATCGGACCAGCGCAACGGACTCCACCAACCTCCTCATCGGAGGTAATATTAATAAAAATCATCATTATACATTTCTTTACTGCTTTTGCTTCACATTATTTACTTTTTACTGCTTTAGCTTAGTCTTTGTTTCAGTTTCTTTTTCTTTATTTTCATATACATCATTGAACTGCTACTAAGGATTACAGATTCCTTAGTAGGTGCTCATCAGCACAAGCTAGGGTGAAAACCCTAGCTACAGTTTTTGGCGACTCCTGTTTCTTTTTAATTTTATTTTTTCGTACTGTACTTTCGGCCGTCGTTTTCGGCCGCCGGAAACCGCGTTTTTTCTTTCCGCAGCCGCGGCCCGACCGCGCATTTCAGGCCCTAACCCGCGACCAGCCCGCCGCTGTCAGCCTTTTTTCCTGCGCTCCGACCGCGTTTTTTCCGCCCACAGTCGCGATCCGACCGCGCCTGTTCATTACACAGGCGCGCTCCGACCGCCGCTGTCAGCTCGAAACCCACGACCTAGACTGCGCCTGTTTCCTTTAAACCCGCGATCTACGCGCGACTATTGCCTTCCAACCCGCGGTTCGACCGCGCGAGTCCGCCCCATACCCGCGGTCCGCGAACTGTTTTTTGACTTTGTTTCCGCGCCGAAACCCAGCCTCTTTGCCTCTATTTTTCCTGCACTTGCACAGCCACCTGTACCACTTGCAGCCGTACAGCCATTTCTGTCCCTTGTTTACAGCATTGTTTAGAAAATTTTTAGCATTCTTGATTTCAAAAAAAAAAAAAGGGTTTGCAAAGTTTTCAAAGTTTTTCATACATTATTGTTGTTATTGAGTAACCATTGTGGATTCACAACCTCACATGCACACAATCTATCCCCTAATTCAAAGTGAGACCT
>LPNX011057434.1:21769-47396 GCA_001517045.1 Pseudotsuga menziesii
AATGAATAAAATCACTCTTCACATCCATATGGTGCATCTCCCATCGTCTCGATGTAGCAATGGCTAAAACTAGACTGATTGAGTCCATCTTTTAAGTCGATGCAAATGTCTCTGTATAGTCCACTCCATGGAATTGAGAGAACCATTTGGAAACCAATATCGTATTATAATTCACATATGAACCATAAACATCCATTTTTGTTCTATATACCCACTTTCATTGCACTAGTTTCATCTTGGAAGGTAGAGGAACCAACTCCCAAGTTTCACTATCTTGAAAAGAATTTAACTCTTATTGCATGATTTTTTCCATAATATGATGCTTATTCATATGACTATGAATCATATCCAACCCTCATAAAATATCTCTCTCGAAGATTTGAATTAGAAATGGAGAATGCATTGTGAAATTGAGATCTAGTCTACCTAGTGTGTAGTACATCTCTTGCAAGATCACTAGCTACGTGTATGGATTTCTCAACCCATTTTGGCCTTGTGGCAGAGTCATGATATAGATGTATGTCATAATCCTCATATTTCATATCATAATCATAAAAATTAGAAATGGAAACATCACGTACATCATCATTGAGTGGAGAGTGTGAGCAATCCCCCTCCACTAGTTCAACCTCTTGCATAATCTCTTCTTCGAATTGAACACTTCTCTCAATGAATGTTTTTTGAGACGAGGGATCAAAGATCTTGTATCACTTTTCATATTCATAATATCCAACCATTATTGAATCCTTTCTTGGTTAATGTAATTGTAACTTCAAAATGTATTCACTTGTATTTCTTATCTATTGTAACCCGATGTTTATTCCAGGATGTTCTTATGCCATATCATGCCGTGATGTTCCGATGAGGAGAATCAATAATGTAAACAAGTCATGTCAAGTCATTATGGGTAACCCTCCTATTGTATAAGGGTTAAAGTCCCTGCAGTTCGGGGGCACTAGGCTTACTAGACTCTCCTAGAGAGGTCGGCCCTAGTAGGGTTTTAGTCATGTCGGTATTAGTATCAATAGAGAGATGGACTCTCTATTCAACACACAACTCATACACACTCAAGTGTAGCACATAGTTGAGCAATAGAAAGACACTGGGGCTAGAGGAAAGAGCTTGGTGCTATTGGAAGATTGTCTTACTGTTTTTGGGTTTCAATTTGGTGTTGATTCTATCTCTGAGGAAGTTGCGGGGTTTTCTCCATTTATGGTTTCCCCGAGTAAAAAAACTGTGTTCATTGTCTCTTGTGTTTGATTGTTGTGCTTGTTGTTCTCTCAGTTAAAGATCCTAATGGTATGCTAGCTTAATGTTGTAAAAACAAACATGGTATCAAAGCTGACCTAAGAAGAAGACATTGTGCAGCTGCGGGAACTAGGGATTCCTATTTTGTGGATATCTCTCCACATATTTTCAGAAAAAGTAAGGCGGATTAACTCTCCTCCCTAGGGCGCATCTTTCTGTCGAAGCAGAATCCAATTCAAAGCTTTTTCAGTTTTGGACTCGACACTACTCCTGAAATTAGGGATTTTCATAGAAGAGGAATTTTTCAGTGAGCCTAGGCCTAGATTGATCTCCTCCCCAAAATTGAAGTTAGGGATCAATTTCAAAGCATTTGGTTGGACATAACTCCAGAAAAGAAAAACCCTAATATGCTCCTCAACGAGTACTGCAGAATTTTAGCTTCAAATCCATATCCGACATCTTGACCTGGTAAGATGTAAATCTTTTGTATTTCCATTTGAGGTTTTTAGTTAAGATGTCTCATCATATCAAGCTTGAGGGAGATGATAACTTTCAAGCCTCGAAGTATAGGATCTCCCTGGTCTTGGAAGAAAATGAGTTAGACTCTTATATCAAGGAGGAGGTTCCAGTTCCAAAGGGAGATGAGGCCAAGGCCTTACATAAGAAGAAGTTGGTTATGGCAAAGGGGATCATTGTTGATTTTATCAAGGATCACCTCATTCCATAGGTGTCCTCCCTCAAGACGCCTAAAGCCATGTTTGATTCCCTATCCAAATTGTTTTAAGGGAAGAACATCAATTGGAAGATGACTCTAAGGAACCAGTTGAAGAATGTCAAGATCCAGAATGAGGGGACCATCCAGTCATACTTCACAAGGGTCTCCGAGATCAAAGAACAACTAGAAGTTGTAGATGAAGAAGTAGAGAATGCAGAAATTGTGATGACAACATTGAATGGCCTCCCTAGGTCATGGGATTCTTTCATCCAAGGAATCTATGCTAGAAAGAAGTTGGTCAAGTTCAGCAGACTGTTCGAAGAATGTTCTCAAGAGTAACCTCGGATAGTTGCTTGAGAAGATAAGATCGGAAGTGAAGGTAAAGCTCTCATAGTACACTCCAAGAAAGGAAGAAGGGAAAATCATCATCACCAAGGTAAGCATTCTCATCAGAAAAATAACTCTATGAGAAGGGATCCATCCAAACTTAGATGTTATACATGTGATGAAATAGGACACTTTGCTAAAAATTGTCCCAAGAATAAGAATGGATCCAAGAAGAAGAAGAAGTCCAAAAGAATACATCATGCTCACACTACTGAGGATGATGATCCTCCTAGGAAGAGAGTAAAACAAGAAAGTGAAGACTCTTAAAGTGAATATGATTATGTTCTGAGCTCCTCTCTCACGAAATCTATCACTCATTGAAGCAAATATTGGCTTATTGATAGTGGGGCTTCCAAACACATGACAGGTTTCAAAGAATCCTTTGAGAAACTATCCAAACATAATTCACCTCATAAGTTGAAACTTGGGGATGATGACCAATATCCTATAAAAGGTAGTGGTGAATCCTCCTACAAGCTAGACTCTAGAAAGTCTATGAAAATGAAGGATGTTCTATTTGTACCAGGATTAAATAAGAATATTATATCCATATCCGCACTGGATGCAAAAGACATAAGGGTTGCATTCATAGATGGTCAAGTCATCATGTGGCTAAGAGGAAAGACTATTAACGATGCAATAGTGATTGCAGAACAAGAAGGAGGTTTATACAAGTGAAGGGCCATCCAGAACAAGCTATGGTACACAACAGAGTAGAGCCAAATGAACTATGGCATAGAAGGCTTGCACATGTGCATTATAGAGCACTACCACTTGCAAGAAAAGTTGTTGAAGGTCTTCCATAAATTCAAGCAAAACATGAAAGGGTCTGCAAAGGATGTGCAAAGGGGAAGAATACAAAGAAGACATTTCCAAGTAGCAAAAGCAAGGCAAAATGAATCTTGGAAATCATCCACTCTGATCTATGCAGACCAATGTCATCAAGCTCACGAAGCGGGTATGTATATTATGTTTTTGTCATTGATGACTTTTTTAGGAAGACATGGATTTACTTCATGAAGAACAAAGATGAATTTTTTTAGCAAATTCAAGGAATTCAAAGCCTTCATTGAAAACCACACAGAAAAGAAGACCAAAACCTTTCGATCAGATAACGGCAGAGAATTCACATCAAATGAATTCAAAGACTTATGCAAAGAATCAGGGATTAAGAGGGAGTTGTCTACTCCTTACAATCCACAATAGAATGGGGTTGCAGAAAGGAAGAATAGAACCATCAAGGAAACTGCAAGAGCAATGCTTCATGATAAGGATCTTCCTATGCACCTATGGGAAGAAGCAGCTAGAACAGTGGTGTATGTGCAGAATCGTACTCCACACAAAGTACTTGAGAACAAGACTCCTGAACAAGTGTTCTATGGTAAGAAACCAAAAGTCAGCCATCTCAGAATATTTGGCTGTCCAGTATAGATACACATTCCAAAAGAGAAGAGAACAAAACTAGATCCTTCAGGAAAGAAGGGAATATTTGTGGGATACTCTAAAAGCTTGAAGGCTTACAGAATATACTTCCCAGGATACAAGAAGATTGACATCAACAGGGATGTAACATTTGATGAAGACAAAACTTACAACAAATCCAGAAAGAGACCTGCTGAAGAACCTAAAGAATCTGAAGCTCCCAGAGTTCATGATACAACCATGAATGAAGAAATTCAAGAAGAAGATCGAGAATTTGAAGAACCACAAATACCTGTAGATCCACCTCAGGAAAAGAATCCTCATAAGAGGAAACCTGCTTGGGTACGTGAAATTATCCAAGGTGTGGAAAGATATGGGGCTCTAGAAGAGAATCGTAGAGAAAGAAAGAGAACTAGATCTTGCTACGGATATGTAGCCTTACTATGTGACTTTATCAAATAATAACCTTCGATTTATGAAGAAGCAGTAGAATGGAAAGAATGGAAGGATGGGATGATAGAAGAATATCAATCAATCATGAAGAAGGATGTTTGGGATGTTGTCCCAAGACTATAAGGGAAGTCAGTTGTAACTTCCAAATGGATCTACAAGATCAAGCATGCTATGGACGGTAGCATAGAGAAATATAAGGAAAGATTTGTGGCTCGTGGCTTCTCACAGAAGGAAGGAATAGATTATGAAGAAACCTTTGCTCCTGTATCCAGATACACTTCCATCAGATCAGTACTTGCTTTGGCTACAGTAATGAAATGGAAGATACACGAAATGGATTTCAAGAATGCTTTCTTGAATGGTGTAGTAGAAAAAGAAGTGTATGTAGAACAACCACTTGTGTTTGAGACACATGACAGGGAGTCTCATGTGTGCAGACTGAAGAAATCCATCTACGGTTTGAAATAGGCACCCAAGACATGGTACGGAAGAATTGACAGCTTTCTATCCAGCTTGGGATTTACCAAGAGTAAAGCAGATTCCAACCAAGGTTGAAGATGGAAACCCCGTGATACGAAGAGAAATATTGTTGCCGAGTTCGAAATGAAGGACTTGGGTATGATGCACTATTTTCTAGGTATGGAGTTGTGGCAGAGTGCGGATGGAATATTCCTTGGACAAGGGAAGTATGGAGTAGATATTCTGAAGAGGTTTGGGATGATTGAGTGCAGGGCTATGGCCACACCTATGGCATCAAACCTGAAGCTATTAAGTGATGCTTCATCCGAGTCATTTGATGCTATGATGTATCGTTAGATGATTGGGTCCTTGATGTACTTGACAAACACGAGACCAGACATTTGATTTGGTGTGAACACCTTGATCCAGTTCTTGATAGATCCGAGAAATGTTCACTTGATTGCTGCAAAGCATATTCCGAGGTACCTAAGGGGTAGAATTGATTATGGGCTCAAGTAAGAGGCGAATCAAAAGATTAACCTAGAGGGTTATGTTGATTTGGATTGGGCAGGAAGTTCCATCGATAGGAAGAGAACTTTAGGGTGTTGCTTCAATATGGGATCAGGTGTGATCTCTTGGTTTAGTAGGAACCAATCCTGTGTGGCACTAAGTATAGCTGAAGCAGAGTATGTCACAACTTGTTCAACTAGTTGTGAGGCAATATGGCTGCGAAAGATACTATCTGATTTATTTGATCTCCAGATGGATGCTACTTGTATACATTGTGACAACCAGAGTTGCGTGAAGTTGTCAAAGAATCCAGTGTTCCATGACAAGTCGAAGCATATCGAGATAAAGTATCACTATATCAGGGATATGGTGTAGAGGGGAGCAGTGAAGCTCCAGTGTGTTGGGATGGAGGAACATATAGCTGATGTGTTGACAAAGCCATTGGCAAGGGTGAAGTTTGAGTACTTTAGGGAGAATCTTGGTGTTCTCCAGATCAAGGTTTCCTCCAAGGGAAAGTGATGAGTCCCATATCCATTTTGATGAGCAAGTTAGATGTAAGGGTTGATCCATTCTATCATGGTGAGAGGATTGGTTCCTTCCATGTGAGATATGAGTGTTGAATGCCATTCTGGGAATGGAGGTACCTGGTCAGTTACTAGGAGCACTTAGTCTAGGAATGAGAGAGCCACTCTGATGAGCAGGTCAGATATAAGTGCTGAGCCATTATGTCATGGTTAAAGGATTAGGTTCCTCCCATGTCAGATGTGAGTGTTGGCCATTATGTCGAGTAAGACAGATGTAAGGGAAACTACCATTCTCCTAGAGAATGGAGGTGCCTGGTCAGTTACTAGGTAGCTCAGTCTGGGACTGGGGGCCATTCTGACGAGGGTGTAGGATTTGGTTCCTACCAGGTCAGATGTGAGTGCACGCCTTTTCAAACATGTAGATGGATTGGTTCCTTGTATGTGTCAAATGTAAGTGCAGAGCATTTCTTTGATCATGTGTTGATCAGATATAAGTGTTGAGTATTTCTTCGATCATGTGTTGTGCCTTTCTTCGATCATTGGTTGATCATATATAAGTGCAGGAGCCTTTTGGCATGGAGGATTGGTTGCTCGCATGGCCAAGTGTAAGTGCTGGGCCTTTCTTCGATCATTGGTTGATCAGATGTAAGTGCTAGGCCTTTTTGATAGGGTTGTGGGCTTTGTTACCACATGGTCAAATGTGAGTGTTGGGCGTACCTTTCTGATATGATTATAGGTTAGTTCCTACATGATCAGATGTAAGTGCTGGGTGAATACCTACATGGTGGCTAGGCCTACATCCAACATGAAAAAGGGATGGCTCTGTAGAAATTCCTGTGACGAGAAGAATCATGAGATAGCACCTATGAAGATTCAATATTGATGATCTAGTAGAGATGATCCATATCGAGTGATGATCCAGATCAAGAGATGATGCTCTAGAGATGATCCAGATCGAGTGATGATCCAGATCCAGGAATAATGCTACAAAAATGATCCAGTGATAATGATCCAGATTGAGTGATGATCTAGATCCTGAGACGAAGATGACTTGAAGACAAAGAAGACTTGAAGACAAATAATACTTGAGGACAATGATGACTTGAAAATGAAGATGATAAGAAGACCAGTGATGAAAATTGTGTCGAGAGAATACCTTCCTAGTTAAGAAGGAGTGTTAATGTAATTGTAACTTCGAAATGTATTCACTTGTATTTCTTATCTATTGTAACCAGATGTTTATTCTGGGATTTTCTTATGTCATTCCATGCCCTGATGTTCCTATCGGGAGAATCAATAATGTAAACAAGTCATGTCAAGTCATTATGGGTAACCCTCCTATTGTGTAAGGGTTAAAGTCCCTACAGTTCTGGGGCACTAGGGTTATTAGACTCTCCTAGAGGGGTCGGCCCTAGTAGGGTTTTATTCATGTCAGGATTAGTATAAATAGAGAGTTGGACTCTCTATTTAACGCACAACTCATACACACTCAAGTGTAGCGCATAGATGAGGAAGAGAAAGACACTAGGGCTAGAGGAAAGATATTGCTACTATTGGAAGATTGTCTTACTACTTTTGGGTTTCACTTTGGTGTTGATTCTATCTCTAAGGAATTTGTCGGGTTTTCTCCATTTATGTTTTCCCCGAGGAAAAACATTGTGTTCATTGTCTCTTGTGTTTGATTGTTGTGCTTGTTGTTCTCTTAGTTAAAGATCCTAATGATATGCTAGCTTAATGTTGTAAAAAATAACATTCTTTGTGGCTGCAAGTATTTTCTCTTCGGATTAATTCTAGCCCATGCCTTTGAACCAAAAACCCTAAGAGAGACACATCAGGCTTGTGTCCTCTCCAAGCCTCAAATGGAGTTTTGTCTTCGAAATATTTGTGTGGAACTCTATTTTGAACATATGCAGATCAATGTATGGCCTCATCCCATGGATTAGGAAACAAATACATATCCTCTAACATGCAAGTGGCCATCTCCTTCAATGCTATCTTCTTGCTCTCTGCCACACCATTTTGTTGTGGTGTGTAAGGGATTGAATGTTGCATTTGAATCCCATTTTATTCACATATATGTTGTAGGTTCTTATTTACATATTCATTGCAATTATCAGTCTTTAATATCTTTATCTTACTCCCACTAAATTTCTCAACATAATCTTTGACATCTTTGAAGATCTCATACACTTCAGATTTCAACTTGAGGACGAACACCCATTAATATCTTTAAAATAACCAATTAATGTTAGGACATAACTTGAGTTTACATTGGAGGGTGTTGGAATAGGTTCTATCATATATTAATGGATCAATTTTAGAACTTGAACAACCCTTATTTCCTTTCCCTTGTCATACGTGTGCTCTGCATGTGTTCCAACAATGCATCCCTTGCATGTTCCTTTGGAAAATTTGATGCTTGGAAGTCCTTCAACCATAGTTTCTTTGCTCAAATATTGAATATAGATATAGTTGAGGTGTCCAAACCTCTCATCACATATAGTTATGATATAATTACCATGTGATAGGAGTTCATTTCATGACGAGTAAGTAAGAAAGTGTGAAAACTTGTACATCCTTGAATCATAATCTGCACTTCCCATTGCAACCACTTTTCTAATGGAAACTTAATAATTTTCCACATCATGTTGAGTTATTGTCACCCACTTAGAAAAAAATGTTTGATTCATTTTAATGACAGAGAGTAGGTTTACTGCAAGATGTGGTACCAACAATGCATTGTTGAAGTAACCATTGTCAAAATTGATCCTACTAATCCCTTTTGTTGGGATCTCTGAGTCATCTTCCATGAGGATGGATAGAAAAATCTATGGATGTATGGGAAGAAAGATTATTTTGAAGAATACATGTGCCTTGAGGCCCTTGAATCTATGATGATGGAGGAATATATAGAATATATATCCACAAATGCATGGCATATCTTCTTGTTTTACAAATTCAAACCTTCATCCTTCTTCTTTTCTCCATATGGAAGAGGAATGATGTTCTTCTAAAGGATTCGTGCCATCATGTTAATGGTTTTCTTCATGCATGCATTGTCATGGTTCCAACCCTTGTCAGAGTAAGTTAATTTGGACATCTCTTTCTTTTTCCCTTTGTTCTTTCTAGGATTCAAATCCCCATCAAAATATTTGGGGTTCTCTTTGTTTGTCTTCTTCTCTTGCTGTTTTGAATCTTTGGGATTTATCTTTCCATTTGCTTCCTTCAAATATCCTATCGTAAGATCTTGATCCTTTGTATATTTGATGGGACCCATTTGAAGAAACTTGTCTTGTTATTGAGTCAAAGACTCCATGAAGTCTGCCAAGGATGGAATTCTCTAGTTTTGACTTGTCAACTTACCTGAGTTAAATGTCGAAACAAACACTTAATATTGCGTCCTTAACTTCAAAACAATGGAAATATCAGTTGGCCTTCCTTCTTCTCAATACCACTTTTATTTAGTTTAAGAATGAGAGATTTTAACTTGGTGTAGAAGTCTTGGATTGTCTCCAAATAAGTTGGGTTCGAGATGATCAACTCATTCTCAAGTTGATGGTTGTTTAGTTCATTAGTATTCCCAAACAATGACTCAAGATTGATCCACACTTCATTTTGAGTTGTAATACTATCAGCACAAAATAGGATGTCTCTCAAAATTCAGATACATAACATCCCAAATGATTCATCCATTCTATTAAAATACTTGGACTTCTCAACTCCTATGTTTGGATCATTTTTTGTCTCCATGGTAACTCTACGGAGACCTATGGATCTCATCTAGATTACCATCTTGAAATTCCATTAAAGGTATTTTAATGGTGTGATCAAGGTGACATGATATTGCTCCATTTTTTTTTACACACTGAGTCACAAATAACCACTGAACAACATGCAATATAAACTCTCAATCTTCTGGAGGAAACCCTATATTACTAGTTTGCAACCTATGAACTCTATGAATTCAGTTTGAATCTCCTTTGAATCTAAAACCATGTGAATTTATGACTTATAGTAGTATCTATAACCTAAGGTAATCCCCACAATTAAATAATTTTACAATACATCAATAAAACAATAATAGGAGGAAAACATTACACCAATTAATGATGCCAATAACTTAAGTTTATATTACAAACCAACATGTAAACATGTGTGGATCATTATTATATTACATTGGGAAAATATCATTAGCCTTTGGAGGCAGTCAACTGGCATACATGTGGTAGGATTACATTACACCTCAAAAACCCCCTAGGTGGACTAGTAAGCTCCCAAACCAATCCAAATAGTCATGAATTCTCATGTGAACATTGGGGAGGCATGGATGGTCATAATTCAAGGTGGACTAGGTGTGGTGGAATGCATGGTGGAGTGGTAGCGGCTCTTGGAAGTGAAAAAAGAACCAACAAGGCCAAAATACCTAAATACAATGCATGGGAACCCCTACTCAACCCAGATCAATGTCTATGGTACTAGGTGGTATGATGTTTTAAAAGCATTCTTGGATAAAAAGAGGAACCTAATGTGATTGTGGAACATGAGGAACATCTTTATTTGTAAATGTTTGAGAAGGATCAAGCATTTGAGTTTCCATTTGGAGAAATCCATACCTTCACGGTGGAGGTTGAAAAGCACATGATTATCAAACCAACCAATGGAGGAGTACATGCATCTAATTGCTTGGTGGATGAGAGATGTAGGGGATTGGTTCATAGTTCTGCACCTCACAATTTTATTTTAGCCACTCCATTTTGGAATGAATATATAGTGAAAGGATTCTCTCTCTTGGTGTCACATGAGGAGTAGGAGGCTCCCAACTTCTTTGTTGATGGTTCTAGAGACTATTACAAAGAGAAATTCCTATGGCTTGGGATACCAAAACAAACAGCTTGACTCCAGAAATCAATCCTTTCCTATATGCAAGAGAAACCAAATATCTAACACTAAAGGATATCGATTCGTACCTTATTCCAGATGGTTGATGTAGATCCCCATTGAGCTTTCCAACTCCATATTGAATTGATAAATTCCTTCCTCAACATTCAATAAACAAGACAAGCATGCTATATATAATCATGTTAGATCTACTCTAGCATGTATAATCAATAACATATAAGCATTTGAAATCATCTATGGATCAAGTATTCATTCAAATACACATTATTGGACAGGAAAATATATTTCTATTAATATAAAGTAGAGATTACAATAGAGACAACCTATGTCGACACGCCTGTGAATCGGAGAAACCGAGTCCCCTACTTGGGCCTCCACCACTTCAATCCTCCATCTCTCGATAGCAAGCTCACAAGCAAAGGGAAATCTTGGGAAGAACACAAAAGTCCTCAAAGGGACAAAGGGATGTATACCCAAGCACAAGTTCCCCCAACAATGGACTATAGTTATCTTGCTCTCAATTCCTCATGCCTTCAATGTATTCAAAGGGTTCCTTATATAGCTCTTCAATGGGGTAATTAAAGGTCGAATCCGAGCGATCTGAAGGCATAGGGAAGGCCAGCAAACAATTGAGTCGAATCCACATCAAGGAATACTCCAAAAGATTTTGGCCTTTTGCACACATCTTGATGTACGCGGTTTTACGGGTGAAAACTTCGTATATATGCGAGAAAGGGTTTAAAAGTCATGTATAGCAAATTTTGCATGATTTTAGGGATGATCTTGGAAACATCAAAGGAAAAAAAATGGTCAATGGGTTCTAAGGAGTTTGCAGAGGGATAGGGAAGGCCATAAAAATGTGATTCACCAGGTGTGGTAAAATCAGGTATAAAAAATGCCCCCTAATGTGTGAGGTAAGAGGGGTCATACGATGGCTGAAACACATTATAAGTCCATCCCAGAAGTGAAGTGATGAAGAACCAAGTGGAAGAACCAGCCATCCAATCAGCACTATACAATGATATAACTCTACACATAACTGCAAATACATATAGCAGTCCTGGATACATAAGAGTACAATGGCCATGAATAGGCATGATACAATATGACATATGTGGTCATCGCCACGTACAATATAAATAGATCAGAATATCCAAGATGAAGATATACAAAGGATCATGATCTCCATGAAGACTGAAGATATATAATGGATCAAGATCTCCATAATGGTTGTAAATGTCTAACATATACTGGAATCAAGTCTTGAGAGCTGAAATCTCATGAACATTGGCACGATTAAGGAGGTAACATATAAGAGATGCCACAAGTCTGGAAGGTATTCTACACAAACTGATATGAGTACATGTCCTACTATGTGAATAGAGGTGTCTAGGTCGAAAAAGTATTCCATCATCTGATTACCGACCATTGATGTATACCATTAACAGATGCGAGATCACCCACTGATAATGAAAATGGGAATCAAGGTACTAGAGTGCAAACTAACAAGTGTGAATAAATGTGTTGAGGTCGAACACTTGAGAGAATCCATCGATCAGGGGACATTGATGTATTACCAAAAAAATGTTGATGGCAAGAGAACCTGCCACTAATGACTGCAAGTCTCAAGGCACTCAATAACGACTCTAGATTCCTATCCCAGAATAAATGATCTGAATTCGATGGGATCAAATCCACTGGAAGGAGGGCATTAAGGCATCCCCCATCATCCAACACGAGGTACTTAGCAACGTTGTATAATGTGGAAGGACTCGATCATAAGGTGCATGAAGTAGTAGCTGTACCGGGAATGGCCGACTCAAGTTTCAACTTCCTTCGAACAAGATCATAAAGGTGAATGGTGACTGAATGTAGGCAACATAGACTCAATACACAAAATTGGGAGATCTCTGCGACACAGGAGGCACTGATAAAGGCTCCATAGGGACTGGAAGCTTAACCAGTCGATCGAGATAAACTTAGATAGACAAGTATAAATCCTAAAGTCAAACTATTAGCCCAACCAATGGATGTGATATATAGTGCTCTGTTCGAAGGTGACATGACTCGACTGATACCAAAGATAACATCTTTCCTTGTCTGACTTTTTGGTTTTTTAATTTTTTTTGGACTTTTACAAATATTTGAAAATCTTGAAAAAGA
Organism: Pseudotsuga menziesii; assembly: GCA_001517045.1. Lineage (NCBI taxonomy): Eukaryota > Viridiplantae > Streptophyta > Pinopsida > Pinales > Pinaceae > Pseudotsuga > Pseudotsuga menziesii. Next base: position 34,550 of record LPNX011057434.1, read on the forward strand.
ATAAAATTTCTTTAGAGTTACAGACTAGGAGGAGATGAGTGTCAAATAGGAAAACAAACTAGTTCCAAGCAATGGAACATACCTATGCTCAATGCAAGGATACATGTGTAAGATAGCGACACTCGAGGGAAAGTCCCCTCCCAGTAAAAATAGGGAATTAAGCTGAAAAGGATGTATAAAATGGCTCTATGTGGCTAGACATGAGACAAGCTTGGGCTATATGTCTGACACTCAAAGTCAGGGAAGCCGGCATAAGGCTCAATAAGGCAGGAAAAGCTCATGATAATGCAATTACAACTTGAAATAAGGGAGTCCGGGGAAAATACGCCAACAAAATATCAAGAGGAGTATGAGGCTCTTACAAAATCTCATGGCCATACTATACAACAGACTCCCACACCCTAAAGGAAAAAACTATCGACATGGAACCAAATGCAAATAAGGCGCTAACTAGGGTACCCATGTAAGGTTAAGCTCTACCATTCAAATCATGCCACTTCTACAACATCAAGAAGGTTTCGTGACAATATAGAATGGGTTCGTACCTATGGTTATGATGAAATGGTCATAAGGTCATGCAAAATGAAAACGGTGGTGAAATCTAACCTATATGCCAATTTAGACATGATACCTGAAATCAGCACGGACGAGTCAAAACAATGGTCGAAACGGCGCTCAAAACAGTCTTCTACATCATATATTAGTAAAAAATGGTCCAAAACTATAGAAAAGGGGTACAAATTTTCAAAATTTTGAAAAATTTCTATAAATAGTAAAAAATTCAAAACATAATATAACATTTGAAATTTTTACCCAGTTGAGCTCAGAACTTCAAACGCGAATTTTGGGACATCCAGCCGATGGAATCCAACAATGTTTTTTCCAGGTAATTTCCCATGCCCTGCTCTTTCATTTCCATGTAAAATTTTCAATTTTCCATGGTCTATTTTGATTTCTAGGCCATCCTAAAGTGTGCGGCTTGGCCCACGCGAAAATCAAGAATTTTTCTGCATATAGGGCTAGATATATGCGGAAAAATCCCTCAAAGTCACGTACATACGCGGTTGTTTAGCAAATAGTCGCGTATGCGGCCGCGGTCAAGTTTTTTAAAGACTTCTAAGGACCCAAAGCTGATTTAAATGTGCAAGATGCTTCTAGAATGGAGAGAACGTGAGCATGGGGATGTAGAAGAAGTAGTACATGGTGATCTAATGGCACAACAGGCTCTTTGTGCATGCAAGCTCTACAAGTTTTGGCGTCTTGGTGGCTTAAGAGCCAAACCAAGACTACTGTAAATGCTAGTAGATTACTAGGATCTTGACTCAGATTCTTTCCAGATCGATGGGATGTCCCTCACCATAGGAGTGGAGGACATATACTTTATTACTGGACTTTCCCAATGGGATGAAGTGGTGAACCTATTATCTTGTGGGCCCAGAGGTGGCCTCACCATAGATGAGTACATAGCCGTGTATTGTTATCCAGACATGGAGAAGGTTAGGATTCAAATCCCAACTAACTCCATACAGGTGCTAGGCCTAAAGGCCATACTACTGACACTAGGTAGGATAGTAAGGATAGCCTCACTCCACTAGGCCTCACGACCTCTCATGTTATATGCATTGGAGTGCATGAGACCCAAGATGTACGATTGGAGCACTGCACTACTGGGCAACATGAAACACCAGCTCAATGAGTGCAAGATGGGCAGAGCGTGAAACTTCAGTTTCAGTATCATACTAAGCACGTTTTTCTTTGAGTGTGTTCTGGGATTGAGCCCTAGAGTTGATGTTCCTCTTCATGGGGTTTGAGATCCGACCAAATGATGTTGGGCAGATGTGATGCATAGACTGGGCGGAGGTAGGGTGTCCAACCCCTATCTAGCTAATTTCTTTCCATGGTGGTGATGGCAGATAGTTGCCATCAATGATTACCCCTATGCGGGGATAGATTTTTGGGGAGACCCTGACATGCAATCACCATTAGAATGGGAATACGGTGACATTGGTAACGAATCCCAACCCTCTTTTTAATATTTTTGAGTTATTTAATTTTTTTGTGTTTTTTGATATTCCTGGAATCAAAAAGACATGTTTTTGCGTGACAACACATAGTGACATCCTATCATATGTATGCATATGTAGGACCACGGCGGCCTGAAGGCTTCCCTCATCATAGATGGAGGGGAAGAGGAGATGATATTATGGGTGTGGATGCAGAGCAGACACTCCAAAGCATTCATACCAACTTCGTGCGGCTAACACGCAGGGTACCCATGGCGCAGGTCGAGGACCTACCTGAGGCCATGCAGCGTCAGGTGGTAAGTGTGCCATGAGCATGTGTGCGGTTGTTTAGACAACTAGCTAGAGTCATGGTGACATTCCATGATCAGAACCCCCCTCCTCCTCCCCAGGCTTAGATACATGGAGTGATACATTTTGTACTACCGTGTATTTATATTTTGTTGGCTCGAGAGCCCCATTTTGTATTATGACACTATGTATTATCACATTTTGGATGTTTAGTGAATTTTTTTTATGATGATTGGTTTATTTATTTACATGTGTAAAAATTTATGTTTGTGATGAGCTTACTATCTATGAAACAAATGCCAATCTAACACGTAGTTAGCATATGCGTCGGCTGCTTGATTATAAATTCTTGGAACATGTATGTTTGTTATGTTGTCAAATTTCCATTCTAACAATCTCACATGTAAGAATCTCTGTAATAATGTTGGATCTCTAACATGATACAGGCCATTAAGCTATGACACTACTAACTCCGAATGAAGACATACCTCAAGAGATAGAACACCATGTGAAATGGAATCCCGTAGAAGCTCAATAACGACACTATATTCAGCAACATTGTTTGAAGAAGGCTATAAACATACGCCTCCTGAAGATAATACCTGACCCATAGGAGTATAAATCACCCAAGCAGCAGAGGCTGAGTGTTGAGTGTGACGGCTTGAACCATCAATGAATCCTATATAGATGGAAGACTCCATTGATATCTTCCATAAGAAACAAAAGCTAATCACCAAACCTAATCACCATAATAAAAACCTAACTATGCAAAATGTTGTACAATAATATACAATAGTCAGCCCTAGCTGAAAATCATGCATAGTAATTTTTAAGATAGAGCCCATTTTTAGGCTCCATCAAGGCTGTCCCTTCATAATCTACTAGCTCATAAGCACCCTTCTCTAACACACGTTTAACCACGTAAGAACCATGCCACATGGGGTTGAATTTTCCTACCCCCAAGGTTTCTTTAGCTTGATCCCACAAAAGGGATAAATATCCTTCACTAAACTTCCTTGGACAGACAAATTTATCATACTGGACCTTAACGTGACGCTTATTCACTTCTAGAGCCACTAAAGCATCTCATCGCTACTCATCAAGATGCTCTAAATGGACCAAATGCTCCTCCAATGGGGAAGTATCTAGTAAGAGCTCTACAGCTAGCTTCAAAGAAGGGATATCGCACTCAACCGGTAATACAGACTCCACTCCATGTACAAGCTAATATGGATAAAAACCAATGGCAGTCTTAACTGCGGTCCTATAATCCCACAAAATAGGATATAACATGATATGCCAATTGGTCTTGCTTATGTGATGGTTCGTTGGAGAATGGAATTGAGTGATTTGTTCACTGCTTCAACCTGTCCATTCGCTTGAGGGTAATAAGAAGGAGAATGCTCCTACTTATACCCTAACTTCGAGGCCAACTCTTCCATCATCTGATTCTAAAACTGCCTACCATGGTGAGTGACAAGATCTTTCGGAATACCGAACCGAGTAATAATCTGGTTGAATACAAAGTGTGTGGTTGTCTCACCGTCGGAGTTAATTGTGGGCATAGCCTCAGCCCATTTCGTGAAGTAATCAATAGCCACAATAATATGATGATGGCCCCCAGCTGATGCTGGGTTGCAATCCATGAAATCGAGCCCCCACTTAGTGAAGGGACCAACGGTGATAATAATTGGATGTAACGGGGCAGGATGCGAGCGCATATTATGTGTGAAGACTTAGCAAGGGTGGCACTTCTTGACTGCATTGACATAATATTTAAAGATTGACGTCTATAAATAACCTGCTCTCAAGCTTTTTTGGGCTGTAGAAATCCCAGATAAATGACTACCACATGCCCCTTCGTGGCAATCATTCAACAAAATCTCATCCTCCTCATTAGTCAAACAACGACGTAAAATGGAATCTACCCCATGACGGTACAATGTGTTATCCACTATGAGGTAACTCTTGGATACGTGACGTAATCGTTGTCATTCATCCCATGAAAGGTGAGTAGGGACCTTCAATGTTTGTAAAAATATGATAATATCTCGATACCATGGATCCAAATTTGAGATTAAGAAGATGTACTCATCAAAAAACTTATCTTCACAAGCCTCCTCCTCTCCCCTGCTCGAGAAATCAGATATAAGCTCTGCAAAAATCAATGATTTCTTTGATTTTGCTGAAGCAAACTCGAGATCAAATTATTGCAAGATGACAATCCACTTATTATACTTCCCCCTATCATGCTTCTAGTGAGGATGAACTAAAATGGATTGACATTGGAAACAACCAAGGTCTGGCGAAGGAGAATATAGTGTCTCAATCTTTGAACCAAATGAATGGTAGCTAAGGAAAGCTTCTCCACATGGAAATAATAGATCTCCACATCTATAAGGTTCCAGCTCAGACAATATATGACATGCTCTTGGAGCTCCTCATCCTCTTGAACCAAAACCATACCAATCATCTCCATGGACATGGCCACATAAAGTAGAAAGTAACGGCTATAGTCAGGTGGAATAAACACCGGGGCCGATGCTAAGGATTGCTTAAGCGCATCAAAGGACTCTTGGGCTCACTCATCCTATAAAAAGGTAGTTTCCTTCTTCAAAGGACGCATAAGGCCTCTAGTCAAATTGGAAAAATTCACGACGAAACTCCATAAGAAATTTTCCATGCCTTGCAAACATTGAAGATGTCTAATGTTTCTTGGGGTAGACAATTGAAGTATTACCTCAACCTCTAAAGGGTCAACTCTTATACCCTCTTTGGAGACAATGAAACCTAATAAGCGATCAAACTCCATGCAAAAGATGCACTTGTGAGGATTTAACCTGACCAAATAATGGCAACACCTTTCGAACTCTAATCTCAAATGGTAGGAATGAAGCATCCTCTGATGAGAATGAGTAGCAAGGTCATAAAAAAAGACTTCAATAATCGATTTGAGATCATGGAAGATCAAGGTCATATCCCCCTGAAAAGTGGCTCCCACGTTTTTAAGGCCGAAAGTCATCTTCCGATATGCAAAGGCACCCCAAGGACAAATAAAGGCAGTCTTATGTTGGTCCTCAGGTTTGATCTATATCTGATTGTATCTAGAAAATCCGTCCATAAAGGAAAATACCTCTCTTCGGCCCACACACTCATCCAAAATATGATCGATAAATGGTGTGGGAAAATTATCTTTAGGACAAGCACGATTCAAGTCAAGGAAATCAGTGCATATGCGGATCATTCCCTACTTCTTATCAACCAGAACGGGGTTTGAAACCCACTCCATCAAGGGAATGGGATAGATAAAACTGGCATTCAACATCTTTTATATCTCAACCTTAATCGCAGGTGCTTTTCTAGGATTCACCGCATGCAAGTGTTGTCGAACAGGCTTAGCATTGGGATAAATTTTAATTTTATGATCAACAATGCGAGGGTCGATACCTAGCATTTCTTCATATGACCAAGCAAATACATCATAAAATTCTTTGAACAACTTGGTATACTCTTGAATATCAGTATGGGAACATTCTGCCTCAATATAGACATTCTCAATCTTGCCAGGATCGCGAGAGATATTGATAGGGATGGTAGGAGATATATTCTCCATGTTTCCATTAGCCATCGAACCAGGAGAGGTTAACGAAACCATGGGACTACCAATTCTCTCACTAAGAATATCCCTAAACTCTTCACACTCCAAACGGTCAAACTCAGGAAGAAAATAAGATCTATGATGCAACGCTTTCCAAGGTGGCTCAACCCTAGACATAGCCTAAATAATAGCCTCATCTGAAGGAAAAACACTATCAAGGCAGTCATGTGTGTGAGAAGACTGAACTACCCATGCAGGAAATGAAGGACTATGCTCTACAACACATTCGAGATTAGCTTGATATGCTATCATAGTTGCAGGAAATGGAACATCCGTTTCGATGGGCTCACGTGAAGGACTCGGTGTAGGAAAAATACAAGGATCTTCCATATGAGTGGTGCAAAAATACACTGAATGCAATGATGATGAAGCATCACTAGAAGTAGACCCAATCATTAGAACAAGTGCAAGACAACTAAATGATCCCATAAGGGATGGGTACATGCCCACACCCACACTCCCAGTTGTCAGCTGAGAGTGCACGACAATCGGGACAGAAGCTCTTGAAGATGCGGTAACACACGGATTCTTGAATGACATTTGATCAATCGTAACTATCTTCCCATATGGAAAGCATACAACTCGGAATAGAGAAGAAGCTATGGCTTGCATAATGTACATCCAATTCCTACCCAGTAACAGATTGTAGTGAATGGGCACATCAACCACCTCGACCTTGATCACGATGGTCTTCCCTCCCAAACGGACCTTAAGAGAAGGAAGAATGCCGTGCAACTGAAACAATATACGATCAAACAAAGTCAAAATTGTAGCGGATTTAGGAAACTCTAGGGAACCCAAACCCTTCCAACATGCCAAAGAAATCACGGAAGCAGTAGTGCCTTCGTCAATCATAGTGCATTTTACGGTCTTGTTAAGATATTCTATATGAATCAAGAGAGACACATAGTAAGGCAAGCGAGGATGTAGTCCCGCGGTTTCAAATTTGATGACAAAGGAAGAATTATCATCATTAAACCCAAGAGTAGAAAGAAAATCTTTCCTTTGTGAAGTACAACTCTGAAGTACTTCGACTACAGACATTGCACAAGGAGTTTGGCCCAAATCCTTGACAACATAATAGTTTTGGGTGGTTCAGGCATTAGGATTGTGCCCTGAATGCTTAAGGACTCCCTTAGGAATGCGAGGAGAAACTTCAGGTTTATCCACAGGTTTTTCAATATGCAAAGGACTCTCATGTGGAGCAAGTTCCTTTCCAAGGTCTGGTTGTGATGAACCATAGTCCTTTACACAATTCACAACCTTAGGAGAACACACCATGTTGATGCAACCATGAACACTACAAGCTTCCAGCGGATCTTGATCCCCACCAGACTGATCATGGGTCCTCAAGTTCAAATTTTCATTATGAGGTAAATGTTAGTCAGCATAGCTGGGCCCTACGCTATGAACCTCGAGGCTTCTTCTATTCGAGGGCACAAGTGAGTGAGGTGGTCCCCCTTACACAACTTGCAAGGAAACTTAACCTTACATTTAGGATTCTTATCCCCCCAGCATTTTGGGTGTTCTTGTGATTAGAATTGGCATTTCCATTCTTATTCCCAGCCTTATGATTGTTTTTACCCTTCTTCTTATTCCTTCTAGGTTGCTGGTTACCCTTCTAGTTCGACGATTGTACCGAAAGCACACTTGCCATTTGGGTGGGTTGAGATGAAGCCGTGGCTTGTCCTGAAGCAGATTGGTTCATAGATATTTGACTAACCTGTTTCACAACCAAGTCCACAGGTTTTGTACTCGTACAACCAACAATGCCATCACCATGTGGTCCAGGTTTGACCTTAAGGTCGAAACTAGAACATGGAGCATTAGGAATAATCTCATATAACAAACCGGATTGAGCATAAATCAAGTCCAATTCCTGTGCCCTAAAAATGGCTTGCTCCTCATTTTGAAATCTGGATGTAGAAACATCTTTCACTATATAAGGTAGTAACGAATTAAGGAACCACTTGAGGAGAAACTCCGACGGTATGAAGGCTTTAATCAATCTATTCCATCTATGCCACTCTTGGATATGGTCCAAGATATGTGTGGCTTTATCTTGTCGAAATGTTGACAAGAGTTCCATACCAACATCGTAACGCACTGGTAGCTAGAAGTGGTTGATAAAATTCATAGCTAGGTCATCGAACAAAGTGAATGCCCCCCTAGGTAGCTCTATGTACCATTTTGCGGCAGGCCCTGTGAGGGTGCATTGAAATAGCCTTAAATGAATCGAATCTTTTTATAAGGAATTAGAAGAGCACCATAGGTTAAATGTAGTAATATGTTCACTCAAATATTCTCTTTGTTTTCCCTCAAACTTGGGAATGTCCGAGGGAATCTTTGTAGGGATAGCCGGTCAAGTCGGGTCATAAAATACTAGATCATTCGTTAGTCTCGACAAGTTAATAACATTTAACATTGTGAGGAAAGGGAGCCTAGGTTAAGCAGGTCTATGAGGTGCTCCCTGATAATTTTGGTTCACATATAACTAATTACCGTAACCACCATGGCCATGGCCATAGTATCCTCCTCCCGTTTGACCCGTGTAGGGTGGCATGGAAGCACCATAATGTGTTGTACCTTGACTATGTGGGGCTACAAATCCATAATTCAGGGAGTAAGCAGGTTGTTGATACCCGTACCCATAAGTTGAATAACTTTATGCATACTACGGTCCATAATATGCTCCATAAGAAGTCCCACGATATGTCCCATGAGAAACTCAATAAGTAGGAATAGACATTTTGGAAGTAAAAATATGACCTCCAGAAGTAGCAATACAACCTCCCGATACAACAGGAGGTACTTCACTTTGAGACAGAACTACGTGAGTAGCAGCAGTACACACATGACTCGTAGCAGCATTCCAGCCAAAAGGACCACATGAATGTGGGGGAGGAACAACATTCGAAGAACTAGGAATAGAGGACGAAGGGATATGTTAAATCACGTAAGTGGTATTCCGTACAGTTACTCATCTTGGCTCTAGTATCCGAATAGGACTACTAGCATTAGGTCTAGGACGAACATGTGATGTAGCTTCCATCGATGGGATGGAGGGTGCAATGTGACTCTTGCTCCCAAATCTCTTTGCATGGAAAGAAATGGGAATGACCCCAGGCATAGTGCTAGGATCAAATTCCAACTTGGCATGGAATGTCGGGTCATGTGCAGGGATTCCAGGCATGCCATAACTAACATAACTAGTGCTCACAGGTTCATGATGAGTCTCGTTGCCCGACATCCAATATCGACAACCTATGGATGAGGGATCATATCCACAGTGTGTAGGTATATCATGTGAAGAAGTGAACCTAGAGTGTGTAGGTATTGTAGCAGGGATTTCTCCTTGCTTCAGGGCAAGAATGACTCCCTTTTTTCTATAGGATTGAAGGGTAGGTTCCTGTGTGTAAATGAAGAAAAGAAAAGTGGGAATGAAACTAGACAGAAATAAAAGCAAAGATGGAGACCCCTCTGCACACAAGGTTATGGGTTAAAGGCCTCCGAGACCCTACATACAACAATGGAGACCTGCAAGAACATGTTAATCCATAAACTTGCAAGAAAATAGATGTTAGAGAAACTCAAATAAACAAAACAAAACAAAAATTATACCTTCTTTTGGTGGAAATGGGCCACCATGCCCTAGCTTGGAGGAGCACCTCTCTTGGAAATGGGGGGAGCTATGGCTCAAAAGGAATATTGATGAGAGGGAGTGTGGGTGGCTTGAGAGGCGAATGGTATCAAGGCATCCACTCAGGAAACATAACAGTATGCAAGGGAGGTGTGTTTTGAGAGTGACCCCCACCCCTCTTTTTATAGCTTTCTTGGGGACTTTTAGGGTTTTAAGCCCTTGGTTAGGGCTTTAGCCCCTTTTTTTGGCTTTTAACCCCTTCCACCCTAAATTTAGCTTCTTTTAGAGTTTTAGGCTCCTTTAACAAGTTTTAGCCCCTTTTTGGAGGCTTTAGCCCCTATGAGAGTTATCTAGGCTCCTTTTTGGGGGTTTTAAGCCCTTTTGTTCATTCGTAAGATTTTTTGATGGTGTGGGGGTCTAATGGGGTGTTACAGGGGTCGATCATGGGTGTCCTTGGGTGGTGTAGGCCATGTAAAGCTGAGTGAGGAATTTTCATGTTAACAGATTGCCCCCTGATGTGTGAGGGTAGGAGCTCATTGTATGGCCAACGGACATCATAGGATTTGTTGCATAGAGGTGGCGCTTCCGGGCCTGGGGCATGGTGGCTTTTGGTTTTTGTATTAATATGGTTCCCATCAATGGGTGAGATACAAATAATGTGTGACATGTATATGGATGAGGTGGGCACCCCCATGCTCATGACAATGTCAAAAGAATAATTTGATCTATGCTCTAAAATACAAGAGCCGATCATATACAACTCATGGCACAATAATGGTTGCCTCAATGTGAGGCTGAATACAATACCAATCTAGTACATTGGACCCATGGCATTGTCATGGAATGTTATATATCCATGAATGATGGCTTTCTAGATTTGGGATGGGACATAGCTATATGGAATCGATGATTGAGAGTCAGAGTCTCTATGGTACAAGTATGTTGCATCAATCATAAATCTATATAGAAGCACTGCTGGGGCTTCTGAACACTGTCTCCAATGCAACCCGGAAATCAGAAGTCACATAACCTGTTTAGGTCCCTCGAATAGAATCATCAATGTGCTAGAGTCAGGTGACATTCGGGGCCTTCGACCAAGTACTATGCGGACTAAACCCTGTATGAATCTCAATGGTGCAATGATGTAGTTGGAGTCGAGCACATGAGAAACAACCATCCCGAGAGGCACTAAGGACTTCTCTCAAGTGGTCCAAGGAACTCATCAATGAGGTTAATGAAACTAGGATATAGGGACCTGTTGGCCTGATTTTATGAATCAGAGTCAATAAGGAGGTTTTGTCCACACAATCAGCTTAAAGCAGCGTCCGGTATGTTTGGTTTAACAAAACCTCGCAGGTTGTGGTCCTGCTACCAGCTAGTTTGTCTCTTAAGGAGAACTTAAAACCAGCAAAATCTAACCTAATCTAATCCTATTCTACCTAAATACCTAAAAATGTTCTAAGTTTGCTTTCTTAAGGAAAGACTCTGATTTTTTTGGGAAGTTTTCTAAATATGAAAACTTACTTAAAGTATATAGAATGATTTAACAGTGCTAATTTCTAAAATAATAAAATAAATTTAAAACTAACTAATCTATCTATCCTAATTAATCCTATCTCAGCTGAGAGCAAGTTTGAAACTATATTAATTATTAATCAATAACAGAACACTAAAGTGCGATCTAAACAGACATATTTAAATCATAACAAAAGTTACTCTGTTAAGTAGAAATGAAACTTAACTAATAAACACACAGTTAACTTTCAATTCCTAAAAACTGATCAATAATTAATTGTCAAGACAGTCATTTGAATTAGGAATAATGTTTATTTAAAATTCACTGTTAACATACAAATGAAAATTTAAATAAACAGAAAAGCACCTCATTACCACTAATGTTTATAGTGAACACACTAATAAACATAATCATAATGAAACATTTATCCAAAAGAAACTAACTTGAGATGACAAAGTGTAACAAATTTTGAAACATCAATGTGTCACAGCACACAGAGTTTATATATAAACAAAAAGAGAACAGACTGAATTATAAGTATATAAAATCCAAAAATGAAATACCAGTCACAGTATCATTTGCAGATGTCCAGTATTGCTCATATAATAGCTTCAGCTTCAAATATGATGAAAGACTAGTAATAATATATATTTCAAATAAGTTTCTTTCACACTCCATCCATCCTGAGTTCTTCAAAACTCATCCCTTAAATACTACTAAAAGTTGGTTTTGCAATAAAAACTGTTTGCCACATTATAGGAACAACTAACCAAAAAGGCATCTATTTACACCTATTACTAGAAATAGAAATCGACTAGCCTGAGTCGAGGTATCACATAAACTGCCTGATCATTTATAAAATTCTCTGTGGTACGAATCAGCCACATCCACATGCCATTGTATAACCACGTCCTGCGCTTCTAGAATAAAATTTGATAATGATATTCCCTACATTAAACACAGCGTATTAAAACGAGTTTAACATAATTAACTGAAACATTAAAAATTATAAATACATGCCTGTAAAATCTCCGATTTTACAGGCATGTAAAATCGAATTAACTTTACCTGATATGCTGCGCTGTAAGAGAGAAGAATAGAACTTAATTAGGAAGAGAGACTACTCTTCTGGCTTCGGCCAGTTTAGGCTTCAGCTTTGTGATTTTAACATTTTGCTTTTCAATTCTCTCCAGTAACAACTGATTTGTATTTAATATTGATTTCTTGGATTTCTTGTATTGATTCTTTTTTATATTTGCCTTCTTCCATCTATCGATCCAGTCTAACAATTATTTTTTGAAATTTTTATTTTCTTCTTCCAGTAACGCTGTACTAGACAGACATTGTTTAAGTCTTCCTTTAAATTCTGTGATTTTATCCTGATGCTCATTTCCTAACGCCTGTTGCAGGGTTTCATCTTCTTCATGTACACAAGGAGAGCGAGGACTCTCAGGAGGTTGATTGTACAATGGTTCATCATCTGCAGTGTTCACATTTAATTCTGGTTGATTACCCTCAACCTCGCCCGATTGCACATCATTCCTTTTCCCAGTCGCAGAATTCCCTATATCCATCGTGTTAGGGGTAGACATCAGGATATCATCCTCAATATTCAGAATTGTTGGTTCAGTGGCCGTGCATTTCGAAACCTGTGGATCGGGCTTATACCCAGGAGTTGCATATAGATTATGCATGCTCCTAGTAATTCTACGTGAAAACGA
>LPNX011057435.1:0-56263 GCA_001517045.1 Pseudotsuga menziesii
GAAACACAGAGGTATTTACCATCGAATATTCTCCTGAATGGGGAGGAACTATGATTGAAGAAGAACAGGAGAATGTTGATATAGAAGATATCCCTTCCACATTAGTTTCAAATATGGAGATTCCTGCACCACGAAAGAAAAGAAGGAGATCAAAGGAAGAGGTACAGGCATCACTGCCAATAAGAAGAAAAAGAACTAGGTCGGTTATAGCAGCTGAAGCAACATGGGAAAGATGAGCAACCCTAGAAGCACAGATTGAATTCCCCATTCTGAGACCCAAAGCAAATGATGCCCCACAAGAACTGGTTGCATAAGAACCTCAAATTGAGGGACTTTTGTATGAAAATGGTCTATTGAAAGAAGAAGTACAGACACTTTGGAAAGAACTAGAAAATTGGAAGGAAGCATGCAGGAAGCAGGTAGAAAGGAAGTTGCACACACTGGTTGAAGTTGCAGACTGATTAGAAGGATCACCTCCTGCTGAGGATGGTGAGGAGAAAAAAAGAGTGGTCTTCCCTGTGTGTGGATAAATCTTTAACCAGTCAGTCTACAAAGTCATAGTTCGTTCCTTTGTGACACAACAACCTGTACTAACAGCTGTGGAAGAATAAGGACAAGAAGCACCTAAGGTGGAAGTGAGGGATGCCGAAGAAATAGAAATGATCCTTGGGACAAAAAATGGAGAAAATGAACAATTACAGTCACAACTAGCAGAAGAAGGACAAACTGATTGGAAGGATGGTGAAGCTCCCCAAGAGCAACTTCAGCAAAGGGAAGTAGTAGATAAATAGGGTGCTAATACACAAGAACCGGCATCCTTGAGTATTCTTGTTGAATTTGCCACCTAAATTGGGGCAGAAGGACCAGAGGCTAAGAATACTCCTGATTTTAACAAAGAAGTCTATGTTGTGACTCCTGAACCGTCTTAGGGCACAGAATTAATAGAAATGGAATCCTAGCAGCAGGATAATGATGAAGTTTACCAGGATGTTGTCACACAAGAACCAACATCCCCAGAAAATTATGTGGAGATTCTCATGCAGCAAGAAGAAATCAATCCCGATATGGATATAATCCCTGATTTGGATTTAGGAGAGGATGAACAAATGCAAGCACAGTCCTCAGGGGATGCTGAAATTCTCAAAGAACAGCTCCATAGTGCAGAAAACGTGGAAGTAACTCAAGCACAACCTAAGCAGCATGAAGAAATAAAAGACCAGGGCTTTGATACACAAGAACCAGTGGACTTGCATCTCCTTGTCAAAACTGCAGCTGACAAGTAGGTAGATGTAGAGATTGAAATTCAGGAAGTGGTTGTCACACAAGAACCAACACCTTCACAATTGGCTGCCGAGGTTGCTGTAGGAGAACTCCAAGGAGGGGATGATACTACACAAGAAACAACTTCCGCAGAAGTTGTTTCAGAGGCACCTACACAAGTTGAAATTGCTATAGGAGAATTCCAAGGAGAGGATGATGTTACATAAGAACCAACATCCCCAGAAGTTATTACAGAAGTACCCATGCAGGAAGAACAAGATGTTCAAATTGGAGCATCAGATGATAAGGTATGGACTCAACTTCCTCAGAATTTTATCAATTTGGATTCTGATAATGAAGATCATACTGAAGATGAAGGAATCCAGAGGCTGACAAAAGAGCTCTCAATCCTAAGAATAGAAGTGAGGAAGTGGAGGAATTAGGTGGAGAGGTGCCAAGAAGGGATGGTTTCCCTTGCTGAACATAGGAAGACCATCAGGGAATTAAAGGAAAGATGGGCAGAAGAACTCATGTTCCAGAAACTCCGTTGGGAATAGACATAGAAGGAGCTGAAGGAGCTAAAAAAAGTTCAAATCCATGCAGGTGGAAAAAGATCAGTTGTATACAATTTCTTAGGAATTGTTGGGTACCAGAGTACCATCCACCTCTTACCCTGTGTTTTTATTTGAGCGGTTCATTTGGTTGAAACTAAAGGCTGTAAAAGAAGGAAGACCTTATGAAATAGCTACCTCATCTAAATTCCTGGAAACATTTCTGGAAAGTGATTTTGATGAGAAAAACTTGTTTTGTGAGCTTTATTTACATGAGATGGCTTGTCCCTTTGACCGCTATTCGAATCCTGCCCTGTTCTTAGGTGATGTTCAACTAAGGGATTTTGCTTCCTTTGTTAGCAATCATGTTCAGTGGGAAAGATCCTTCCAAATTTTTTCTCATAATGAGTCCCACTCTAACCTTTGGGTTCGAAGTGAACCTCAACTTCCTTTTCATCTCCTGGCTCATCATCAACATAGACTCACATGTCCCATCCAAACTCAACAGATGATGGAACTTCAAGAAAAGGTTATCTCTAACTGTGTCAGCCAGATTTCCAAGCATCAACAATTGGCTTTGGAAGGTAGCCAACGTAGATGGCAGGCTACCTCTTCAACCTTGAGAAATAGAGATCCCTACTGTTACAGGAAGTTTAAACATGCACTTTCCAGGGTTGAGGGATATGTTGGATGCATGAAGGAATGTAGAGTTAAATGGCTGGTACTCAAATTCAAATTCCCTCTCATATGGTGGCTAGCAAAACCATACAGGGAAGACTTCTTGTTGACAAAGGCAGAATAGAAGAAGTGTTGGATATATTGGGTTGTCTATAATGGATTTTTGGAAAAACAGGGAACGCCTGAACTCCCATATAACTTTTCTTCTCTCCATAAATGAAGTACAATGACAGGTTCAGATTCATACTAATGGAGGTTGTTGCATGGGGACATGCAACATGACAGTTGGGGGGAGATGTTGGGCCCAAAAATGACCCCTTTTTTACCACATTTACCTACCCCTTTTTGCCTCAGCTTACTCCATTATGTATACCAAACAGATGTTTTCCTTCACTTGATTCCCCAATTCATATAGGTATGGTTAATTATTGTTTTATCTTATTAATACTTATGATTGTTGTAATCAGTGCTCTATATCTTGAATTATGCTAACATATGGTGATTTTATAAAGATAATTCGAGATGTAAAGGATACAGGTGTAGCAGGATGAACATGCCAAGAGAGGGATCGACATTCATTGTTGAGATAATCGCCATATATTCCATAGTTTCCCAAAGAACGCAATCAAAGGTCACTATTGTAATACCCTGGTTTTAACCCCACTTGCATTAAAAATACATGATACATGTATTGTAAATAATCTTGGTGCGGAGCTAAAGGCCAAGGCCCCACCATCGATTTGGTTATGTTGTGTTTCTGATTCGGGATGGTCACCGATGGTATATCGGGACATACGACATATATTTAATTGTGGCATCATGTAAACACGCATTTTAATTAAATAACCCAACCAGCTATGTTTGCGGAAACTAAATTGAGAAGGGGCATGATTCCAAAGGATAAGGAAGGGGGAATGTTGAACTTTGAGTCATGGGGAAGAGCCATGTGTCACCACTCTCTTTTGCTCCCACCACCTTAGTTTTATGCTTGTTAGTTGGGACAACAATTTGCTGGCAGCAAGACCGCTATGCTCACACTCCCTCCATGACACATCTTTTAGCCTGTCCACTATCCCACCGTGAGCCTATTCAGCTTCTCCATCTGGACTGAGTTAAAAGCACCACAATTCATTGTCTGGGGGTTCGCCTTCTCTCTCTATCTCTCTCACGCAATTACCAGTCTGCAGGTGGTGTTCATCCCCTGTTCACACAGAGAACCATGTTTCCCCCCCCCCCCACGCATTGCTAGACTGTGCATTGTCCCATCCTTCCTGGTGGATCGTGAGTTGAAGACCCCGACATTTTTCCTCACATATTGCTGGTTGCAATCTCCTCCATGCATTTCATTGGTTGTTTATTCCACATTTTGCGGTTGTGTGTTTTCCCTATGGATCAACGCTGAATTGTGACTGTTGGCTGTATTTTTTCCCATTTTCTACGTATGCAATTACTCCAACGATTGCATTAAGGATCGAGTGCTGTGAGTTCATAGTGTTGTGGGCTACTGTTGTCCCACGAATGATTGACTGTGTTTTTCCCTGTAAAAGCTTGAATAGCTGTTTGGCTGCTTTCATGCAGTGGTTTTGTCGATGGACTGCGTTGGAGTGGTGAATGAGGGCCTAAGGTGCTTGATAAACTTGGTGGATTTAGAACCACACAGACAGAGCTACTGAACTAGATTTCTTCTCCACAACCCTTGAATAGCACTGGAGGGAAGATCAGGGTCTGAGGGACTACGTTGTAGAGAAGGGACTGACTTCCTTATGTTGGGTGTGTGTGGGTGTTCTAGAAGCCAGGTTAGTTCTGGTGTTAGTGTCTGCAGCTCTTCAAAGAGCTCACTAGCTTAGCATTATCCTTTCCCAGCTCCTGGATGGCCTGATAAACCCAAATTTGTTGGCTTGGCTAATCTGTTGTTCGCCTGATAAACCCAACTGTGTTGGCTTGGATGAACTATGTACCCTAGTGGTGTTGTTATCCTTGGCTAAGTGTAAGCCTGTTAGTTCCTTATTCCTTGGGGAATCATGCCTAGCTCGGGGGTGGCAGCATTGCTGAGAGATTAAGGAGCACGTGGGCCTATGGTTGGGTGGAACGTTGTAGTGACGTAGCTGGTTGTGGAACAAGTTCTCTATAAAGATAAGTACTCTGGCCTAACTTGTTTCTGCAAGTATATATTTACCATTGATGAATGAGGATATACATGTTAAATGCTGATCTATATATGCATGAATGTTGATTGATGTGTTTTGCTTCCATTGTGTATATGAATGATTATGCTCGTAAGATGTTTTATGTTTTAAGTATCATGCTTCAGCACTATATGTATGTATGTTCATGTTCATGGGGCTAGATGCCTGGATGATTTGACGTATAGTAGCGTCCTCTTTGTTGGTCGGAGGGTCGGGGACGTTACAACTATTACACACAAGCTATACAAAGGTGGTTGCAACCGTGCGTCCCTGCTCAAGGGTAGCTGCAATCGACAGAGCATCTTCTAGATTGATCATGATTGTCATTGCTGGCTCGAGTAACAACCTTCCTATATTTTCTTCTTATATCTTTCCACAGCTGTAACATCGTATCGTAATTACGGAAGCCCGAAGATCAGAGATATTCATGGCTGCCCGATATCAGTGGATAGAAGTTGTGATTGTAAATGTATAAATACTAGGAACTATTATGTGCCAGGGGTTGGAGATTAATTAATTTTACTGTATAAGCTATGCCATAGGTAGTGTGTTCATCTCGCCATTTTAATACAAGGAGTTTGATTCTTCAGATCTCGACGTTCTAACGTGTGCCAACTCCAGCATCTCTGTGCGAAGACTGGTCCCGCCTTCCTACAAATATTGCTTAGTTAATTAGGTATTTTATTTATTATGTTGTGTGCTATGAATCTTATGATGAATTCATTTATTTATAGTAGTTGCAACAGTCATCGATTCATTATGCGTTCCTTTGAATGATCAGTAATTGCATTCCCTGTAAACTGCAGTGGTGTGGTGTGACAGTCGACTATGTAGGTTAACTTTATCTTATGTGATTGTGTGATAGTTGTAACAGCCTTGTTCATCCCTAGTTCCTTCAATTGTTGTTTTCTTTAGATCTTTTCAGTTCATCCCTTTACAGTTATAATTGTGGAACTTAATTCCTGCACTTTGAATTCATAGATTAAGTTGAATTAAGATAGTTGAGATGGATCTTCATATGGCTTGGTAATTTAGGATTTAACTTTCTGCAAAAGTAAATCTAGATGTTTATTTTCTGAACCTATCATTTCTAGATAAAGGATTGTAAGAAGGTATTTGTGATTCTGCATTCTTAAGAAGGTAAATTAGATTAAGTTGATCTTGGGATGAGTTGGGCTGAACAGGAAAGTAGGATAATTCATTTACAGTGTTAGCTACTTAGTGTTTAAGCATATACAGTGCACATTATCTTTGAAATAAAATACTTCCTTGGGTTGACAATTTATATTGAGCACTCTGTATGTCAGTTTTAATTAACTTGCATATAGGGTTCCCAACAGTCATGTCGCACTACTGGCGACTGAAGTTCATCCTTTTGAGATCTATGAACGAACGAGAGAGCTATGCGTATCTCATCTGCATCACACTGGGCAAGTTCAAATACGAAGCGAAGAACAACCTTGGCCACATGCGCAACCTGCTTCGTCTCTTGGGGCCACCCTTTCAACGCATTCCAAAAGAATAGGAGGTGAATATGGAGGAGTCCAGTCACGCAGGCGTCAATGAGGGGCAAAGAAACAACGACTCCCAGGATGAGGCCGAGTCGTCTCGCAGATGCCCAGGATGAGGCTCTTTTATGGTTTGATATGGCTCTTTGTTGGTTGGGTCTCTCTTTTTGTTGCTATTTCATCCATGGCCTGTCGGCTTATGTTCTGTTCTGTTTGTAAGTGTGATCAAGCACCCAAGCTCAAAGGCTAGGTGGCTCTCATGCTCCTTCATCTCTCTATATGGGATATTCTCTTCCTTTTCCTGTTTTGGATCTCTGACCGATGCCTGAATCCTTGTTTCCAGGAGCAGTGTTTGTAAATATTTTCAGTTTATTGTAGTAATAGAAGGGAACTTTATTACTTAAAACACACACACACACACACACATAATGCGTATTAATAAGAAACCAAGAAACATGAAGAGATCTTTCCATTAGAGAAGCGTCCAATGGGTATTCGACTAAGTAGCATGGGTACCTGTACGTGAAGGTAGGATACGTGTACTAGTACCAAATACCATTATCCATGTACTAGATACCCCATACCCACATACCATATTGTACTCGAAGCTTGGTCAAAATACCCAAGACGTTTTTCATGGATTTAGGGGACGTTGATTGCAAAGGGGATCGAGTACCCCTGTTTTGTGGACACCTAGGGACATTATCCTTATCTTTAATTTTCTATCATTTTACTTAATTTTTTTCCATTTCCATTAATTGTTTTAGGATGTTTGAGAGTGGTTCCAACCTCATTGGACTCCATATGCAAAAAGTAGAATTTTAGATCTCATTCGAATTCAACAAACTTAACAATTTTTAGGATTTCAGGATTGCAATACTTCCACTAGATTCTATCATGTACAAGGGTATGGGATTGGGATTTAATCAATCACATCAACCTCTCTATGTACCTTGATGTTGGTGGTGCTTATTGTTGAGCTCCTATGTCACGACCTTAACAAAAATGTACGATTCACTCAAGAAAAATTACTTATTAAACACGAGAAGTTTTTTCTACCTTATTTTAACACTTGGAGTAGGAAGTTTGATGAAAACTGTAGGGTGTTAACTAATGTCCTTGGAGGACCAACATCAAGATTCAAGGTAGAGGAAAGGGTTAACGCATAAACGAGGGGGCTCAAGGTGTTATCGAAGAATATGATCCCAATATAGGCAAGGATTTTTATATGTAATTATTTGTTGTAGCATGAAGTTTATTTAACTCTATAGGCCATTTAGTCTCTTTGTTTATGTATTTTGGGTTAGATATGGATTGTACTTGATGTTTTTTAGTTTTATGCACCCCTTTTATATACATGAGAAACTTTGCATATTCGTGTGTAATGGTTTGGATTCATTGGATGTAGGTGAATATATACTTATACTGAAATTGATTATAAACACAAACACACACACACATATCCCCTTGTTTAAAAAAGTAGCATCCCTGCCCCCGCACCCGTCCCCATACCCAAGTTTCTTGGCAACTTAGGAATCCGACGAAGAAAAATTCTACAAAAAGTAAGAGTTGTAATTAGTCTATGTGTTGATGTCATTGTTGTCATTAGTATTGAGTGTGGAGTCTCCTCACACAACTAAAATAGAAATTGTGGGGTTCCTTGACCTTGGACCACATTTGAGACAAAAGCGATAAGTATGCGGAGTGAAAGTTATTATTTATGGCATAAATCTACAACAACTGGTATCACTTAAGAACTCAATTTGATTTCTATTTTAAATTTGAAGAGAATTCCTTCTTCACATGACAGAACCAATTTTACTTCTTTCCCATTCCTATATAATCACACTCAATAAAGAATCTCAAGAATACACAGAAGAGATTTAACTTAGGATATAAGTCCAATTATACCCATATTATAAAGATCCACGAAAAATAAGAGATTTAACACAATTCTTATCACCATAGGGTAGAGAAAAATATGACAAGACTGGGTTTCAATTTTTTCAAGACTGACCTCATGAACCAAAAAGCAAAAAGTAAAATCATCTCTAGAATTATTTGCAAAAAAATTAGGAGGATATTATCTTCCAGCAGTATCCAGTAAGCAACCCATCACTTGCCCAAATCATATGGACAGATAAAAATAAGCAAAAAATTGGATTCAAAAGAAACTGAGATGCCCAAAAATTGGGCGTATTTGCATTATAAGAACAAATATAGCAAGTTTTCTCTTCAAATTTTACAATAGAGCAAAAGTATCACCATGGAGAGAAAAGGTCCACCCAATTGTCTATGAGGACATTGTTGTGCAAATTGCTACTAAAGTTATTTCCTTCCACAGTGTGGGTGTCCTTCCATCAATATCTCTCTTTCCTACAATGGCTAAATCAGGAAGCACACTGGCACACACAAAGAGGATAAGTGACACCAAACATTGCAATTAGGTGATTGTATGTGTTGTATATCCCTCTCACCCAAGTGAAAGAAACAACCATTAAGGAAACCATTTTATTGATGACATAATAGGTCTGTAATTTCTAGAAAAAGTGATGTTCTTAATGAATTCTAGCTACAATTTTCACTATACAGGAAACACAATATGCAACTATCGCCCAAATGATAATAATAAAAAATTCCAATAACAACATTAATCACAAACAATATTCAAAAAGCATATGCAAACATCTTGTCATAGCTATAGATTTACAAATTGATGTGATGCTTACCTAAGTTAAAAGAATCGACAGCGGAGGATTTCAACGCTGAATGTGGAAATAGGTTCGATGAGTTATTAAAACGACCATCAGTAAAGAAATCTTAGTAAGTGCTATCAGTAGAGAGAAATGAGTAGAGACCCGAGTTGTCCATGTAAATTTTAGGGAGGGTGTTTCCGTGCAGGGTCATGATAGTTGTGAAAATTAGTGATGATGAACTAAATCAATTTATTTTACCTTCGATTGATAGGTGTCCCGTTGAAGTTTCTGTCAATTTCAAAATCATCCACATACCCTCACTCTCCATGAAACCGTGGTGTTTCTATTCTGAAGCATCCTCCTCATAAGCATTACCAAGCTCTTGATTGCTTCTAGAATGGACGATGTATATGGAAATCCATTACTTAATTCTCCAGAAAACCTATTCCTATGTAAGGATTGAGTGGATTATGTAATTTGGCCATACCTTGATTTTGTGGAATAGAATATTCTTCAAAATAGTAGATGATGGCATATTTCCAGAAGAAAAAAATAGAAATCCATTCCTTGATGCTTGGTTTAGCAATTGATTAATTTATTCAGTTGATTACTTCTAATATGGATGATACATATACAAATCCATTCCTTAATGCATGGTTTATAAAATGGTATATGAATGACACATACATGCAATCCTTTACTTGTTGCACAAGTAATGAGAGACTTGGTGAAAGTGTTACCAACGAGAAATTAGGGTAAGCATTTAGTACATGAGACATATACGACAAGTAAGCATTTACCCTGGTTAGGAATATCACTCAAGGAAACATACATGACTTAAGTATGTGTATTTTTATTTTTGTTTTCACAACAAAAATTAATAGTTGTTAATGATAAAATTAGTCATATCAAGCCATTTTATCTAATAACAAGTTAACAAGTATGTAAAATCTATTTAAAAAAAACATTTAAATCACAATTTAGAGATTTAATTTTATTCATCTTTAAAAACAAAGAATTTATTGATATGGATTCATAGAAACAAGAGCCACAAATGACAATGTCCATGACATGCCAACAAAAGATGCTAGCCAATAGTGGAGAGCAGCGGGCATCAGTGAATTGGAAAGCTAGTTAGTAGCAATATTCCATTGCAAGAACATGGAACCCCAAAATATTATTGACAATAGCGAAATGTTGAGAAAACCAGTTGCATTGGAGTCAGATTTCAAGTACTAGCAAGAAGTTGTTAGATTATTGCCATGGAATATTTTACAGTAGGCTAGAACAATGGAATGCTAAATCAATGCTACTTGCAAGCAATTCTATAAATATTTATATAATTGGGAGAGTGTTGGGAATGTTATATTCTTTGCATGTAAATTGACTAGCAAAGTCTTTAGTTGATCAGTATATGTCAGCTAGAGTCAAAGGCCTATACATGGTGGAAGTCTAATTGAATCTATGATAGAAATAGTTTTTTGGTCGAAGGAAAACGATTGGTCAATGGGAAGTCCAAGGAAAGACTACAAGCTCGATGAGAAATTGACTAAGGTTGACCCACTCAAGTCGATTGTAACATAATAACTGAAAGTGGTTAGGAAGTTATGGATTTCCATTAATGAGTAGTTGGTTGTATTGCATCTATAAATAAGATGTCATTGCTATGCAAATAACGGTGTGATTTAATGAATTGTGATTTGACGTCTAGAAAATTACGGTTGTAAACACTAGTTGAAGATTTTATTAATATACGAGTGGTAAGCTCATTGGTTTGTTGGTTTTCCCCTAGTAGAGGGGTTTATAGGGTAATTTATATGTATTGTCTTAATGTGTTGTGTGTCATTTATTTATGTCTAATTGTGTTTAACTATATGAATCAAATTGCAAGCCTACTGTAAATTGGTATCATAACCAATAGTTGGTACAATATCTATATTTGGTTGCAAGGGGTCTCCTTTGTTGCTGAGGGTTTGGATTTGTCTTAGATCTAATGAATACCTATTTCAGTTGGAGTTTCTAGAAACATTGATTTATAGTTAGAATGTCTAACATGTCGAGGATAGAAATTCAAAATTTTAATGGGAATAATTTTGAGATTTGGAAGCTTAAAATTTAAGGTCCCCTTGTGGATCAAGAATAATGGGTGTAGTCAACCCAAGAAATTCTATGATGGTGTGTCGAAAAAATATTGTCAAAAAATCAACAAGAAGGAAAGGATTACAATCCAACTTTGTTTAGGAGTTTGTGTATTGTCGAATATCTCATAAGAATACATTGCAAGAAGCTATGGGAAAAATTGGGGAACTTGTATTAGTCGAAGTCTATGGTTAAGAAGTTATTTCTTTGGAAGAAGTTATACCCACTGAGGATGAGTGAATGTGACTCGGTTACAAATCACCTGAATGAATTCAAAACTATGATCAATCTCTTGTTGTACATAGATATTAAGATCACTAAGGAGGAAAAATGTATTAGTCTATTGTGTTCTTTGCCAGATTCCTGGGATAGTGTGATCGTGGATATTGGAAGCAATAATAACACATGAAATATTGACGATGTTGTCACATATCCGTTGTCATAATATATGAGATGAAATAACATGGAAGGTTTGACCCACAATGCCTTAACAGCAAGAGGTTGAATCGTAGATAAAAGAAAAGGTAAAACCACATATTGCTAATGTGGAAAACTTGAGCATTATAGATGAAAATGTAAGTCAAGGGAAATTAATAAAAACAAAGGGTTTGAGGAAGCACACTCTAATGAGGGTAACCCTTCATAAGAAGAGAAATGTGATGTGTATTTGGCCTCCAAAAGTACACAGTCAGATCATGACCCTTGGTTGATCGACTTCAGTGCCTCATATCATATGACACCACACAGAGAATGGTTCTATGAATATTAGAAGTTCTATGATGGTGATGTCCTTCTAAGAGATGATTCATTGACCAAGATAGCCAGGCAAGGTAAAGTTTGACTGAAACTTAAAGATGAAAGAACAAGATTACTTACAGGAGTGTTTCATATGCCAAGTTTGGATCGAAACCTAATCTTTGTTAGTAATATGGGCAAAATTTCACTACTACTTGGGAATTAAAGTGACACAAAACCATAAGCACATATTCATATCCTAGAAGAAATACATTGGAGAATTGTTGAACATGTACACCATTATAAAATGTAATCCTCTCTCCACTCCAATGGAATAGAATGAAGCTCACATCAAATGAATGGAATGAATTTGAGGATGCAACCAAGTATAGACATCTTATGGGAATGCTCATCTACCTTACCACCACTAGACTAAATATTTCATTTGTTGTTGGGATCGTTTCTAGGTTCATGCAAAAAAATTATGAAATAGATTGGTTTGCTACCAAAAGAATTATAAGATACTTGAAGGGGACTCAAGACTTAGGAATCAAATATTCTAACGTGAATACTTCAAACTTTTTGGGTACTCTAATTCAAACTTTGATGACGACAAATGGAGTGTATACTTCAAGCTACCTCATGAGCCTTGGATCAACAACTATCTCATGGATATCATGCAAATAATTAGTTCTAGTATATTCAATTATAGAGGAAGAATATGTGGATGCTACCAAAGCAACAAAAGAAATTGTGTGGCTTGGGAAAATACTTGAATATTTTAAAGAGAAACGAAAAAAGGTTGACGTAAAACTTCGTAAATTAAAAATATATTAACTAATTTCTCACTTTACCATTAACATTTTTAGTCCTTAGCAAGGCAGGGCTTTATTTTCGATGGGAAGCCAAAGTATTTTTTTTCTTTGTATTACTTCTTAATTTTTTAATAATGTTTTTAAAAAATTGTTTATTAAACTAAATCTTTTGAAAATTGAAAATATATATTTTATTTTTTTGAAAAAAAAACATTTTTTATTGGTAAGTATAGTCAGGATTTGACATAAGCCTTTGTTGGATGCTTTTTAATTTTTAAAAATTAAAATTAATTTAAAAATAAAAAATTATAAAATTTTACGTCTGGACATTTTGATTGATAGACTGTAAGACATAGGATCATGCGAAGCATTAATTGGCCAATAGTTGTCTTAAATTCTTTGAAGCGCAAATCCCAACCAATGAAAGATTATAGATGAGATAAGAATCGCAAAAAACATGATATCTCCAACCATAACTAGTCTTGTGTTTATAACGTAGATGCTAGTTAGATTATAGATAATCACCTTATATCTGAACTATCATGTGGAGACCCACAATTGTTATTTTACAACTTTAACAATGAGTAGTCTTTGCTAACAGACCAATACATGTTTCATTCAAGAGGTTGAAGTTCAAGGGAAGAGATTATGGGTACTCCACCTTTGCTTCCACTACCAAGGAATATGCTCGTGGTGTTGAATTTAGCCCTGAAAATTAATTCCTTCACCATGGGTATGCTTTCATCATTCATTGAAATAATATCCTGAACATCGACATCTAACAACATAACAAAATCTAGAAGCAAATTAATATTATCTTAGTTTGCAAAGAGAAAATGTAATTGAACTAGAGTAAATTAGTCAATTAAATAATTTAGATAATATTTTGTTAATTATATATCGACATTAGAAGGACACACCTCTCAAATGTGTCTCTTCATTTGCATTTATTGTGAATATTCTCTTGTAAAATCATCATTCAATAATAAATATATATCAGTTTTGGAAAATCCATTCCAAGTTGGTATCAGAGCTCAACAATCTTCTCGACATCTTCTACACCCTACCATTTAAATTAATAGGACTTGACCATATGGTCAAGTCCTTCATTACAAATTAACATTGTGTTTGCATTCTTGACTTTTGATTAGGGGCTCAATGAGCTAGTGTTGATTTATACATAAGAGACAATTATGATGTACCTTTGTAGTGTATTTTATGATGAAAGAATTCTATTTGTTGTTGAAAGGTAGAAAAAGAGCGGCCATTCAATGCAGACCCTCCCCTTGGAATCAGTCCCTAAAATCTAACTAACCAATGTTGTAAAACATTTATATTAATCTTACTTAAGACCTTTGCCAAAGCAATTGCTCTTTCTCTTTCTTGCAAAAGCATGTGGCAATGTTGGGGACATCGCCACCTCGTGGCTCTTGTTGATCTATTATTTTGACATTTTGTATTGTTTTGCAATTACATTTCCTTCAACAGTCAAGTTCCTATTGGATTAGCATATTGAAAAGTATCTCAAGTAAGTGTATTTATCGTTTTAGGTTACATCGTTATTGGCTTATAGATGATAAGAGTTATAAATTGTTGTACATAGTTTTTATGGTGTACAATATAATATAGTTTTTATGGTGTACTTTATAATTGTTGTAAATTGTTGGAATAGCATAGCTTCCTCAAGATTCTAAACATCTTCTTGGCAGTCATCTTTTCAGAGATATGAGGAGCCAAATGGTCCTTCACTGAATCTACTAGAATTTTCCTTGCCCTAGAATCATTATTTTTCCACTGAGCCTTCTCAACTTCCTCTTATGGTTTTGGAACATTCTCATTCGTGACCTTTAAGAGATCATTTTCTTCTAGGATAAGAAAAACCCTAGACTTCAATGAGTTGAAACTGGAATTCCAATCAGTCCTATCTTCAACCTTCATCCCAATCATCTTGATTGCAAAAGTGGACCAAAAACCCTAGCAGGAGCTAGGCCATAGATGAAGTATAGAGGCTTGAAAAACTAAAACCAGAAACGAATGCACCCTACTAAGGTGAGTTGGAGCAAAGTAAAATTGGTCCAAATATGTGGACATAACACCAGGAATGTGGAAGCCTCGGGTCTTAACCTTAGCCTAGTATTAAGTTAAAAATTGAAATTTCTCTAATCAAAATTGGGCAAGATGCACCCTAGGAGGGAGAGTTGCTCTATGCTCCTTTGGAGATGATATGAGGTGGGAAACACCCGAAAACATGGCGCCCTAGATTTCAACAATGACTTTTTTCTAGCACCACTCTGATACCATGTTAGAATTTGATAGCTGCAAAACCAAGATTACTAGAAGAATGTCAAAGCACAAAAACAATATGTGGAGCTCGTTTAACCACGATGATCCAAGATCATCTCCCAATCATAGAAAAATAATGACACCCCCGAACTTGCCCTTCCAACAAAAGTAAATCATTCAGAGATAGAAGTACATCCAAATCGTAGTAGCCCAAACCCAAAAGAAGATAAAGAGAAACCTCTCCAAAGTGGAGAACCCCCAAAAAATAGTCTCCTAGTAGCAACAACAAACTTTCTCTTACTAGGGCGAACTTGAATTTTGTTGTCCAAATGAGGGGTCCCTTCTATTTATACAATTTTTTGGGTGATTTTTAACTAGGGTGGACTTGTCAACCAATAATAAATATACCTTTTGCTATTATTTATTTATGGGACGACTTGTCTTATTTCACAAAAAGTTATTTTATTTTATTGTTTCTTGGACCAACTTGTGAGATAATGTCTCACACAACTACTACACCAACATATTTTCTTCTAATCAATACAATACACATCTTCCATGTATTATGCTTGTTAATAATAATTTGTGCTTTGCATTTATGGCGTCCTTTTCTTGTGAATTCTTGTGAATTAACTGTTTGACACCAAACACCCCTCAGTGGTGTAATTATATTGCATATGTAATGCATTATATTATCATTGTAGTGAAAAAAAAGGAATACAACATTTTTTAAATCTCTTTAAGATCATAATTGTTGCTTGGCACCAATGAAAGGTGTAATTAGATGTTTGTACAGTACATAATATCAAAATGATAGATAAGATGAGTAAGATCCAAGACACTATTAGTATATTCTAATTGGAGGGCATCCTTGTTTCAACAATCGGCCTTAACACCATCGGTTTTTATACTAGCAATTGCCCCAAAAAGGTGCAATAATACACCGATAGGTTATTGTTAGAGGTGAAATGACTTAAAAAAAAAGGAACTAAAACTAAGAAAATGCATAATTTTTTCATTCCTCCTCTTCCTACTTGTATCTAGTTTCTTGTTACTTGTATCTATTAATATTGCTCGACAACTTTTTTGGTTCAAAATCATTATCTTCAACATTTTAGTTTTAATTTCTATAAAGAATTTATTAATATTTTTACATGTTTGGCGAATTATATTTTTATATTTATTAATAGAATTTATTAATTTCTTGTTATAATTTATTTATTTTTATTAATATTTTAATTAATGGTTCTTGTTTATATGATTAATAAAATGGATGATGACATGTAAATAAATCTAAGTGAAGGTTTATGGGGAATAACATATAAATAAATCCAAGTGAAGGTTTATGGAGAAATTAAAATGTTGTGTTGATCTTTCATTCTATTGAACCACATACCCTTCTAGTGGCTCTTATGATAGACCTATTGGGGGTGCTATATCCAAGAATAGCTCAAAATGATAGTCTATCCCTTTCTTAGAGAACCTTACACGATATTTCTACATTACATGGCACTATCTTGAGATAATTTAATAATTCATCCATGACCCTTATAATTATAATCCCACTAAGCATGCTTGCAATTACTATCTCCACTTCAATTTTTTTCCTTTGTTTTTCGCTACTATCTTCACTGCGAATTTTTTGTTTTGTTTTTCGTTGATGAGCAATAATGGTGTGGTGACAATTGGGGATATGGGATCTAGCGAGCATTGCAACTTTTGAAAGGTAATGTGCAATACGAGGCATTATACAAATTTTATACAATTTTTTGGGTGCATCTATACCAATAGCATACATGACTTTTACCCAACCAAATTATATATTTTGTCCATGTCTCTCCATGCCATGATCGCCTTGCCCTAAATTAGACCACAAAAAATTCAAGAATTGAACCTTGTATGCTTTAAATCTTTATGGCCTTGTTATTTTTATTTTTGTTGCATTATCATGTGTGTTTTATTATGCCCTATTAAAGGATCATTGGATCTTAAATTAGTGGTGAACTAGTGAGAAATTTCATCTCAATTTATGATTATATCTTTGTAAAATTAAACTATTTATCTAAAATCATCTATAGGCTCACTACATGGGACTATCAACTCTTAGACTCTATTAATATTTAATTCTGAAATGATTTTATGCAAGCATCCCATACGATCATAGGTCCCTCATCTTGACAATTACAACTCTCTCCAAACATAGGTTCCCAAAAATCCAATAGCGTGTCTTAGATTATAATGAAGTTGAATGCAGTGTATACAAATAATAAACCAACTTACATAAAGCACATGATAGATTTCTTGCAATTTTCCAGTGACCATTTG
Organism: Pseudotsuga menziesii; assembly: GCA_001517045.1. Taxonomy (NCBI): domain Eukaryota; kingdom Viridiplantae; phylum Streptophyta; class Pinopsida; order Pinales; family Pinaceae; genus Pseudotsuga; species Pseudotsuga menziesii. The sequence continues at coordinate 17,177 of LPNX011057435.1, forward strand.
TTAACAAAGCTAGAGAATTTCATGAATATGGACAATGTATGCTACAACTTGCATGACATTATAACATTATAAAAATAGTAGAGATTACAATAAAATGACATTGTTTTCTCATAGTGAAAGGGCATTATAAGGGCATATTTCTTCAATACATTAGAGAATAAAATAATAAATTTGAAAAACTTTAATTGTTGAGATTCATGTGAGCATTTTGATGGAAATGTTGTTATAATGAAAAGAGTATTAATTATCTTCTCCTTCCAAATGTATACTATTAAAACAAGCATCCTCATTGTGTTTCTTTTGCACTTTGAGTGTGTCCAATTTGAAGATTGTGGCCATTCATGCTATAGTTGGAAAAAATTATACTTATGAAATTTTGTTATATTACTATATATAACCATGGGTGGTTGTGTTTTGCATGCCTTGTTAAGTATTTAGTAATATTATGTTTAATGCATGTTCCTGTATATGTTGTATTTAGAAGGGTTATGATACAGTTAAGTGGACATATGAACTAAGAAAGCATTATTTTTGTTAAAATCAACATATCCATGTTGAATTGCTCTCAACACTATGGACTTTGATGTCATCTTTTAGTGTCATTGGATTCCTTTAGTTTTTGTATGGTCATTTTAAAGTTCATATGGGTTTAGTCAATCCTGGTTCATATGGTTTTAGTCAATCCTGGACAAATAATCACTTGCTAATAGAAATTCATTATAAATAATGATTTAGTCATTGATGTTTTTCTGGTCTACAATACTATTTTACTATTCTCTTATGCTTCTTTGAAGTATCGGACTTGGAATCAAGGAACCTACATTTAAAAATGTTAAAAGTATTATTTTTATCAAAAAAAAATCTGCACTATGTTACCGTTGAATGGGGTTTGTCTATTCATATTGATAGAAGGATCCTTCTAGTACCAATAAAGTACATGTGCATGAGGAACAAGGCTTGTAAAATGAATCTTGTGACTTGGTCGTCTTTAGATGTATAAAAAATACATTTTTATCTATAAAAAAAAACCATGTGAGAAAAAAATATTGAAATATACCCTTGTTTAAAGATATCATTGTAAATTGATTCCAAAATGCGGGTCCGAGCCTAGGGCTCCAGGCCCTTCCTTAATCCCCTGGTGGTGCACCTTCTGTATTTTTGCGTTTGTCTATGCGGATTAGTTTATGGCCTGTAGGTCGGTCTGTCTCTTTGTCTGTTTATATAACACATATGGTGGTAATTATGGATGTAATTCAGGGATTGAGCTCTCCCCAGAGAGAGCTCTCCCGCTTTTGGGATGGGTGGGTAACAAGCTGATCAAATGTAAAGGGGAAAAGAAGGTTTCTGGGCAGGCTATCTGAGGCCTGCGAGTTTTGTGCTCCATTGTAACCATTTTTATGCAGTAATACATCTTTTATTTACACAAAAAAAGATATCATTGTAAATTTTCCTAGATCATATTATTTGTGTCTTACAAGTTGTGAACATGACCATTTTCGTATAAAGAAGTTAATTTTAGTAATGCCCAACAAATGACCACAAAATTAGGCGAATAGAACTAAAAAGAACGGTTGTGGGAGTGTGAAAGCAACTGCTAAATCAAAATAGAGAGAAGAGAAGATAAATAACAAAATGTCTTACAAAAGTTAAATATTTATCTAAAAGAAGATATAAATTAAAATAAGGTGCAAATACCATAAAGTCTCTATTAGCACCCAAATCTACATGTCAAAATTTTTCATTTTTGGCCCGAGTGTTAAGATTCCTCGCTTTTGCTAGTCTCTCTAAAAAATGTACTACAAAAAGTGAGAGCCGTATAAGAGCTAACCAAAACACCCCCAACAAATGGGATTCCGAGAGACCAATTCGTGCTTAAATCGCAATTTTGGTTGTTTAATTTGCAATTTGGGTGATCTGAGTAGTTTTCATTTAACCAATGGACGACCAAAAATTTGACCAAATGGGCGTCTCACTATGGTGTTTTTATTTTGTTCACGTTTTTTAGTTTATATGTTCCCTGCCCATTGTGCAAGTATGGAACATATAAACTAATATCTTTTATCAATGGTGTTTTTGCTAAATGGATAAGGAAGGATTTGGGTCTTTAATGGGTCATAATGATGATTGACTTGGGTTTTGTGTTGGAGGTTTTTTTTAAATCCTTGCTATGATTGGCATGAATTGAAGAAATTTAGATTTATGCCTTTCTTGGTTTTGTGGGGTATTTCAATTGCATGCAATGTCTTTTTATCTGACAATAAAAATATATGCCTACATTCCAAGTCATTGTTTAGATATGTGATATCTATCAACAATGCAAATCATCTTTCAATGTTATAATAGATAAACAAGCTAGTGAGGTGTTGGTTGACAAGACCTTTGAGAAGGATTAAATCTCTTCATAACAAGGATTAAATCTTTAAAGTTGTAGATTGTTTTATGGTTTTTTCACTATAAAAAAATAAGACCTCTATGGATTTGATCTTTCTAATTGTTTGAGAAATTGAGGATTAAGATGGATCCATACTTCATAGATTCTAGGTTAACATGAATGTAAGTTGATTATAATGAACTACTATCAACTTAGTGAAAATAAAATTCTAATAAACAAAAAAACAAATTGAATAAAACAAAGAGTTTATTGCAACCTAGCTAATAATGATTAACCTACTCATTAAACTCTTACCAGCGAAGATTTAAGATGATAATAAAGTAGTGTAAACTTACCACTAAATCACAAGGTAATCAATAATAATTAGCTTACTCATAAACTCTTACCAACATAGAATATAGAAAACTTATGAAAACTTAGTACGAAAACATAGATAGAGCTACCACTGAACTACAATGCAGAACTCTTTGTATGGACATTGTTAGTTTGAATTAGGCATAAAGGATTAAATTTTATTGTTCACTAGATACATTTCCTTAGATAATATGTTATTTATGGTATCATGGTGTATCGTATTGTTCGCATACATACATTTTCCCAATAAAAGGTCCATATAAAAATGTACCAAGGATTTTGTTGCTCTAGTGCAACTTCTATTCGCATTTACCTATGTCTACATAACACTTCTATATAGTTGTTCTAAAATGGCTCTTAAGGTCTTCAATTCTCAAGAATTCCACATTAATCAAGGACACTCATGTTGCACCTTAATGTTGCAATGCACTAATTTAAAGAACTAATGCTCATGTTGATCCTTCCATGATTGTTATCTAAAAAACTATTTCTTCTATACAACTCTCTCCTTCCACTCCTGGACGTCTTATTTTTCTTCCTCTTCCTCTTCCCTTTCCATCAAAAGTTTATCTTTAGCTTTCTTTGTCTTCTTTTTGGACAAGAAGTTAAATATAAATATAATTATTGTCAAATCTGCCACATCTTTTTCACAAATCTACAAAATTCCTCCTTTACAAACACTAATTTAGTTTTGATTTCTCCTTTGGAGCAAGTTCACCCTCCAACACTGACCTATCGACGTATCATTGCACCTTCTTAGGGCAATTGCTCCAAAAGGTGCAATAGAACACCGAAAGAAAAAACGAATAGATACATAAATTGAATTGAGTACCAATATCTCAAACTTGAATAGATGCACAATTGATAAACCAACTTAAAGAAAACACTTCTCCCTTGAAAAACAATATCTAGGAAAGCTCAAACCAACCTAGAAGTGGCATTGAAATAAATTATTTTACAATAAACTAATATTAAATAGTATTGTTCTTTAAAAGTTTATGTTGATCTAAGTTAGTAACTATGTTACAACTTTTGTTGTGATTATTTATTTTATTAAAATTACAATTCCTTACAAAATATATTAAAGTAAGTTAAAAGAAGAGATACTCTAGGCTCCCACTATGTTTGAGGGCATGTCTCAAAGAGGCATAGTCTCATGGAATTCAATGATGATGAACTATGTGCAAAGTAAAAAGTGTAATGAGGTCAATAAAATCTTTTGGAAAGAGGATAGGCATAGTCTCATGTAATTCAATGATGATGGACTATGTGCAAAGTAAGAAGTGTAATGAGGTCAATAAACTCTTTTGGAAACAAGATATTGGATGCATTAAAACCTGATGACACATGGCATGATTTTATCTATTTTGGTTCATTTAGCTACTTTGAAGCATGGCACAAAGATCCACAATTACTTACTAAGAATTATATTTGATATCTACATACTTTCAATCCCAAATTTCCACAAGTAAATTTAATAAGGAATGAGAAATTTCTTTGGAAAATTTTGTCTTGTCGACCCTCTTTGATTTTATATTCCTACTTTGAAGCATGGCACAAAGATCCACAATTACTTACTAAGAAGTAGATTTGATATCTACATACTTTCAATCCCAAACTTCCACAAGTAAATTTAATAACGAATGGGAAATTTAGTTGGAAAATTTTGTCTTGTCGACCCTCTTTGATTTTATATTCCATAATGGAGGTATAATTCATTCAATTCACCCTTTTTTTTGAAACTACTAATAAGTCTTGTCATTTTTTCCCTCTCAAGGATGGATATGATAACTATATAAAATATAAAAAAAGATTGATTAAAAATATCATTTATCATTAGATATATCCCCATCATCTCGCCTACCCAAAATATCCTAGCAGGTCGGATGTTTCCTTCCTTGCTTAAGGGCCTTTGAACCTCGATATGGATCAACTTCGAATCCAAATGAGAAAATGCATCGAAGAAGCAAGGAAAGAGGCTAGCTAGACGTAGTAAAGAAAGCAACAACAGCAAGCCACAGAGTCAATAGCAGAGTCATAACGAGATCATTGTTCAATATATTATGTTGATGAAGAAACACCCCTATCATTTGTGGTTTAAGCATTAGATCTTAGTCATGTTTGTGTAATCATAAACTCTTGCGGAGGTTATTTGCTTCTGATTCAGTTATTCTTTACACGGGTTTCTATGGGGTTCTTTCCCAATCGACCATAAAGGCAAGGCCCTAAATCTGTGCTACATACATCTTATTTCCTACAAGCATCTCGAGATATACTGAGACCGATACCTACATGAGCTAAAGAGAGCATTCATCAGAGGATGGTAAATATCCTCCAACATTAGAGATATCATTCATCCTACCATGCCATACATATGTTAGTGGTTGTATGCTATTTTATATATATAACAAAAAACTCCTCGAAAGAAGGTTATCTTTTAATAGCATTTGCTTCCGAAGATTTTCCTCCTTACAGATGCTCTATCTCCTCTCTTCCTTGTATTGCATTTTTTTCTTCATCTAAATTGACCCTCTTTAAAATGTCTTGTGACATACTTTATTAAGGGGGTTATACTTTAAGAAAGGTATCTTCCCAAGGATGGTTCACAATTAGTTAGCTACCCTTAGTAATTTGTGCATGTACACTATGCATAATTTTTTTTTATGTGCAAACAATATCCTTGTGTAAACAATGTCTCACTATCATAAATAAAATATGAGAAATGTTTATAATTTGTCGTAAGTTTAAGTGGAGCTCACTTTTTGAACTTTTAGATTGTGGTCAATCTATTTTAGATAACATTTTTATTATTTGAACTTCCTAAAATTAGTCTTCCTTCATAATGTACTTATGGTAGTTTACAACTCATTATACTTCTAAATTGATTTTAATCTCAATAGTTATGATTTATACATATAGAAAAAATAATCTCTATCTTTTACTTAATAACTTAAAAAAATTGTAATTCAAACAAATACTCTTCAAATAAATGTTAATTTCTCATGTAAATATTTAACATGGAAATCTATAAAGACTCATTAATTATATACATCAAATAATATTTAAAATGATTTCATTTCAACCCATAACAAAAAATATTATAATTACTCTACATTAGGAAATCATGAAAGCTGTTTATTCATTATAATATAAACAATATCTATTTAAAAATAAGAAAATAAATAAATTAAATTCACATAATCACAAGGAACACAACTAAATAATTAATTTTAAAATTAAAACTTCAAATAAATAAAGAAATAAACTTTACATGATCACAAGGAACCCAACCAAACCCAAAACCATTTTTTCATGTTGAAAGATGAAGTTAAAGCTAATAATCATGAGTGACTAATAAGTAGGAACTAAGGATCCATACTTACCATTTTTCATGTTGAAAGATTCCATGATGAGATTAAGTAGGAACTAAGAATCCATACTTACCATTTGTCTCGCGTTCATTAAATACGTAACACTTGTCAAATGTATTGTTTGTACATATCAATCAAGAACTAAGTTTTGAGCGAAATTCCATCTTAATTCTAAGTCAATAACTAAGTATTTTTCTATGTCAAATGTATCGTTTATACATATCAATCTTAAGAACTAAATTTTGAGCGACATGCCATCTTAATTATAAGTCAATAACTAAGTATTTTTCTAGACAACAAATGGACTAATACTTAGGTTGGAGCAAAAGCCAATTGAAATGTTTGGCGTGCATCATCTATTGAGAGAGATAAGAAGATCCATTCTTTGACGATTAGCCTGGCAGAGACCATCGTCAACAGGACAATTTACAATTTATGATGGCTGAGAAAACTACCGAATTCCAAAGCCTTAAGTTAATAGTTGCATGCGAGTTTTTGTTATGATTGACTATGCAGTCAAAGATGAAGTTGGTTGCAAGCGATTTTTCGTTACGATTGAACATGCAATCTATGGTTATGATGAAAAAGTAGGCTTGTGTTTGTCCATCGATCGAGTGTAACCATGGAAACCTTTGATGCTAAGACCATATTATAAACACTCATGGAAAGCCAGAGCCATCGATCATTTCACATGGGCATATTTGTTGGTGTAAATGTATTATGTGATCACGGCCTAGGTCGTCAGTGATCCTCAAGTGCTCACTGGGCATTTTAATTATAGATTTCAAAACACAGATGACAATCGAAGATGCAGAGTACATTTCTTATTTCATCATGGAATAGGCAGACTTTTGATAAAACTACATACTTTAGTCTTTCATGCCCAGTGTAATGTATTTGTGAGTTTGAACTTTGCAAATTATGGTTGTAAGGGATTCTTAAAGATTACACAATTTAATGTTACAACCAAACAATTAGGAAATTCTCTCTACATTTTGTCTAAATTTTTAATACATAAATATTATTTTTAAAAGTTTTATGGTTCACTGTAACCAAAGTATAAGTTTCAACAAACGAATCATGTGAGTTTGGTTTGAGAGTTGAAATCCTAATCAGAGTTGAAAGATCGAATTTGTGGCATGCTAGTGTTGCGTTCCAATAGAGGAGTGTTTCATGTGGACTTACATAGCCAGCTACGTATAGGAGTGGTGTTCTATTGGGCATGGGTAGGAAGCCTATGAAGGACGAGGGTAGGTGTCGCCAAAAACCTCATTCCAAACTGTATATCACTCTACCTCATACCAAAGTTCTTCAATAACTAACAGCGGCAACAAAAGGCTCGCCACATGACGCTTCCCCTTGGTTTCTTCCATAGGTGTAAATGAGAATTTCACAAAATTGTAACGCATGCATCAAATATGTTTGATCTACAATGATAAATAAGCTACAGTCAGTCTATATCACAATTAAAGCATGGAAGAGTGCAAAATAAACAAATAGAAAGTGGGAAAAAGTCACAACTTACGACTGTCACCAATGAAATCTGTAGATACCGACTAACCAATATGATAAATGACAAAATCTGTAGATACAGACTAACCAATATGATAAATGACAAGGCGTAATGGACCAACTGTCCACTATGTCCTCTACGACATTAAAGAGTATCGGTTCAACAATCATTTAAAATTTGCAGTTGTACAGGCCCGATACTAATCCTCACCAAAAACTTATAACGATTTCGAAGATTCGTATACAGGTTCGACGCCAAAGATAAAACTTCAAAACCCAAAGCTAAAGGTTTTATAATTAAAATTAATATCTCAAAGCTCTCAAGAGGTTTGTTAAATCTTGTATTTAACAAGCTTAAAACTATAATATATGAAGCTTGTACGAGGAAAGCATACATTTGGAACTCTGCCTTTCAAATACATATTATTTAAACAATCCATACAGTCATAATAGACTATAAAACCCTCAGTAAAACTAAAGGGTAGCATTCTGAGAGTTAGATTTCATAAAACCCTTGGTAAAATCGAAGGGTTACATATATAGCAGTAAACAAAATACAAAGAAAACCATGGATATGGCAAATCCTTGAGATAATACCTAATATCCTATTACAAAAAACCTGCAAATCAAATTATATAATACTTTTACAATGCGTGAGGGTTAAACCCTACATTTGTACCATAGCATAATTCACTACGAATAGAAAATTTCTGGCAGAATACCTCGAACGAAAAGGAGCATTAATTCAACTTACAAAATATAGAAAACTCCCCTATTGATTTTAAATCCAAAAATACATTTGATAAGCTATGCTACGAGAGTGTTATTGAAGAAAATGTAAGAACATGCCTATGCCATAAATCATATGACGATAAAGGGATGCAATAATCTGAGTGAACATCATATGACATTAAATCAACAAATTCGAAGTTAATAATTTATTCTTAGATATGAGAAAAAAGAAAACTTCAAAACCACTATCCAAGGGAAGAGGTTTTACCAAGTACCTATACAATTTATACTCTTGTGCAAGGTATACTCATATGGAAGCCCCCTGTGCAAGGTATACTACCGTAGACGTCCAAATAACACTATCGAACTTGGAGGTTCCAGCGTCAAAATTTTGGCGAAAATCAAAGTCAAATCCTCTCTGAACTAATTATGTGCAAGGTATTCTCCCCAGGTCTCTAGGTTCAAAATATTGAAGTTTCCAGGATCTTCCTCCATCCTCGAATTCCTTGGGGAACAAGCAAAATCAGTTTTGCTATAAACTGTCAACAAGGTTGAAGCCTTTTTCCAGTCTAAAGTACTGAAGAAATATGACAAATGGCAAGCCCTCATGGACCAACTATCCACCATCTCATCCATCACATTAAAGAGTACAATCAATTCAAATATGCGGTTGTAAATGGGCGCATGGATACCAGCAATCAAAATTGAACATGTCACAGCCAATCAAAGCCCTCTCAGCACGTCCCAAAAGTGTTAAAAAAAATTTGCATGTCAAAAAAATGATGATTTTTAATTTTGAAATTTTACAAAAAAAAATGTAATAATTATATTGAAATTTCATTAGAAGCGTTCATTTTTAAAATATATTTCAAATATTTTTAATTGTATTGTTAGGAATCTAGATGGAGCACCAAAGTCCAACTTCCAAATAGCAGCTTGCAGGTTAGTTGGCAGTAGCCCGTAACGCATTCTCGAATCTCCAGACTCCGTCTCGTCCGAGTCTCAAGGAATGACAGACTTAATACCTTCTTAACTCCGCATTTAATCTCATTCAGCCGCCCACTACAGTTGCCCACTACCCAGTGTACAGGTAACACGCAACGCGCTCCAGAGTCTAACCTCTAAGGCTCTCACAATTAAAGAATAATATGCCTGTTGGCGACCGCCCCGATTAACATAATAACTATTAACAGCATTAAAGAGTTCGTATAATAACCGTATTAAACAATTTAAGGAGATCTGAAGAAGGACATAAAAGAAAAAAGAAACGCCTGAGTCTCTTTGTTTTTATTCAAAGAGCATTGAAATTTGACACAACCGCGCACTGAACCATATTTTATACTAACCAGTAACCAATAAGCATATCGCTCTCTGTCTCGAGTCCCACCGTCCACGTCCAGGATAGTTGTATGATGTATCGCCTTTCTTTCTTTATGCGAACTCTCTGAGTCCCCAACAATTAAGACCATATCATTCGGGTTACGGGTAGGGTCTCTGTAACTGGTAAAAGGGGAAACCTTGGTAAACTTCTGGTCCGTCAACCTCCCTACCAACGTTGCTAGCACAAAAGAACTGGAGGCATTTGAAGAAACTCCAAATTGCAGTTCCAATTTCAGATAATATATCAAATGCACGCGACAAGACTCACAATTTTGGAGGTGTGGTAACTTGGCCAAAGAAAACCTTATTGTATTTATTTTTTTGAAGTTCACTATAATCAATTTTGTGACCAATTTTGTTAAGATTCAGATGTTAATCAAGTTCTTCTTCTAGGAATTCAAGTTGCAGGGTGGCCAGGCTTGTGTCGTTGATATTTAAACTAGACTTTGCTATAAATCGAGGAGGATAAACAAGCTTTTTTTTATGAGTCCTAATTGAATCTGATAAGTTAAAATCTGCCTCATCCGGGAAGTTACTAAAAGATAACATCATTTTGCTTTCAAGTTTGTAACTGTAATGGTTCCTATTGCCATCTAAGGTTTTTAATATTGACTTGTATATATAATGTTATGCAACCTATACCATTGCCTGGATGACTAGTGTTGGGTGGGTGGTTGGGCCAGTGAAATTTTCATAGTTTTTTTAGTTCTATGTTAATGTTTGAGATCGCTGCCCAATGGTGATTCACCTCAATAAAATACCTAGTAAAATAGGGGACCTCTTTTAGAGACCTCCCCTTCTTGGAGACGTTGTGCCTTCGTTCTATCATGTATAGCGTCACCTCCCTTCTCTTGTATTCATATTCACATGTTTGTTCTCCTGAATATCATTGCTTATGATAGTCTCTGCTTTGGTTTCATTCCTTCTGCTGGTTATGTAATGCTTTTTTCACTAGTTCCCAAACTGGTTATCTGAAAATCTAACAGAGGGAGGCATTCTTTTGGGCTTTTCAAGTATTTTTTCTATATATAGATAGGTTCAACACATTGACCGTGATGTTGTTATGTAATGACTAACTGGTGTGAAAAATAAAGGTGCATTCTTTGGACCTGGTTATGATATGATGGATGTTACTAGTTAGCGTTGGAATGGATGTTAGGGTTGGGTATTTATTTATTTGTTATTTTTTTTAGATCATGTAAATTGTCATTCATTTTCATTTTGCTGTATGATTGAAGATTAGCTGTAAGAAGTCTGGGGTATCCTTTGTATATGGATGAAGTAGCCAAATTGAGGAAAAGGATTAAAAACACCCATTTGAAATGTAATATTTTTCTTAACATTTTTTTTAATTAAGTGTATCATTAATTTATCATTTTCAATTGAAAAGCAAAATTTTATAAAGAATTTCATGCTTGAACTGAGAGAAGAGATGGTTATGATGCAGAACAAGAACTGGGGCAACAGTGACACCTTAAATCATCTTTCACGTGGTTATTTAGTGCAACCATTTTTTTGTATTCAAGGCCAATGAATCCTGGCATCATATAATCTGCAAGATTTCTTGACTCAAAGCTTGAGCATAACTCAATGTTTCAAGGCCCTGTATTCTCGCTGTGGCTTGGAAAGTTTGCACTTGTTGTTTATGAATTGGTCTAGTCACATATAATTTCACTCATAGTGATCCTAAACAAGTAGTCTAATAGATCCTAATCATGCCTCGGCTTCCTACTGTAAGATCTAGTTGTGGATCGAAAGCCTTTGCTGGCATTTTAGTCCCCTTTGAATGAAAATCAGACTTTGTTAGAATTGAATTATTGGTTTAGTGGTAATTTGGAGCAGTTGTTGTGAGAATTAACCCACATGGTGGACATGCTCCTTCCCTATATGAAGTTTGTCAAATGTGGGAATTGATTATATTGAATTTTTATTTTTCACAAGGACAACTTTATATTATGATAACGCCAGAATAACCCAAGATGTAAAACATGGTGGACATGCTCCTTCCCTATATGAAGTTTGTCAAATGTGGGAATTGATTATATTGAATTTTTATTTTTCACAAGGACAACTTTATATTATGATAATGTCGTCGGAAATAAATAGCTGATACAAACCTTACAAAGAGAGATTCCGCAGTATGCATCCCAAAAACAGCTCGAGTACATGCTAAACAACACAGAAACATAACCAAGTCCAACAGATAACCATCACCAAAAGCAGTAGCCAGAAAGACTTTACACTTCCCACCCAAAACAGGTGTTCCAACAGTCCAAAAAATAACCAAGGAGTCATAAAAACCATCATGGAGAGTCCAGAAAGAGACAACTCGGGCCAAAATACCATCCATCCTCGACCAACAAACATAACATCTATCAAGAGCACCCAAAACAAGGATCAGTAGTCTCATGTACATGACAGAGATCCATCAGCAATGATCACCCCAAAGATTAACTCCTGCCAGCGAATCACTCCCGGAGGCATATCAATCCCACATTTGGATAGTCTGTCCGCCTGGGAGTTGAATTCACAGTGAATATGATGACATGGCAGAGGAGAGAGAAGATCTAGCAAAGAATGGACACGAGCCAACCAAGGGTGAAGAACTAGCGACTGGAGATGCTGACGGTCCATGGCCCAGTCAATGATCGCACGGGAATCACCTAAGATTAGATTCAACCCAATATTTTGAACATTCGGAAAAAACAGCAGACCCCAGAGCGCTAATAGTTCTGCACGGGTGTTAGTACCTTTGTCGGCGTTCATACACAGATAAAACAGGTGATTTGCATCCAGCTTGATGACCATGCCCATACCACAACATCCGTGTTGTTCAGCCCCATCAAAACAACCAATACAATCATCCACTGCCAACGCAGGGAAAACAATATGTCGCGGATGAGAATGCTTAACAGGTAAATACCCAGGACACCAAGGCAAGATTTTAAATAAAATGTGTGCCATATCAATAGGATTCCCTTGAAAAATAAGAGAATTTCGCATACGCCAAACTTCCGAATTTGGAGAAAGAACCCCAAGAAATGATATGCCCTCCAAGACCATTGAACCAAAAACATATCACACAAATGCATCCACAGGCATTGAAACCAAGGGTAGGGAAAAAAGATATGTTCCACAGACTCCGGAGAACAATTACGAAAGGAACATCTGCTAGGTCCCTGGAAACCCCGATGCTGGAGAGAGTCCCACGTAAGGATTTTCTTGTTCAAAATGAGCCATGAGAAGCATTTCACCTTAAGTGGGATATGCAACTTCCAAAGAATAGGATGCCACCACTCCGACTGGGTGTTGTGCATAGAGCTTAAAAGAGAATCGTAAGCCAGACAGGCCGAAACAGACCCATCAACTTTGTTGCCCGCCCAAACTAAAGAGTGCTATATCACTGAATATAGTGCCCGCCTCCAATAGGCTAGAAAGAAAAGAGTTCCACTCTAAAGCAACCAAATCAGACAGGCCCAAAGAAATGGCAGACAATCACGCTACTGGTGCATTCCCACAAATCGACATAGGCTGCCTGAGAACAATAATATTATTAGACCGAAGACTATGCAATGGATTACAAGAGAACTGCCAATTTGTAATCCCCACAATCAAAGAGGAACCCAACGAAATATTGGTGCCCCTGCCAACACGCCAGCACAAATCCCGAATGATGATTGGAAGTGGCGAACACAAACTACGCCAAATCATCGAGGCACTACAAGAAGACCCATGAGAATTGAACAACCATAAATCGACAGGCAGACGCTTCAAATACTTGGACTTTAAGATCAAACACCAAAAGTTAGTCTTCATCATGCCACACCAAAGACTCTTCACACAAAGAGCAGTATTAAATAAGCCCAAATGCTTAATGCCCCAGCCCCCCCTAAACTTGGGCATAGATAAAACCTTCCAGTCAGCCAAGTGAAATTTAGAAACATCCTAAGAGCCCCACCACAGAAATCGAAAAAACAATCCGCGAAGCTGGTCCAAAATGCACAGAGGAATTCAGAATAAGCCAAACCAATAAATCGGCAGAGATTGTAAAATCGAGGAGACCAAGGTCAAGTGACCCCCCAAAGATAGCCATTTTGAAGACCAACAATTAATACGGGACTGGGCTTTCTTAACCAACCAGTCCCAGTCAGCCTCGCAATAGGCATTAGGACGAAGCAAGAAACCAAGATACATAAAGCCCTCCTCCAGATGCGTACACTAAACAGAAAAAAGAGCTTTGATATCAAGGATAGTCTGACAATCCACCCCAAAGTGCCAAAAACATGATTTGCCAAGACTGAAGAGATCAGTCAACTTTTTAATGAATAACCATTCGTCGAAAGAACCATCGCCAAAGACAATGATGTCATCGACAAAAAAGAGTATGAGTGACAAAAATAGCACCCGATACCTTCACCCCCTTAATATCCTTTGATAACAAAGTGTGACTAAGGAGTAAGCTCAGCCCTTCAATAATGAGAAGGAAAAGATAAGGAGACAGGGGGCAGCCTTGGCGAATGCCTCGAGAACCCTTGAAGTAAGAGGTAGGGGAACCATTAACCAAAACAACAAACGAGGCAGAAGTTACACATGACATAATCCAAAGGGAGGTGCTATGAGGGATGCCAATCTGAAGGAGAACCAACTCCAGAAAAGAGCGATCCACCTTGTCATAGGCTTTCTCCAAATCTAGTTTGAGTACCATAGCAAAAAGTTTCTTCATCTTGATTGAATGGATCGATTCTTGGACAATGCCAACAGCATCAAGAATTTGCCGCTCCAGCAAGAAGGGCTAATTGTTCAGCAAAGATAGACCTGCCCAGAGCACCTTTCAACCTCCCAGCAATTATCTTGGAAATAAGATTATACGACAAATTACAGAGAGCAATGGGTCTATACTCAGCAAAGGAAGAGGATCTGTCCACCTTGGAAATGAGGGTGAGATAAGTAGTGTTGAGAGCATCAGGGAAAATACCAGAGATACGGGAATCCTTTGTGGCATCGACAATTTCAGGACCACGCAAAGGCAAAAAGTGAAGATAAAATTCAGAAGTCCAGCCATCAGGCCTAGGACTTTTGTCTTTGGCAAAGGCCTTAAGTGTAGATTCAACCTCCAACAAAGAAATGGGAGCTTCAAGAGACAGTCCACCTCAGAGATCATGGACAGGTAGAGCTTTAGCACCTCCAATTGATCGGAAATACAAGCAGTTTTAGGATCCTGATAAAGACTAGAAAAGTAAGATACGGCCCCCAACTTCATGGAATCCTGATTAGAGCACAACTGTCTTGAATCATCCCAGAATTCCCAAATAGAATTGGAAAGTCATCGACGATTAGCATATGAATGGAAATACTTTGAGTTCTCATCTCAAAAGAACGAAGCCATATAGCACGACTCTGCTAGCAAAGTGTCTCCTCCTTATGATCCAAAATAGACTGTTTCTGATGAAATACAGATTTTAAATGGTCGGATCTTCCCATCCCAAAAAGGTCATCAACCCAAGCTGCTTCCAATCTGCAAATCTCTTTTTCAATGCACACAAGGGATTCGACTTCCAATTTTTTTACCTTAGTCTCCCAATCCCTAACAATTTGTCGAAGCTTTGATAACTTGTAAATCAAAGCATATAAAGGGGGCAAGTGAGATGGGACCTCCAACTGCAACTTTACCCAAGCTGACGAAACCAAAGAATTAAAACATTGTTGTATAACATTTGAATATTGTTTATATCATTTTCAGACAAATTATTGTATAACATGACAAGCTACCAATAAACCTTATTATTCACTTAAATGTAGAAACCTTATTATTCACTTAAATGTAGAAGGAGGGTAGAGAGAGAGAGTTGAGCTTCTTTACCACTGTAAAACTAAGTTCCAAATGTTATTATCATAATAATAATAAATTCAATTTGCAACAATGAATTATTGATTAACGAAGTTGTAGTGTTACATCAAACAAACAAGTCAGATGCCAACGCTATCACTTGTGAGATCAGTTTCAGAGTTCCATAATAAGAACAATACCATGTGATATGACCCCGTCAGAAGAATGGAGTTTGGAGGCAAAAACAATTCCACTTCAGCCCCCTAATAAAGGAGGAATTCAGCTTGTGGTCTTCAGTTATATCAGTTTCTTAAGGCCGGGTGCCTGACTTTGAAGATGATAACCTACTTCAAGGACTGATACAAACTTGCAGAATATATAGATTATTGTTAAAAATTGAGATCAATATTGATGAAGGTTAATATATAAATATAGCGGATGCAAAATGATAATAACATTATACTTCATGATACATGAGAAGTCGCTCGACAAGTGCAATCAACAACTTTTCCTAACAACATTTAATGATGAGAATGAAAATTACTCAACCATTTTTCAAAATTCGTTAAAATACAGTAATGTGGTGTGATTTATCCATACATGCAATCAAAATTCGTTGAAATATAGTAACGAGGTGTGATTTATCCATACATGCAATCAAAATTCGTTGAAATACATGCAATCAAATGATAAAATGATAAAATTCAAGTCTTCATGGCCCTTCAAAAACGCTTTAACCTATCACAGGAGGGGCGATTCAGCCCTACATTTATCCACACATGGTACATCTATATTCATCCAAGGGAACTTGAGGACCCGAAAGGCATGAACAGACTGCACGACATAACACCTTACGGGCCTGCGAGGTGTGAAGACAAACCAAGATACAATTAATTTTAGAAGTGTTATATCGTGCCAATTATTAATTTGGGTTTGACTCCTATAAATAAGGACTTCAAATTTGACCACATACCGATGTAATAGAGAAAGAGCATAATTTTATATCCAAATAAATATATCAATAATGAGAATAGTGAATAAAATCCCAAAATGATAGAGAAAGAGCATAATTTTATGTCCAAATAAATACAACAATGAGAATAGTGAATAAAATCCATATTTTAAAAACAAAAAAATCTTCTTTGGACTCTTCAATTGAGCCATGGATATGGTGGTGTACATCACTTCAATGCAAAACAAAATCTTTACGAAGAAAAGAACATCAAAAAGAAGAAAGAAGAATACTAACTCTGGTAATCATTTTGACTGAAACACTCAGTACACTTCTCCTTGTCAATGGTCAGCTTTCCAGCTTTCCCTCCTTCCATGGTAAATATCCAGCAGAAGTGAGGAGAATTCAGCATTCGAGTTGACATATTGTTCCAAGAAACACTTTTCTGTCAACAAAACAATCCGCAGAAAACTCACCCCTTTTTTCTGTGGCACTTGCACATGAATAGACTTCAATGCCTCCATTACTCTGTACCTAGGGTACATTCTTGTCTCGACGCTGTATCCAAATAGATTGTTATACTTAACAAAATCAGCCAACTGAAGACCAACGATGTTCACCACGAAATCCACATTACGCTTCAATTTTTCCTCTCTGAAGCTGAGAAGCTGCGGTCTCTTCCTCCATAAATCCGAAATTTGATTTTCAGAGAAACCTAAACTGCTCATAAACTGCCGTTTCTTATTTAGGCTCTCTTTCCCTAGTCCATGAACTGCACGCAAAGTAACTGCAAACATCTTTGAACCCTTCTTGAACCCCAAATCTTCGGCCAGTTTAAATGACTGTATAACTTTTTCCCCTGGAGCTGTGAGCAAGCGAGGCTGCCTTACCAGTAATTCTGACAATGCTTCATCCTTAATGCCCAATTTTTGCAGAAGTGAGATTGCAGATCTAAGCTTATCTTCACTGTAAGTAAAAATGCCTGCAGGGCAACAAATAAGTTTGGCCATATCGTCTTTCTTCATGAAAGTCCTGAGCAAGCTGAGCTTAGGCTTTAGGTTTCTTTCAGCTCTACTAAAGAAAAAATGAGGGTTGGAAAGGACCACACGACGAATCTGGGCAGGGGTGGTCAAACCACAACCCTTTAACAACTCCAAAATTTCTTCCATATTCTGGATCGGTGATTTTGCACGAAGATGACGATTGCAATGTCTAAATGCTTTTGTAATTTCGGAGTCCGTTAGACCACATTTGTTGATGAAAAACTCCGTGGCGACGCCCCTGTCTGGAGCTGTGGACGGGTTCGATATTTCTGTGCAGAAATTGGCAAAAGAAATGCTGGGTTTTGCATAAAATGCAAGCGAGGGAAGCGTGGATATGCGATGGAAAGATAATGTTACTTCGTTGGTCATCATCCGTTTCCATATTAACTGGATAGACATCATCTGCAGAGGACAGGGGAACGGTGCCCCACGGAATAGGGCCGCAACAGGTACTCGCAGGTTAGGGTTTTGCGATATGTGACAAATACAACGACATCAAGAGTCGTAACCTTGGCGTACTTCTTTAACCCTAACCCTACGCTTTTAAAATGAGTTATGTGAAACGTATTATGGTTCGTATTATTCAACATTGTTTTTTTTTTACGATGCTTTCACCAAGTTTGTAAGAAGTTTAGTTGAGCCTCGGCACCGTTTGGGGAAGTGAAATTAGCTTTCAACAAGTGGCTCCTACTTTAAACCTTTTTCCATGATATTTGAACCCAAAATTAAGAGGAAGAAATTCACACAAACAAATTGAGCTAAATTTCGTAAACCTTTTTCCATGATATTTGAACCCAAAATTATGAGGAAGAAATTCACACAAACAAATTGAGCTAAATTTCATAGGGAATAAACACTGCCCGAAACATAAGACCCTTCTTATCAAAGAGACTCGAGACTCACTCTATCACTATTTAGGATATCCATGAAAGAGGCATATGTTGGGAAGGTAGAGTTCCACTAGTAAAAATGTTAAGGAAAAATTGTCTACCAACTAAACTAAAACCTTGGTGGAGTCCATAATACGTATATATTTATGGATATGCGTGAATGTAAATGTGAGTTAAATAATAAATTAATATAGAAGACATGAAGCTCTAATATTAGACAAAATAAGAACAAATTTGAGTTATAATTGATACTCTATAGAATAAGAACAAATTTGAGTTATAATTGATACTATATAGAGTTGTAACATATTACCTTGCTTTATGAGCAAGTGCAAAATTGTTTGCTATCTTTAAATGCATGTAGGTCGAACACCTACTTAAGGCCCGCAACTTCCTTCATTATGTACATTTGTTGGTTGAGGGGTTGCCCTGAAATAAATTCCCCCTCACTTGTAAGTAAAAGGAATAAGAATTCATTATTATTGATGTCTATTATTTCATTGTTGATTGTATGTTGGGGTCCTTATTCATGACTCACTTTTTATCAAGGTTCTTCCCTTTAGTCAAGCTAAATCTTTATCTCCAATCATAACCATATATATAGTAAGGATGGATTTCACTAAGAACTGATACCTTAATAGGATTATGAATAAACAAATAACATAAGGTTTAATATTAAGTTAAACTTAAGGGGTAGCAGGTGTTGGGGGGAGGGTGCTCTTTGACCCGGAAGAACCACAAGAACTGAAGTATGCATGGGGACTGGGCATAGCTTTAAACAACCAAGCAAGAGATTTAGTTTTTTGGAAGGGAGTCGATCTAGTTATGGATACATGATACAAGAAGCTTACCATCACCGGGGATTTAGAAATGCTTATTCACTAGCTGGTTCGCAAAGCCCCCCCAAAGATCCCTACTTAAGCATACTAATAGCTAGAGTCCTCATAAGGAACTAGGGATTTGATTCTTTCCAAGCCTTCCATATAAAGCGAAAGCACAACAAGGAGGCGAATAAATACAATAACCTTTCTTGTTGCTTAGCCATGGACTTTACTAATTTGCGGGGGGGAGAGACCCATATGACCCACATCCCCTAAGTGCTAGCCTCACCTTTGATACCTTCACATTAAATTCGAAATGACAAGTGTGAAGAGGATTAATTACAATGATGCAAGGTGGCGGAGTGACTTCTTATTATCTTAAGGTGACTCATGCTTACGGTTGTTTCTTGTACCTCCCTAATTGAAGTACAAGTCCTTCCATTCCTCCTTTGAAGTGTGTAGGAAATTTCCCAAAATGGAAACAACGAGGGGTGGTGAACATTTCATTTTCACTGAGCATGACCTACGGACGAAAGAGGAGCATGAGTGTCTAAGGTTGATAAACGTCTAGTTCTTCGGAGAAAATTGTTGGTTGTGGGTGTCTTGGTTCGTGGTGTTGTTAAAGATGGAGTCATAATGGCCAACTCCATCTCTCATTCCATAATTTCTCCCCATTATCAAGAAAGGTGAATAGGAGACCTGGAGGAAACAGTGGGATTCTTGCTAAGCAAATTGGATGGATGGAAACAAGATTTGGAAAGGAGGACTAAGTTAGAAATAAGGGAGGTTATTCAACGTCACAAGGTTTCTAGTGCCCAATTGGATCGGTTGAAGGACAAGAATTTCATGTTAGAGATGGAGGTCTATTGCTTATGAGGAAGAGGGTGAGAGAAAGGAGAGAAAATTAGGGAGCTTCAAGAGGAGTTTCGTTAGGTGAAAAAGGAATTGGCGCCCAAAGTGAGAAGAATGGAGCACAAGGTGACTTCTTCAGTGTGATCTCTGAATATATATGAAGAGCCTAAGCAGGAAGAACCTTCGGTGAACAAGAATGAAGCCCAACTTATGCATCCATAGGCAAGCACCAACCAATCAACTACAACATGTCAGGTGTCAAGACATGGTCAAGACCTCCAGGTTTTTCTAATGACCATGTTTTTATCTAAATCATATTTTGCCAATGTCAATTTTATAGTAAAAGCTTCATAAGGATCTATACTAGTCAAATAGCAGTCGTCAAGAAAAGAAATATGAAACCGTGGACAAAATCCAAAGATGTTAGAATTTTTGAATTTGGGTCGATGGAATTATCGTCCTCTTCATTTTGTACTCCTTCTAGCTAGATTGTTCGACTACGGCTTCTTTTCTAATACAAGTTAATATATTTCAATTAAAAAAATATTAAATTGAATTTAAAACATCCCACTTTAAAACTTAAATAATGAAAAACACATATTAACAAGATTTAGCAGCAAAGCTGCATATTCCATGCCTTTAGACAAGCCTAAAAGCCTAAGATGTGAAATATATTTTTTATCATGGTAATTAGGGCAAATCTATACAACTGTCACAATTCTAAAAAGTAGTGGCATTGAAACATCTCTATTACGTAAATAAAACGATTTTAATGTTAAGAGAACAAAATAAAATATATCGATACATCGTTAGATTAGGATAAATTTATTAAAAGAAACCCCAGAAGGGTTCGAAACTAAATTAAATGAGCACCAATGTATTAACATTGTGCTTCGTAGAAACCCAAATTGAGAATTGATAACTTAAAGAAATGGATGGTTTGACACCATGGAAGATTCGAGAAATACTTATTCATACATGAATATTTACCCAAATGCTTCTTTATTACTTGATAATGCAAGTATTTGAGATCACAACAGCGTTAATAAGGAGAGTTTGTATTAGACGACACATTTTTGTTGATATTGAGCACAAGAGCATTTTGGACAAAAGCAAAGGAGTGTTCATATCCAACACCGGAGAAAAGGAAAATAAGTGCACTACTCTCCGATTTCACATCTACATAATGAAAGTAATGATACTTGTTAATTGCATAATTAAATTAGTTATACTAATACTTAAATTAAATTACTGATATTAATACTTGTTACTTATTATTTATAGAATTCAATTTCTCCCCTAAAGATGCAATGTAGAGGTCAAAATTATGCTCGAATAAGTTAAGAAAAAAAAATTAAAAAAATAAATATATATATATATATATATATATATATATATATTGCCAAGATAATTATACAACAATGACATGCCTTTATTAAAGCTAAGAGAATTCGAGTTTTTAAATAAATATGTATTGGTTTACGGTTATGAGTTTTGATGAAAAGGATAATAGATATTTAATTTTGTTGGGTATAGATATATATAGGGTATGGAAGAAAATGTTTCTTCCTTTCATAAACAACTCTTTTAATTGAAAAATATTCATAACGTGTTTAACCTAATAACTATAGAGTTATGAAAATGTACGAAAGATGGCAAAGAGTTGTGCATAAAAAAGGTGTATTATGCAAATGTCTTGGGAAATAAATATGTCTACCCTAGATAGAGTCTATGGACCACTCAAAGATTAAATACCAAATATTTGTTCTCTAACTATTTAGATACATAACATTGCCGTCGTCTTTTAGAACGCTTTGTCCTCAAAGCAAGGGTAAGGACGAATATTGTTGATGAAAATGTTTTGTCTCCCATTATACGTCTTCATCTGGAAAAAATTTCCACCTAATAAGATATTCCTTGAGTGTTCAAGAACAAAGTCTTCTTTCTCTGGTTGCAGTAATTGCCTCTGGTTGCAAAATGACCCTTCCTTCGTCATCTAACATATGAAGTATTGTTTGCACTGTTTGATGTTGCCCCAACATTTTTTTGAGAAATGATACATGGAAGACATTGTGGATACGACTTTTATCAGGTAAGTCTAATTCATACGCAACTTGACTAATCTTCTTGGTGATCTGGTATGGTCCGTAAAATTTTGGGGGCAACTTGTTTTTTCCTCGTTTATAGGGTTGGAGTCTTACGAACACCCAGTCTCCTACTTCAAATTCTCTCTCTGTTCTGCGTTGATCTGCTTGTTGTCTCATACGGTTTTGTGTTGTGACTAAGTTATCCTTGAGTAATTTAATCATTTTTTGAGTTTTCTCTAGTTGGTTCCTTACTTCTGGAACATTAGTGTCATTTAGAACCAACTCCTTCCAACTTGGGGGTTCATACCTATATAAAGCTTGGAAGGGGGTCATTTTTGCGAAGGTGTGGTACGTTGAGTTGTACCACCATTCTGTTAGGTGTAACCATTAAGACCAATGGTTTTGCTTATTTGTTACAAAACAACGTAGAGAGGCTTCTAAGAATTTGTTTACGACTTCATTCTGACCATCTGTTTGGGGGTGGTAAGTTGAGCTCATATTGAGTGGCGTGCCCACTTGTTTGAAAAATTCCCTCCAAACTCACATTCAAAATTTCGCCTCTCTGTATTATTTCCATGTCGAAAGTAACGATTTTTTCTATCCACTTATGTTGTTATGTGAATAATGTTTCTGTTGAAGTAGGTATTGAAGACTATTGTGGTTTGTATGGATCATGAATTTGCTCCCAAAGATTTAGTGTCAACACTTTTCTAATGCTTGCATAATTGCCAACATTTCCTTATCGTATGCAAACTTCAATTGTTCTCACTTGTTTACTTTCCTGCTCTCAAAGGTTATCGATTGTTCATCTTGCATTAGTACTGCTCCCAACCCATAACCTGAAGTGTCACATTCTATTACAAATGGTTTGGAGAAGTCTAGGGTAGCTAGTACATGTGTGGAGGACATAATTCCATTCAAAGCTTCAAAACACTTATCTGCTTCTTCACTCCACTGGAATGCATTCTTTTTTAGAAGGTTGGATAAGGGTGCAGTTATGTGCACATAATTCTGGATGAATCTTCTGTAGTATCTAGTTAGCCAGAGGAATCCCCTTAACTTGGAGTTGTTAGTGGGTTTGGGTCATTCTGTGAATGATTTGATCTTTTCTGGATCTACCCTGTGTTAGGATTATTAATCCTCCCTTGATCAAACTCTCTATTAGATTAATTTAGCCTAACTTAGGAGTTTTAATTAATTAATTATGTCCACTAGTACCATTGGGTCCACTTGGCCTAATGAGGCCACATGTACCAGTTACTAGAGTGTGGGGAACACTGCTAGAGATTAACTGACACTGACTACACTTGCATGCATCGGTTTAGGCGCCTCCTAGATCAATCCCTACATTTTAGGAGCCACTACGAGTCCCGGCATCAACCTCCTTCAGTTAGTTGGAGTTGGAACTATTTAAGCCTAGTTAATTTCCAGTTACATTCAATTAGATCACAGTCAGTTCAATTAGCGCTAGTTATGCATGGCTGCATGTGGATTAGGCACCTTTGCTCACCTACCACTTCAATTAGACTTAGTTAATTGTTTATTACTGATTGTGTGAATTGTTTAGACATATGGAGTTAACCATTTGGACTCCGATATTGATTGAGACATCCTGAGTTAGCTAGTCAGTTAGGTACAGTCACATCCAATTGGTAGATTCGAATTCATCCCTAATGGATTAGAATTCTTCCTTATGTAACACTATTGTAACACTGGATTAATTAATGACAATGATACTGTAATTACCTGAGCTATACTCATCTGTTTCCTGTGTGGTTTGATTTGTTTAGTGTGTATCTTCATTCTCCTTTTACTGCAATAATAATTTTGGACTCATTGCTTGAAGATCTAAATGATACAACAATTTTAACATGGTATCAAAGCTATACTCATCTGTTTCCTATGTGGTTTGATTTATTCAGTGTGTATCTTCATTCCTCTTTTACTGCATCAATAATATTGGACTCATTGCTTGATGATCTAAATGGCACAACAATTTTAACATGGTATCAGAGCCATCTCAAGCAAGCTTCATGTCTGTCTACTCTCCATTGAACACCAAAAGAAGTTGGGTTTCCACAAAAGTCCCGCAAAGAGTGCCTTGCTTCCTCTGAATTTATTCAAAGTGGCGGTGCAGGCGTGACGTACCTTGAGAAAGTGTTCATGCCGAGAGGGAAGGCATGATTCTAACATAGTTCAAATATTCTTGGTTTTGCAGTGATATTTTCCAGGTTCAACTTCATATGGATTCGATATTATCCCAAATCATCTCCCAATCATAGAGACAAATAATGTCACCCCCAAGCTCACCCTTCCAACAAAGGTGAATCGTTCAAAGATAGAAATACATCCAAATCATAGCAGCCCAAACCCCAGAGAAGATAAAGAGAAACCTCTCCAAAGTGGAGAACCCCCAAAAAATAGTCTCCTAGTTGCAACAACAAACTTTCTCTTACTAGGGTGAACTTGCATTTTGTTGTCCAAATGAGGAGGGGTCCCTCCTATTTATACAATTCTTTGGGTGATTTTTAACTGGGGTGGACTTGTCAAACAATAATAAATATACCTTTTATTATTATTTATTTATGGGAGGACTTGTCTTATTTCACAAAGAAATAACATTTTATTTTATTGTTTCTTGGACCAACTTGTGAGATGATGTCTCACGCAACTACTACACCAACATATTTTCGTCTTATCAATACTATACACATATTCCATGTATTATGTTTGTTAATAATAATTTGTGCTTTGCATTTATGACGTCCTTTTCTTGTGAATTAACTGTTTGACACCAAACAACCCTCAATGGTGTAATTATATTGCATATGTAATGTATTATATTATCATTGTAGTGAAAACAAAAGGAATGCAACATTTTTTAAATCTCTTTAAGGTCATGATTGTTGCTTGGCACCAATGAAAGGTGCAATTAGATGTTTGTATAGTACATACTATCGAAATGATATATAAAATGAGTAAGATCTAGGACACTATTAGTATATTCTAATTGGCGGACAACCCTGTTTCAACAATCAGCCTTAACACCATAGGTTTTTATAAAATACGTTTCTTAACTTTACGAGCAAAAACTTCAGAAAAGGAATCATACACATTGTAAACTCTCAAAGGAAAGGTAAGAGGAAAGATTGAACCAGCCATTTCTTAATTTGCATATGACAAAGTGCGAACTGAGAGAAGATGGTTATGATGCAGAACAAGAACTGGGGCAGCAGTGACACCTTAAATCATCTTTCACATGATTATTTAGTGCAACCATTTTTTTGTATTCAAGGCCAATGAATCTTGCCATCATATAATCTACAAGATTTCTTGACTCAGAGCCGATGAAGCTCAGAGCTTGAGCATAACTCAATGTTTCAAGGCCCTATATTCTCGTTGTGGCTTGGAAAGTCTGCACTTGTTGTTTATGAATTGGTCTAGCCACATATAATTTCACTCATAGCCATCCTAAACAAGTACTCTAATAGATCCTAATCATGCTTCGGCTTCCTACTGTAAGATTTAGTTGTGGATCGAAATCCTTTGCTAGCATTTTAGTCCCCTTTGAATGAAAATCAGACTTCGTTAGAATTGAATTATTGGTTTAGTTGTAATTTGGAACCGTTGTTGTGACAATAACCCAGATGTAAAACATGGTGGACATGCTCCTTCCCTATATGAAGTTTGTCAGATGTGGCTATTGTCAGATGTGGCAATTGATTATATTGAATATTGTTTATATCATTTCAAACAAATTATTGTATAACACTGAAAAGCTACCAATAAACCTTATTATAAAACATGGTGGACATGCTCCTCCCCTATATGAAGTTTGTCAGATGTAGCTATTAATTATATTGAATATAGTTGATATCGTTTTCAGACAAATTATTGTATAAGAGTAACAAGCTACCAATAAACCTTATTATTCACTTAAATGTAGAGGGAGAGTAGAGAGAGATGAACATAAACCTTATTTTTCACTTAAATGTAGAGGGACGGTAGAGAGAGAGCTGAGCATAAACCTTATTATTATGTTCCCGACAAGGAATATATATGAATTGGTTAGGTGGATTAATTCGAGAGGCATATTTAAATTTTTTATTTTTCAAATGTTTTTAGTATAGTTTGATTAATTTTTATTTTTTGAATTATTTAAATATTGATTTAACTTAGGTTCTATTAGTCTTTTGCAGGTGACGTTTGCTTGGAACTTTGTGACCCAAGACCCGGCGGCGTGATAACATAAGCAGTGGCATTGGAAAATGCTTAGTTTGAGTTAATGGTATTCACATTAGCATTTGCTTTTGGCAGTGGCAGTTGGTTTGATTAATACAAAATAGTTGAAGACAGAATCCCATAAATTTCTTTGACAAAAAAGAATTAAATGAGACAACGAAGTTTCTCCCTCAAAATAAATAACTGATAAGAAAGGACCAAGTGAGAATGAGGCATACCTATAAGCTGCACTTTTGTTGGGCATCATTGATGTTGGTAATCATGAGAGATAATTCTGGACCATATCAAAAAGTGATGGATGTAAATTTTAATATAATCATCTCCATGGATCGATGTGGAGAGAGCATTGATGATCAAATTGATTAAGTGGAGCATAAATTCAGTCGGTCAGGTTGTGCAATCAATCAATTAAAACGATAGGCGCTGAGTCTCAATAAATTCTGTATGGGATGCGATGGTGGTCGATTCATTGATTGGAATTAGTTGGAAGTGGTGATTGATTGATTAATTCTTTTAATTTGGCAGAGGCGGAGATAGAATTCTTAATAGGTGTGGCAGCTCCCATTGGCTCAGCCAGCCAGGCCTTGAATGCAATGACACAGAGACCATTTAATAAAATTTAAGGATATATAAATATATATATGGACGGAAGTAGAACTTGGCATCCATAAAACTTCTTTATGGAGGTGAAGCACGTTGTGTTCGGTGCCAGATATCGCTTAAGGGAACTGGTAGAATGAGTGAATGCTTTGTTTTCAAGTCACGCCACATTCTTTCTCGGGCTTTAAAGTCTCCAATGATCTCCCAATCAGGGAAGCTTACCATTGCAATTCTATTTAATAACCTTCCGCCATTGTCTCCAACTAATCCAAATCCCTACAAATACACAGAGAAAATCGGTCTGTAATTTTCAATTTATCCTTCGACTTCTGGATTTGTAATTTCTTCATCATTAAATAGGTATCAATGAAGTTTTAGAGTACGGATATCTGCGCTCCGAATCTCGACGAAAGATGGAGGTCATCGGTAAGCCTTGAATAACCATGCCAAGAAGATTTATGGGTTCTTTGATTTGCCCGTACTGGTCACCTAATGAGCATCCATTACACATTATGGATTCTATTATTGTAAATCTGGACTGTTTTTTCTTCATAAAAGCAGTGAATTCCAATACGCATTTTTTCTTCTTCATAAAAGTAGTGAATTCCAATAGTTGGTATTAAGTTATAATTTGGTTTGTGAATTCTAACAGATTATCATGTCATTTAAAGATTATTATGTTATTTAAAGGGGTTTGTTCTTAAAATTGTAATTGCAATTGAATTTCTGGTTTTTGAATTCCTTAGAAGCTAACTGACATATGGGTTTTATTTGTACGGCACATTGATGCATAGCTGAAACCAAAAATCCTAATGATAGTGGCAAACCATTGCCAACTTCCCAGACAGGTCCTTCGATTAGCATTGCCAGAACAAAGAGCATTTCAACTACTCCCAGGCTAGAGGAGCAATTAAGAATATCATCCCAGTTGTTGAAATTCACATTCAATGAGCCGAAATCTGCCACTAGGAACTTTAGGCCAGAGAGTGTTCTCGGTGGAGGTGGTTTCGGCTATGTTTTCAAATGTTGGATAGAAGAGAATGGTACTGCTACTGTCAAGCTTGGCACCAACCCCACTGTTGTTTTCAAGACATTTCAGGTTCGTTTGATATGCAGGTTGCTATTTTTTTGTTCTCCTTCTTGATATTTGCAATATAGGGTTGTTTTCCCTAAGTTTGTTTTCAGGTTCCTATTGCTTTGCATCTAAATTGGGTGATGAGATTTCATGTTCGTGGAGGATTTGGATTTTTAAGAAGCTTAAAAAATGCGCTATTTTGAGGGCCAACTTTGTGCGCCAGTCCAACAGTGTTGATTTTCAGCTTTTTGGTATAATTGTCTAAGATTTTTTTGTATCGTGATGACCTAAATGTTGTGGGTAATTTTTCTGCCTATGCCTAGAAGCCTTAGACAACTTTGATAGTAGAATCACTACAGAATATCTGCAAGGAATCTGAATGTTGGGAAGAAAATAATTGTTGACATGTGCCAAACCTATTTACATTGTTAAAGTTTAAATAAAACCTAAAAAAAATTATATATATAAAACAAACCGTTTTTGTTTATTTGTTGTTGATCATGGAAAGATTCGATATAGGTACGGGTGCTAATCTTTATGAAAGATTGGTTACGTCAAGCATCATCAAATGGTTGATCTTAACTTGAAAATGTTGCTACTAATTTTTTAATTACTCAAAGTCAAATATTCCATAATATTCCATTATTTATGACTTGTCATATCCTAAAAATTCAACGCGCAAAATGCTCCTCACAATGAAGGATTTGACAAAATCTCTCTTACAGTTTATTATTCCCATTAACATGATATCTATTATATTGAAGGAATGGAACATGATATCTATTATAGTGAAGGAATGGAGACATGTTACATTTCACAATTCCCATTATTCCCATTAACATGATATCTATTATAGTGAAGGAATGGACACATGTTACATTTCGGTGTTATTTTCCATCAACATGTACCTAAAACAGATATGACTTCCATGAATATAGCGTGGATGTCATTAATAATTCTAGGGATGAAAACATAATATCTTTGTTTCTATTGGATGATAATTATTGATTTTCAGATTAATGTTAATATATATATATATATATATATATATAATATTTTTGAGTTTTTTTTCAAATATATTAAAAATTAAGAAAAATGGTTGAAATTATATATATAAGTGGTTGAGATTAGACAATCTAGGTGTTGTAGTGTTATTTAAAGATGTTAAATCTATTTATGAACTTTTAATAATGAAAAATTCCAATTTGAATATAGCTAAATTTCTCTTGGTGATGACAAAGAAACAAGCCTTAATTATATAACATCTAAAATACTTTTATTATATTTTTGACACTCCTTGCTATCCTCAAATGTGAACTTACCAAAGTTGTTAAAAAAAACTACTCCCATTGAAATAATTCACTCATACCAATTGCCTCTAGCTAATCTCGGGCAATTAGCCTCTTCTTAACCAATCACAAGTAGTTTTATGTCTTAGTGGAGGACTAACAAAGGTGGTTTCATCCAAGAGCCACCAATATTTAACTACAAAAGGTGGTTTTTTTTGTTCAGTAACATAGATTTGGAAAGCATATTGACTTGAAAATATGAAGCAGCTCTGTGAATGAAATACCTCAATTAGGTCAAGAAGATTATCTTGCAGATATTTTAGATAGGCTTGTAGGAAGAGAAAATGGAATTGGAAGAGATATCCTATGCTGGTCCTCTTGTAAATGTTGCTTGGAGGGTTTATAAGGATGATTTCTTTTAACATTCTCTTTTCTTATGATATTCAACCATAAGAGCTAAATATTCGAGTTTGTAGAGATTAATCCAATCAATAGATGGAGAAAGAGACGACACAAGTCATGACTTCTTTCTGGGATGAGAGTCATGCTTCTAGAGGCTTTGTGCTTTCGATCCATGTACACATCAACAGGATCACTTGTCCTTCAGACCAAGTTTCATCATCATTTTCTTTTAGGCCATAGCAATCCCTATAAGTCAAACCTCGTTAAATGGTTAGCAACAATGCATAATCAAATTTATTCAATGCAATAACAATAGTTCATCCAAGTATGTAGGAATCTTTCAGCCAATGCTTCAACGCAACATACACATGGTTGTTATTTGGATGCTTATGGTCTTAATTATAACATACCATCAAGAGTGTGCACTACTCAAAGCATGTTAGAAGGAGAGGTCCTTCAAGAGGTGCCCATGAAATGTTGTGCAACATTATAGGCTAAATCATAACAAATACTACATGAGCCTACTTATCAATAAAAGAACTATATTACCCCTGTGGGAGGGCAGAGCAAGTGGTAATGTGGAAATGTTGTAAATGGTTGTAAATGGAAGGTCTCGTGTTCAACGTCCCTCCCGAACTTACCCATGCACCATGGTTCAAGCCATATGTATGCACCTAGGGGTATAGTGGCAGTGGGATTGGATCCCTGGACCCCATGTCACACGAGTACTAGCACTGTCCTCAGTTGTTGATTCCCCTAGTAAAAAAAGTAAAAAAAATAAAAGAACTATATTACATGCTCAACAAACTTCTTAAATCTAGGAATATAGATCTACATAAAGCATATCAAAACAATCAAATATAATCTACCATAGCATTTAAATGAAATACTTATCTTTTATTGTTTTGTGGGTGGGATCACACTGCCTCCTATAAGAGTCCACTGATCTTCACTTTTATGTCACCTGGATCTTCAGATCATCGCCTCCACATAGGCAGTACTTAGAAAAAGAACTTTGTACGATCCTCATTCTTTGGCTTCTTCTGAGGTGTCTTCTTCGACATCTACAGTTGAGGCTCCATGCATCCTCTTCTTTGAATCAAAATCTCGTGCATAATGTCCAAGTTTATTGCATCTGTAGCAACAAACATTTAAAATATCCTTCTTCTTTTGATCTAAAGTAGGACTTGATCTTCCACCCTTGCCTTTCTTGCCATGAAACTCCTTCCCTTACCCTTTACTTTCTTGACATGAAATGTAAGGGCTCGAATTTCTTCATGTTGGGTGCAATGTATCCTGCTTCTCACTGCAAGTTTTGTCTATTCTTGCATACAAACTGCCCAGATACAATCAAACTTAGGCAACTTCAATTGCCCAACAAGACATACCAATCCTTCCCAAGATGAAGGGAGACCATTAAGAGTATTCATGACAAGTTCTTTATCATTGACTGGATCTACAATAGTGATTAGTTGATTCTTCAACTATGAGATCCTCATAAAGTAAGAGGAAATTAATTTTGATCTTGACATCTTAAGGTATGTCAGTTGATTTATTACAACAAGAGCATGGTTAGCATTGTTATCTTGGAATAACATAGCTTCCTCAAGACTCTAAACATCTTCTTGGCAGTCATCTTATCAGAGATCTGAGGAGCCAAATGGTCCTTCACTGAATCTACCAGAATTTTCCTTGCCCTAGAATCATTATTTTTCCACTGAGCCTTCTCGGCTTCCTCTTATGGTTTTGGAACATTCTCATTCGTGACCTTTAAGAGATCGTTTTCTTCTAGGATAAGAAAAACCCTAGACTTCCATGAGCTAAAATTGGAAGTCCAATCAAGGCTATCTTCAACCTTCATCCCAATCATCTTGACTGCAAAACTGGACCAAAAACCCTAGCAGGAGCTAGGTCACAGATGAAGTATGGAGGCTTGAAAAACTAAAACCACAAACGAATTCACCCTACTAAGGTGAGTTGGAGCAAAGTAAAATTGGTCCAAATATGTGAACATAACACCAAGAATGTGGAAGCCCCAGGTCTTGACCTCAGCAGTATTAAGTCAAAAATTGAAACTTCTCTGATCAAAATTGCTCTATGCTCCTTTCAAGATGATCTGAGGTGAGAAACACCCCATAACATGGAGCCCTAGATTTCAACAATGAATTCTTCTAGCACCACTTTGATACCATGTTAGAATTTGATAGCTACAAAACCAAGATTACTAGAAGAATGTCAAAGCACAAAAACAATATGTGGAGATAGTTTAACCGCGATGATCCAAGATCATCTCCCAATCATAGACAAATAATGTCACACTCAAGCTCGCCCTTCCAACAAAGGTAATTCATTCAAAGATAGAAGTACATCCAAATCGTAGTAGCCCAAACCCCAAAGAAGATAAAAAGAAACCTCTCCAAAGTGGAGAACCCCAAAAAAACAGTCTCCTAGTTGCAACAACAAACTTTCTCCTACTAGGGTGAACTTGCACTTTGTTGTCCAAAGAAACCTCTCCAAAGTGGATGGACTTGTCAAACAATAATAAATATACCTTTCACTATTATTTATTTTAGGGACTACTTGTCCTATTTCACAAAGAAGCCACATTTTATTTTATTGTTTCTTGGACCAACTTGTAACTTGTGAGATGATGTCAAACGCAACTACTACACCAACATATTTTCTTCTAATCAATACAATACACATCTTCCATCATTCACATAATATGTTTGTTGATAATAATTTGTGCTTCGCATTTATGATGTCCTTTTCTTGTGAATTAACTGTTTGACACCAAACACCCCTCAGTGGTGTAATTATATTGCATATGTAATGCATTATATTAGCATTGTAGTGAAAACAAAGGAATACAACATTTTTTAAATCTCTTTTAAGATCATGATTGTTGCTTGGCACCAATGAAAGGTGTAATTAGATGTTTGTACAGTACATAATATCGAAATGATTGATAAGATGAGTAATATCCAAGACACTGTTAGTATATTCTAATTGGCGGGCAGCCCTGTTTCAACAATCACCCTTAACACCATAGATTTTTATAAAATACGTTTCTTAACTTTACGAGCAAAAACTTCAGAAAAGGAATCATACAAACTCTAAACTCTCAAAGGAAAGGTAAGAAACAGACGTAGAACTAATTATAATGAGGAAAGATTGAACCAGCCATTTCTTAATTTGCATATGACAAAGTGAGAACTGAGAGAAGATGGTTATGATGCAGAACAAGATCTGGGGCAGTAGTGACACCTTAAATCACCTTTCACGTGGTTATTTAGTGCAACAATTTTTTTGTATTCAAGGCCAATGAATCCTGGCATCATATAATCTGCAAGATTTCTTGACTCAGAGCTGACGAACCTCAGAGCTTGAGCATAACTCAATGTTTCAATGCCATGTATTCTCGTTGTGTCTTGGAAAGTCTGCACTTGCTGTTTATAAATTGGTCTAGCCACATATAATTTCACTCATAGTGATCTTAAACAAGTAGTCTAATAGATCCTAATCATGCCTCGGCTTCCTACTGTAAGATTTCGTTGCGGATTGAAAGCCTTTGCTGGCATTTTAGTCCCCTTAGAATGAAAATTAGACTTCGTTAGAATTGAATTATTGGTTTAGTGGTAATTTGGAGTAGTTGTTGTGACAATAACCCAGATGTAAAACATGGTGGACATGCTCCTTTCCTATATGAAGTTTTGTCAGATGTGGCAATTGATTAACTTGAATATTGTTTATATCATTTTCAGAGAAATTATTGTATAACACTGACAAGCTACAAATAAACCTTATTATAAAACATCTTATTGTAAAACATGGTGGACATGCTCCTCCCCTATGAAGTTTGTCAGATGTATCTATTAATTATATTGAATATAGTTGATATCATTTTTATACAAATTATTGTATAAGACTGACAAGCTACCAATAAACCTTATTATTCACTTAAATGTAGAGGGAGGGTAGAGAAAGAGTTGAGCTTCTTTACCATTGTAAAACCAAGTTTCAAATGTCATTATCATAATAATAATAAATTCAATTTGCAACAATGAATTACTGATTAATGAAGTTGCAATGTTACATCAAACAAACAAGTCAGATGCCAACGCTATCACTTGTGAGATCAGTTTCAGAGTTCCATAATAAGAACAATACTATTTGATATGACCCCGTCAGACACAATGGAGTTTGGAGGAAAAAACAATTCCACTTCAGCCCCCTATTAAAGGAGGAAATCATCTTGTGGTCTTCAGGTATATCAGTTTCTTAAGGCCGGGTGCCTGACTTTGAAGATGATAACCTACTTCAAGGACTGATACAAGCTTGCAAAATATATGGATTATTGATAAAAATTGAGATCAGTATTGATAAATGTTAATATATTAAAATGTAGCAGATGTAAAATGATAATAACATTATACTTCATGATACATGAGAAGTCGCTAGACAAGTGCAATCAACAAATTTTCCAAACAACATTTAATGATGAGAATGAAGATTACTCAACCACTTTTCAAAATTCGTTAAAATACAGTAATGTGGTGTGATTTATCCATACATGCAATCAAAATTCGTTGAAATATAGTAATGTGGTGTGATTTATCCATACATGCAATCAAATGATAAAATAGAATGATGTATAATAACATAATGGTTTAGGTAAGAAGGAAGTATTAGCTAAGGCCAAGATTGAATGCACCAAATTTGAGAAGGGAAGATGAAGGGTAAGGGACGAAGTCGTTAGTGCCGTTCTTGATAAGAGGTTACAAACAGTCCTGATTCGAAAACATAACCACCGAAAAAACCGGAGCGCTATGTATAATGAATAAGAGCGGAGAAGTCTTCATTTCCCTTCAAAAACGCTTTAACCTATCACAGGAGGGGCGATTCAGCCCTACATTTATCCATACATGATACATCTATTCATGCAAGGGAACTTGAGAACCCGAAAGGCATGAACATACCGCACGACATAACACCTTACGGGCCTCCGAGGTGTGAATACAATCCAAGATACAATTAATTTTAGAAGTGTTATATCATGCCAATTATTACTTTGGTTTGACCCCTATAAATAAGGACTTCAAATTTGGCCACATACCCATGTAATAGAGAAAGAGCATAATGAGAATAGTGAATAAAATCCCAAGATATTATAAGAACAAAAAAATCTTCTTTGGACTCTTCAATGAAGCCATAGATAGCATAATTTTATATCCAAATAAATATATAATAATGAGAATAGTGAATAAAATCCCAAGATATTTTAAGAACAAAAAAATCTTCTTTGGACTCTTGAATGAAGCCATAGATATGTTGTACATCACTTCAATGCAAAACAAAATCTTTAGGAAGAAAAGAACATCAAAAAGAAGAAAAAGAAATACTAACTGTGGTAACTTTTCGTTAATCATTTTGACTGAAATGCTCACTACACTTCTCCTTGTCAATGGTCCGCTTTCCATCTTTCCCTCCTTCCATGGTAAATATCCACTATAAGTGAGGAGAATTTAGCATTCAAGTTGACATATTGTTCCAAGAAACACTTTTCTGTCAAGACAACAATCTGCGAAAAAATCAACCCTTTTTTCTGTAGCACTTGCACATGAATAGACTTCAATTCCTACACTACTCTGTACCTAGGGTACATTCTTGTCTCGACACTGTATCCAAATAGATCTGGATACTTCACAAGATCAACCAACTGAAGGCCAACGATGTTCACCATGAAATCCACATTACGCTTCAATTTTTCCTCTCTAAAGCCGAGAAGTTGCGGTTTCTTCCTCCATAAATCCGAAATTTGATTTTCAGAGAAACCTAAACTGCTCATACACTGTCGTTTCTTATTTAGGCTCTCTTTCCCTGGTCCAATAATTACACGCAAAGTAACTGCAAACATCTTTGAACCCTTCTTGAACCGCAAATCTTCGGCCAATTTAAATGATTGTATAACTTTTTCCCCTGGAGTCGTGAGCAAGTGAGGCTTCCTTGCCAGTAATTCTGACAATGCTTCATCCTTAATGCCCAATTTTTGCAGAAATGAGATTCTAGATCTAAGCTTATCTTCACTGCAAGTAAAAATGGCTGCAAGGAAACAAATAAGTTTGGCCATATCGTCTTTTTTCATGAAAGTCCTGAGCAAGCTGAGCTTAGGCTTTAGGTTTCTTTCAGCTCTCCTAAAGAAAAGGACCACACGTCGAATCTGGGCAGGGGTGGTCAAACCACAACCATTTAACAACTCCAAAATTTAGGGAGGTGTGGGGGGATGGGGTTCTCTTTGACCCTGAAGAGCCACAAGAACTTAAGTATGCATGGGACTAGGCATAGCTTTGAACAACCAAGCAAAATATTTAGTTCTTTGGAAGGGAGTCGATCTAGATATGGATACAGGATACAAGAAGCTTATCATCATCAGGGATTTAGAAATGCTTATTCACTAACTGGTTCGCAAAGCCCCCCCAAAGATCCCTACTTAAGTATACTAATAGCTAGAGTCCTCATAAGGAAAAAGGGATTTGATTCTTTCCAATCCTTCCATATTAAGTGAAAGCACAACAAGGAGGCGGATAAATAGGATAACCTTGCTTGTTTCTTAGCTGTGGACTTTACTAATTTGGGGGGGGGGGGGGGGGGGGGGGGGGGGGGGCGAGGGGGAGACCCATATGACCCACATCCCCTAAATGCTAGCCTCACCTTTGAGACCTTCTCATTCAAGTCGAAATGATAAGTGTGAAGAGGATTAATTACAATGACGCAAGGTGGCATAGCGACCTCTTATTATCTTAAGGTGACTCATGCTAATGGTTGTTTCTTGTACCTCCCCAATTGAAGTATAGGTCCTTCCATTCCTCCTTTGAAGTGTGTAGGAAATTTCCCAAAATAGAAACAATGAGGGGTGGTGAACATTTCATTTTCACTGAGCATGACCTGCAGACGAAAGAGGAGCATGAGTGTCTAAGGTTGATAAACGTCTAGTTCTTTGGAGAAAATTGTTGGTTGCGGGTGTCTTGGTTCGTGATGTTATTATTGGTAAAGTTGGAGTCATAATGGGCAGCTCCAGCTCTCATTCCCTAATTTCTCTCCATTAGCAAGAAATGTGAATAGGAGAGTTCGACGAAATGGTGGGATTCTTGCTAAGCAAATTGGACGGATGGAAACAAGATTTGGAAAGGAGGACTAAGTTAGAAATAAGGGAGGTCATCCAATGTCACAATGTTTCTAGTGCCCAATTGGACCGGTTGAAGGACAAGAATGTCATGTTAGAGATGGAGGTCTATTGCTTGCAAGGAAGAGGGTGAGAGCAAGGAGAGAAAATTAGAGAGATTCAAGAGGAGTTTCATTAGGTGAAAAAGGAATTGGCGCCCAAGTGAGAATAATGGAGCACAAGGTGACTTCTTTAGTGTGATCTCTGAAGATATATCAGGCAAGGGCCTAAGCTGGAAGAACCTTTGGTGAACAAGAATGAGGCCCAACTTATGCATCCATAGCCAAGCACCAACCAATCAACTGCAGCATGTCAGGCATCAAGACGTGGTCAAGACCTCCAGGTTTTTCTAATTACCATGTTTTTATCTAAATCATGTTTTGCCAATGTCAATTTTGTAGTAAAAGATTCATAAGGATCTATACTAGTCAAATAGCAGTAGTCAAGAAAAGAAATATGAAACCGTGGACAAAATCCAAAGATGTTAGAATTTTTGAATTTGGGTTGATGGAATTATCGTCCTCTTTATTTTGTACTCCTTCTGGCTCGACTGTTCGACTACAGCTTCTTTTTTAATACAAGTTAATATATTTCAATTAAAAAAATATTAAATTGAATTTAAAACATCCCACTTGAAAACATAAATAATGAAAAACACATATTAACAAGATTTAGGAGCACAACTGCATATTCCCTGCCTTTAGACAAGCCTAAAAGCTTAAGATGTGAAATATATTTTTATCATGGTAATTAGGGCAAATATATATAATTGTCACAATTCTAAAAAGTAGTGGCATTGAAACATCTCTGTAACGTAAATAAAACCATTTTAATGTTAAAAGAACAAAATAAAATATATCGATACATCGTTAGATTAGGATAAATTTATAAAAAGAAAACCCTGAAGGGTTCGAAACTAAATTAAATGAGCACCAGTGTATTAACATTGTGCTTCGTAGAAACCAAAATTGAGAATTGATAACTTAAAGGAATGGATGGTTTGAAACCATGGCAGATTCAAGAAATACTTATTCATACATGAATAGTT
Source organism: Pseudotsuga menziesii (assembly GCA_001517045.1). Classification (NCBI taxonomy): domain Eukaryota; kingdom Viridiplantae; phylum Streptophyta; class Pinopsida; order Pinales; family Pinaceae; genus Pseudotsuga; species Pseudotsuga menziesii. The sequence goes on from LPNX011057435.1 coordinate 55,268, forward strand.
ACCCAAACACTTCTTTATTACTTGATAATGCAAGTATTTGAGATCACAAGAGCGTTGATAAGGAGAGTTTGTATTGGACAACACATTTTTGTTGATATTGAGAATGAAAGTACCGACACTTGTTAGTTGCATAATTAAATTGGTTATACTGAGACTAATACTTATTACTTATACTAATACTTATTATCCCCGCCACATGCAGGGTTATATTGTAATGGATAAGTCCATTAACCATATATTACTTGTGTGTTTGACAAAAAATTTACACTCTTTTTTAATGTTCAACATTATAACACCCAAATTTATATTTTTAAACCATATTTAAATTATAAGTATGGCACATCTGATTGGTTGATGCAATAATGTTCTTATTAAGTAATCATTGCAAAGTATACCACATTCAATTTATTTTAGTTATATCTTTCAATTTATTTTATTTATATCTTTTTGTAAAATGCCATCTGTCATCTTTGATTTAATACGAAAGTAACATATGTTGGCTTTCATTAATTTGAAAGACTGCACTTGCACTTTGGATGATGTGTCTAGTAAATGGTGTGTAACTTGCATACAATATCCGTAAATGACATATAACCTATCTCCATAAATGACATTTAACATGTCTATAAGTACAAGACCTTTTGCCGCTTCTGTTTGACCCAGTCATTAGCGGGGGACCCTATTTCCAACCATAATTTTGTTTAGAAAACCCCTATTAAACAATAGATCACAATTGATGATAACAACATTAGAGAATTTAATGCCAAGTATTATAAAATAATAGATCACAAGTGATAACAACAACATTAGAGAATTTAATGCCACGTATTTCACATGCAATATACCGCTATATCTAGGGTTCGGACATTTTTAGAGGCACTTCAACTTAAAATCGTTGCACTGAGCTTTCCTTCTCTTGTTTTGTAATGATTACAAATTATGAATTCAAACTAACTAGTAACTTGTAAACATTATAACACAAATTAATTTTTAGTA